>PIJE02000234.1:92985-110485 GCA_002895965.2 Coryphaenoides rupestris | reverse complement strand
TCATCATCATCATCAATCCTCAACCATCATATCATATTCATGGTGGGGGTGGGTGTGTGTATGTGTGTGTTGTGGGGGATGTGAGGGTGGGGGTGTGGTGGTGGACATCACCCATGTCATGTTTGTTTAAAGACGCTGATCTCCCCCCCCCCCCCAACTTGGCAGTGTGCTCGGTTTGCCGTCTCCCACTGTGTTTATAGGCGCCCAGTGCATTGCTGGGTTAATAGTAGTGGAATCCAATGGCGGGGTGGGGCGTTGGGGGTTGTTGGTGTGGGGGTGACGATAGAGAGAGAGAGAGAGAGAGTATCGGGGGAAAGCGCGTGTTTGTGTTGTCGTGAGAGCCCGGGAAGTCAAGACGTGACAGCTCTCGGCACAACGTAGACGTATGGCGCGCAGACAATGGTCGCTCATTTGCAATTCAAAGCGAGGAGGGCCGTCCCTCTCTTTGTGACGAGGGGGCCTCGCGCTGCACCGGCGCGCTGTTTACAGAGAAACGCCGTCTCCTTTAAAGCCGCCAGTGTCCCCGACTAGTTTTGACTCTGCTAGGCGTCGCCGTTCCCCTTGGCTTCTTAATACCGCCGTTTTGCAGCACAAAAGACACGCCTGTTTGGACGTTTCTTGACTTGATGTGTCTTTCGGAGGCAGTGTGTGTGTGTGTGTGTGGCGGTGACGACTGGAGCTGTCAAAACGCGGCTTAGCTGTGGAGCGCTCGCATGAGGCAACGTTTTCTGAATCCCCCACATGCTGCATTTTTCATCATGGCCGCGCGCTACAGTACACGGCCACACAGTGCACGCGGTTTACAGTACATTACCTAGATACATAGTACATTACTTTTACTACGCTGCACAATATTACTCACTCGTGCCCGCGCACCCACGCACAAGCACACACGTACACACACACTCCTGAATAAGTCAACATGACAGGCTCACCTCTGTATCTTTGAGAGCTAGTTGTGCAGGACCAGGGGGAACCCCTGTGTGCGTGCGCGCGGTGTGTGTATTTTCAAACGTGACATCGCCTGCCTACGTGTGCAACGTACATATGCATGCACGTGTTCATTCATGAATGTTGTGTTGCCTCCACGTGCACGCGCGCAATCGCACACACACACACATGCATGCACGCACACGTGCACATGTGTGTAACCAGTGGTAAGCTGTCAAACGCGCCGCGATGCACATTTCAGTGGAAGGGAAGACGTGAAGGTCAACACACAGGCATCGGAACATGTCGGGTTACTTCCTGGTTCACAGAATGTTCTCCGATCACTCTCCGTTCTCACATCAAGGCCACCGGAACCTCACAATGGCTTGTTGAAGATGTTATGTGAGAACATAATCTTCACTAGCAGTCCGTTCACTATTACAGCACTATCTAGTCAGCAGTCTGTTCACTGTTATTATGTAGTCATTTAGCAGACACTTTTATCCAAAGAGAATTATAGTGAATTCAGATACATGTCATGTCATTAAGTTACGAGACATCTAGAGCAGAAACGAAGAAGTAAGAAAAACAGAGAACAATATCAGACTAAGATCGCTTGTAGAGAGGCTGGAAGTAATTCTTAGTCTCTGAAAAGGTAGTTCCTGGAACAAAAGGTACTTTAGGGTGGAAACGCGGGTTCGCTCTGGTGGTCTTTCATCCAGATGTTTCCTACAGGGCGGAGAAGGCAATTACATAAATAATAATAATTCAAAATTCATCGTCGTGTCTTGTCATAAGTTCAGAAGTCAGGTGAATTAATTCAGATGGGATGAGATATGAGGCGCGAGGGTTTAAATGAAAGGAGAAAGGGGAAAACTTGTTTTACTTTCATACCCACCCTTAAATCATCATAACGTCCCAATGTAACGGCCTCAGAATAGCGATTATAGATTCCTCCTCGCTCATAAAGATAGGCACGTTATGAGCTACGGTTATGATAATGTTTAACACGTCGCCCAGTGCTACTCTGCAGTCATGTGTTTTCGGTTTAAGTGTCCTGAACGTGTTTAACCGACCGTGAAGATTCTCCCATCTTGGTTTCCGTTACAGTTTGGATGATTATTTTAAAAACTGCTTTACAACTGAATCCTTAAACATGGAGGCCGTGTTGCAGTCTTATAACTCTCCTCCTCATTTCCTCCTCTCCTCTCCTCTTCTTCCCTTTCCTTTCCCTCTTCCCTCTTGAAATGGTGTTTTTCTTCATGTTCATGGCATTTTTCCATGCAATTTATCCGAAAAAAAAAAAGGAAAAAAGTGGCCCCTTATGATTGTGACTGTGTGTGTGTGTGTGTGTGTGTGTGTGTGTGTGTGTGTGTGTGTGTGTGTGTGTGTGTGTGTGTGTGTGTGTGTGTGTGTGTGTGTGTGTGTGTGTGTGTGTGTGTGTGTGTGTGTGTGTTGGGAGTGGGAGGGGTCCTCCTTATCATCAGTTTAAAGCATATTGTTTGACCAGGGTCGCTGCAACGCCCCACCCCCTTCCCTTTCCTCCCCTTGGGTTAGTGTGACAACGGCCAATCAGAAGGCTCGACACTGACTGAAGCCTTGCGTGGGAGCGTTAAGATGCCCTCCTTCTATTGGCCGCTGGACGCGTTCAAGAAGACAGCCGTTGCAGGGAAGAAAACACATCTAAAAATACAATGTTGACTTCAGTGCTTTAGGTTAAGCTTTCAAGCCACTTATTCATCTCATATCCTCCCCTAAAGCGTCTTGCATTTCTATTTTTGACTTTGGACCTGAATGTGGAATTCTGTATTCCCGTTTTCGTATTCGATCTCCCAGCTCGTGTTGAATGAGTGGAATAAGAAGCAGGAGATTGGCCACAAGACTAATTATATTCTGCACTGAATAATAACACGATGAATCATCAACAACATCGACGGTGTGTCTTCGCTAACAATTTTACCGATCAGATTAGCTACGAGCCGGCGTGTGCGTAAATTGCCCCTACGTGTCGGCTACATTTGTCGTATTCAAGCAATGAGCCGCAGTATGTTTGACTCTTTGGTCATCTGTGTGGAACGCCATTCACCCCCCCCCACCCGCGTCCACGGAGGAAGTTTGAAATCATCAGTGGAAACTTCGGCGTTCCGAGCTGCTGTGGGAGCGTCATACGGCTCATAGAGTGAACTCCATGCAGCTCCTCAATTACTCTCCTTTTCACTTTGCACACATGCTGTGGGCACGCGTCTCCGTGGAACATATTTACCGGCATGCGTGCGTTCTCAAGTCTTTAAAAAGTGTTTGTTTGTTCGCCGTGATGGACAGGTCTGTCGCTTTTCCTGCGTTCAGAGTGCCCCTCACCCTCCCGCCTCACCCTCACCCTCCCGCCTCACCCACCCGCCTCTGTGTCTGACAGTTAGGGGCCGTTCTCTTTTTTTTTTTTCTCCTCCGGTTCTCAACGTGGCAGCGATCAAAACAACGTATGAAACGGGCTCGCGGTGTTCCTGTCGAAAGCTAACTGACGTGATGTTTGGATTCTGTCTGTGAGGTGAGCCTCTAACGATGCCACGCTCTCCCCCCCTGATCTCTCTCCATCTCTCTCTCTCTCTCTCTCTCTCTCTCTCTCCCTCCCCTCTCTCTCACACCACACACACACACACACACACACACACACACACACACACACACACACACACACACAACACACACACACAATCACACACACACACACACACACACACACACAGTCACAAGATAAGGGGCCACTTCCTTTTTTTGGGATAAATGCATGGAAAAATGCATGAACATGAAGAAAAACACCATTTCAAGAGGGAAGAGGAAAGGAAAGGGAAGAAGAGGAGAGGAGAGGAGGAAATGAGGAGGAGAGTTATAAGACTGCAACACGGCCTCCATGTTTAAGGATTCAGTTGTAAAGCAGTTTTAAAATAATCATCCAACTGTAACGGAAACCAAGATGGAGAATCTTCACGTCGGTTAAACACGTTCAGACACTTAAACGAAAACACATGACTGCAGAGTAGCACTGGGCGACGTGTAAACATTATTCATAACCGTAGCTCATAACGTGCTATCTTTATGAGCCGAGGAGGAATCTATAATGCTATTCTGAGGGCCGTTACATTGGACGTTATGATGATTTAAGGTGGTATGAAAGTAAAACAAGTTTTCCCTTTCTCCTTTCATTTAAACCCTCGCGCCTCATATCTCATCCCATCTGAATTAATTCACTGACTTCTGAACTTATGACAAGACACGACGATGAATTTTGAATTATTATTATTTATGTATTGCCTTCTCCGCCTGTAGGAAACATCTGGATGAAAGACCACCAGAGCGAAGCCGCGTTTCCACCTAAAGTACCTTTTGTTCCAGGAACTACCTTTTCAGAGACTAAGAATTACTTCCAGCCTCTCTACAAGCGATCTTAGTCTGATATTGTTCTCTGTTTTTCTTACTTCTTCGTTTCTGCTCTAGATGTCTCGTAACTTAATGACATGACATGTATCTGAATTCACTATAATTCTCTTTGGATAAAAGTGTCTGCTAAATGACTACATAATAACAGTGAACAGACTGCTGACTAGATAGTGCTGTAATAGTGAACGGACTGCTAGTGAAGATTATGTTCTCACATAACATCTTCAACAAGCCATTGTGAGGTTCCGGTGGCCTTGATGTGAGGAACTTTCTTTCTTTGAATGGGTCCTTGATGACCTTTGTAATCCTAAAGAATTTCATCCTAATTTTTTCCTTTCCTCTCAACAGAGCTGAGGTTTGTCACTGGGTTTACACTTCATTAAAACAAGACAAGAAGAAAGGAAATAGAATGTTAACACACACACACACACACACACACACACACACACACACACACACACACACGCAAGTGCATTGAAGTGGTGTCCATGAATTATTGCAATCTCTGTCTTAATTGAGGCGTAGGAAGGAATGACGCTTTCACTCACTCGCTCAGTGTGAGAGCTCTGCATGCCAATGTCTCTCTCTCTTTCTCTCGCTCTCTCTCGCTCTCTCTCTCTCTCGGTCTCTCAAAAGGGCTTTATTGGAAAGCGTACAGGTTCATTGCCAAAGCACAAAAAGTTAAATAAGTAGTATTTCTCTCTCGCTCTCTCTCTCTTGCTCTCTCACTCACTCACACTCACACACACACACACACACACACACACACACACACACACACACACACACACACACACACACACACACACACACACACACACACACACACACACACACACACACACACACCGTGTGTCACCAGCTCCCGCGTCGTCTACCTTTGGACCCTGTGAGAGCAACAGACAATTTTAGCAGACACGCTTTAAGGTATTTATAGGTGTGCACCTGTGTGTGTGTGTGTGTGTGTGTGTGTGTGTGTGTGTGTGTGTGTGTGTGTGTGTGTGTGTGTGTGTGTGTGTGTGTGTTGGGAGTGGGAGGGGTCCTCCTTATCATCAGTTTAAAGCATATTGTTTGACCAGGGTCGCTGCAACGCCCCACCCCCTTCCCTCTCCTCCCCTTGGGTTAGTGTGACAACGGCCAATCAGAAGGCTCGACACTGACTGAAGCCTTGCGTGGGAGCGTTAAGATGCCCTCCTTCTATTGGCCGCTGGACGCGTTCAAGAAGACAGCCGTTGCAGGGAAGAAAACACATCTAAAAATACAATGTTGACTTCAGTGCTTTAGGTTAAGCTTTCAAGCCACTTATTCATCTCATATCCTCCCCTAAAGCGTCTTGCATTTCTATTTTTGACTTTGGACCTGAATGTGGAATTCTGTATTCCCGTTTTCGTATTCGATCTCCCAGCTCGTGTTGAATGAGTGGAATAAGAAGCAGGAGATTGGCCACAAGACTAATTATATTCTGCACTGAATAATAACACGATGAATCATCAACAACATCGACGGTGTGTCTTCGCTAACAATTTTACAGATCAGATTAGCTACGAGCCGGCGTGTGCGTAAATTGCCCCTGCGTGTCGGCTACATTTGTCGTGTTCAAGCAATGAGCCGCAGTATGTTTGACTCTTTGGTCATCTGTGTGGAACGGTATCTCCCCCCCCCCCACCCCACCGTCCACGGAGGAAGTTTGAAATCATGAGTGGAAACTTCGGAGTTCCGAGCATAGAGTGAACTCCATAGAGCTCCTCAATTACTCTCCTTTTCACTTTGCACACATGCTGTGGGCACGCGTCTCCGTGGAACATATTTACCGGCATGCGTGCGTTCTCAAGTCTTTAAAAATTGTTTGTTTGTTCGCCGTGATGGACAGGTCTGTCGCTTTTCCTGCGTTCAGAGTGCCCCTCACCCTCCCGCCTCACCCTCACCCTCCCGCCTCACCCACCCGCCTCTGTGTCTGACAGTTAGGGGCCGTTCTCTTTTTTTTTTCCCCTCCGGTTCTCAACGTGGCAGCGATCAAAACAACGTATGAAACGGGCTCGCGGTGTTCCTGTCGAAAGCTAACTGACGTGATGTTTGGATTCTGTCTGTGAGGTGAGCCTCTAACGATGCCACGCTCTCCCCCCTGATCTCTCTCCATCTCTCTCTCTCTCTTTCTCTCTCTTTTGCCCTCCACACCTCTCTCTCTCTCTCTCTCTCTCTCTCTCTCTCTCTCTCTCTCTCTCTCTACACCTCTCTCCCACTCGCTCTCGCTCCCTCTCTCTCTCCCCGTCTCTCACTCCTCCTCGCTACCTGTGGTTATTTATGTTCTCTCCATCTTCCAGCCTTGTCCCTGAGCCTTGTTACTAAGAGGAGAGTGGATATCTCTCCTCCCTCCTCCCTCCTCCCATCTCCCCTCTCTCCTCTCTCCTCCCCTCTCTCTCCTCTCTCTTCGTCGTTGTCTAAAACTCTCTATTCTTCCTCTTGAGTTGTTCTTCTCTCCTTCACACCATTTCTTTTTTTCTCCGTCGGAAATTGAGCAGGAGTTCACGTTTACTTGAGTAATTTAGCAAACGTGATCAATATGTTTTTATTTTCCGAAAGGAATACTTTTAAATTCTAAAATCATCTTAATGTTCTATTTGAATTTCGTTATAATATTATTCATTACCTAACTGTTATATATTTATCATAATTTGTGGAACTATTGTAGGACTATTGTAAGACAATTGTGAAACTATTATGTAACTACGATGAGAATATTTTGGGACTGTGTTGCTTGACTATTGTAGGACTATTATGTTGGACTATTGTAGGACTATAGTAGATATCTCATGAGACTAATGTTGCACTATGGTTGGACTATTGTATGACATATTATAGGACTGGTGTGGGTCTAATATGAGACCATTGTGGGTTTATTATGAGATGATTGTCGGACTATTTTACTGTATTGTGTTGTGTATTGTGCTATAGTTTAGTTTTACTTTAACTTTGAGTTAAGTTGTTTCGTTTCACACACACAGACACACACACACTCGCACACACACACACTCATGTCCTTACCCATGCATACTTACATATTGAATTTGAATCCTTTGTCTGTCATTTTTTATAGCGGGTATTCTTGTTACTCTTCATGTGACAATCATATGATGACAAACAACATACACACACACACACTCATACATAACTTAAGCACATCATCTGCAGTGGAAGATTGTATCCTACATTAACTCTCTCTCTCTCTCTCTCTCTCTCTCTCTCTCTCTCTCTCTCTTCCTAACTCTCTGGTTTTAACTCTCTAGTGTTACGTGAGCTCTCTCTGTAACTCTCTGCAGTGCTAAATCTCTCTACAGTATTAACCCTGTAGTGTTAACACTCTGTAATGTTTACTCTGTAGTAGGGATGCACCGATACCGATACCAGTACTCGGTATCGGTCCGATACTGTGCTCATGTACTCGTACTCGTACTCGTTAAACTACTCCGATACAACCGCACCGATACCACTTTGGCGACGCAACGTTAACCTTGTAATATTCTTAGCCAAGGAATATTGAAATAAAGAGATGCAACCGAGTTGGCGTTTATGGATGTTTAATAGAAACTGCGCATGAGATCAGAACCGCGAATTAACGGAGCCCCCCCCACCCCACCAGAGACGCTGACTCGGAGCCCAGCGTCTCACGGGAGCGTCATCATTGCGCATCCTTGGCGCAACATCTGTGATGTCCACCAATGTCCTAAACAACAACACGTCCTTGGTACCGAATATCCGACTGACGTATGTTGGATGGTTCTGAATAGGTTACATTTAATTGAAATTATTAATTATTAAATTATTAATTGAAGTTATATTTGTTTAATTTGTTCACAGTCAGAAAGTGAGGAACATCTGATTGAAAATAAAACATGTTTTCAAAGTCATTAGAACTGTAATGGTTTTATTAAGTACTCGGTATCGGTATTCGGTATCGGCAAGTACCCAAATGTAAGTACTTGTACTTGTACTCGGTCTGAAAAAAAGTGGTATCGGTGCATCCCTACTCTGTAGTGTTAACTCTCTCTGTAATGTTTACTCTGTAGTGTTAACTCTCTATTAACTCTCTGTAGTGTTAACTGTGTAGAGTTAACTCTCTGTAGTGTTAACTCTCTGTAGTGTTAACTCTCTTTAGTCTTTACTCTGTAGTGTTAACTCTGTACTGTTAACTCTGTAGTATTAACTCTCTGTAGTGTTAACTCTGTAGTTAACTCTGTAGTGTTAACTCTCTGTAGTGTTAACTCTGTAGTGTTAACCCTGTAGTGTTAACTCTGTACTGTTAACTCTGTAGTATTAACTCTCTGTAGTGTTAACTCTAGTGTTAACTAACCATCTCAGCCCATCTCGGACACAAAACTAAGGAAGGGAACGACCTACTTTCTTTCTGTTGCTTTGTTTAATTGTGTGTGTGTGTGTGACTGGTGTAGTTGTGTGTTGTGTGTGTTGTGTGTGTGTGGTGTGTGTGTGTGGTGTGTGGTTTAGGGTGGTGGGTGACTTCATCAGGCAGAAACAATCATTAGAATACATTCAGGCAACATGCCTACAGTATATCTATGCTGTGTGTATTATATTTATGGTATGTGTGTGTGATGCTTATGAATGGACCACCGGGGAGGGGACTGCCATGAAAGCGCTGCTGTGGTAGCATGTCCTTGTCCAGCATGTGTTCAAGACAGACACATGGCGACATGCACGCAAATGGACAGAAATGACTGTATATATTCGTTCACATTTTAAATTCTAATCTTACATAATTATTATTATATGTATCATCGAATAAAGTGCAGATTTTTGCAAACGGTGCTACATATTATCGTTATGCTGATGATAATGATGATGATAATGACGATGATGATGATAGTTAGGATAATAACAATAATAACAACGACAACAATAATGAATAATTATAAGAAAAATACAAATAAATAGCAATAAAAATAATATACATCATACATTATACTGTACATATTATTTTTATTATTATTATTAAAAAACATTTATTATTTGTATTATTATGATGATAGCCAACATTGGTGGATGGGCGGGTAAATGTAGGTCAAGTGTCAGAGCTGTTTGGCTCAGTCAGGCTTCTGGACAAACTGCTGTTTTCCTCACAGTGGAAAACCGTGTGTGTGTGTGTGTGTGTGTGTGTGTCGTGCGTGCGTGTGTATGTGTGTGTGTGTGTGTTTTATGTACGTGTGTGTGTGCATATATATATTTTTGCTGACTGAATATCTTATCTTACCTATATTTTTATCCAACTCCTATGTCTTAGACTTGTGTAGAAATGTGTACATTTGTTATTACATTTTTATTATTCTATTGTTTATTTCTCTACTGCTATGCAACCTCTGGCACAAGAATTTCCTTCGGGATTAATAAGTTCTATCTTATCTTATCTTTATCTTATATATACTGTGTGTGTGTGTGTGTGTGTGGTGTGTGTGTGTGCGTGCGTGTGCGTGCGTGTGTGTGTGTTGTGTGTGTGCGCGTGAACACAGACTGAGTACATTTCCTCGGTGAATCACCCATTTGCTTTACATTTCCAACGTTTACGTGTTTTAATGCCATCATTACCTGCTGCCCGCCGCTGTGTGGGTTCAACCTGGGAACATGAATTAGGAACACGGTAAACAAAATAGAACCAGAACAGGCCTGGGTTCAGCCGAGGGCCACTGCCGTGTGGACCCCATGTCCGTTCTTATCTGACGGGAACTGTGAAGTATGAGTCGGAGTGCGCTCTTTAAATCACGTTTCATCGTCCGTTCACACACACTGCCCATGAGCAAGGACCCATACGCAGCTTTCTTTGAGTGTTCGAAACCTTCCAGATACCTGGAACGCCGTACAGATACAAGAGAGCGCAAAAGCAAAAGCCACCATTCACTCCACCATTGAGAAGTGTCGCTTTCTCGCGCCTGTGATTGACAGGCAAGGTGCACTCCCTCAACCCATCAGGAAAGAGAGGCCCCCTGATTGGTCAGAAATGAGCAGAGAGGGTCAGCTAGAAACAGATTTTCTCCAGCGCCTTACATCGTACAGCACCTGTAACTGCTATCATAATGAATACTAACGAAATATGCAATAATTTAGCTAATGTCTTCAATGGAGTTCATTTATATATCTATATATATTTTTGTATGTGTCTCAGGTAACTAAATATAATATAAATAATAATAATTATTATTATAATGTGTATTATTGTTATTAATGTTGCTTATTGTCATTATTATTATTAATATTAATATCCATATTTATATTAGTATTAATATCAACATAAATATCATTGTTATTATGCAGATCTTGTTGCACATCCCTAATAACAGAACATTTCAAACCCCTATTTGTGTTTACTGTTCAGCTGCTCATGTAGATGTGTCGGGGCTCAGTCGGCGTGCGACGGGGAGCCGGCTATTGCCCGCTAACCGCCGCTAATGGTCCGCTCACGGCAACCCGCGACGGCGACATCTCGCTCCGCGCTGCCTCTGAACCGCCTCTGACGTCTCGCCATCACAAGCAGAGATCCTCGTTTGTTTTGCCCGCGCCGTTTTCTTTTAAACTCAAATGGGATTCACGTCTCGCGCCGCGCCGATCATTACCTGATTCTCCGGGAGGATAATGAGGGCGGACGCCAGGCTGCCGCGCTTTGATGCTAACGAGGCGCTCCGCCGTGTGATTGTGCCGAGGTGGCGAGGCGGCACTGGTCTCCGTTACACCTGGAGACGCTCGGGAAGTGTGATGGGAGGGGGTGGGAAGGGTGGGGGACACACATGGAGGAGCATACACCCAACGGTCCGATGCTCACTCCTGGGGGGGGGGGGCTTGGCTGTCGGGCCCCCCCCCCCCCCCCCCCAGGAGGAGTCAGTCCCTCCCGGGGGACCGTTTAATCCCCGTTGATCCTGAAGTCACCGCCGACCCATGACCGGCTTAAAGGGTCTGAAGACCTCTGCAACCCCAACTCCACTCCACCCAACTTACCCCCTCCCCTCCTCCTCCTCCTCCTCTCTGCTCCTCCTCTCCATCCCTCCTGCACACCTCCTCTTCCTCCTCCCCTCCTCACCTCCTCCTCCTCCCTCCTCTACATCAGCGGTGTTCAAATAAATAGTGAGTTGTGGGGGGGCGTTTTCCAGGTGCGTTCAATGCACTCTCTCTCCCCCCCCCCCCCCTTCTGTTATGGAGAAAATGCTTGAGATGAGGTGGTGAGGTAGCCTGATGAGGAACGCCAAAAAT
The DNA here is from genome assembly GCA_002895965.2 of Coryphaenoides rupestris. Taxonomy (NCBI): domain Eukaryota; kingdom Metazoa; phylum Chordata; class Actinopteri; order Gadiformes; family Macrouridae; genus Coryphaenoides; species Coryphaenoides rupestris. The sequence continues at coordinate 98,872 of PIJE02000234.1, read as the reverse complement.
ATATTCATAAGCCTGCTCATAACCTTCTCTCGCGGATGGGCGTATTAGAAGGGCAGGGTGGTGGTGGTGGTGGTGGTGGTGGTGTAGGGGACGCGGGGGGGGGGGGGGGGGGGGATGGGTTTCAGGTTGCCGCTTAATAATTCAATAAGAAGCCGGGGAGGAGATACTGTGGCTTGGCCTTCCTTCCTTTATTCCTTTGCTTATTAAAAAAAAAAATGTTCTCCTGCGTTAAAATGAAAGAAAGAAAGAAAGAAAGAGAAATGTCTTCAGGAAGGGAATGAGCAGTAATATAGGCCTATAGCAAACACCCAGCCCCGAGGAGGTGCTCTTTTGTCATTGCTCATTCTGCTCAGCGTGTGAAGTGGTTTCTAATGATCACAAGGTCCTTTCCCTTCCCTTTAGAAAATATACAAAATATGAAATACCATTTATTGAGAAAAATGCCTCCCAGTAAACTTAACTATGGCTGTCAAAAAGCGTTTTTTTGTGTGCTTTAAAGCTCAAATATAGCTCTGTTAAAATACAGCTCTACTAAAATGTAGAGCTCCGTTAAAATATAGCTCTGTTAAAATATTGCTCTTTTAGAATAGAGCTCTACGAGATAGAATTGAGCTCTACTGTATAGAATAATGTTCTACGAGATAGAATATGGCTCTACTAGAATAGAGCAGGGAATAGAGTCCTAGGAGAATATGTCTCTACTATAATAGAGCCTAGAGAACTATTGAGTCCCTCGTAGAATATGGCTCTAACTAGAAATAGCAGGCCGAGAAAATAGAGTCACTTAGGGGAATATGTTCTCTCTGGAATAGAGCCTTAAGAGAATAGAGTCCTCGTAGAATATGGCTCTACTAGAATAGAGGCGAGAATAGAGTCCTCGTAGAATATGGCTCTACTAGAATAGAGGCGAGAATAGAGTCCGAGGACAATATGGCTCTACTATAATAGAGCCCTAAGAGAATAGAGTCCTTGGAGAATATGGCTCTACTGGGAATAGAGCGCTGAGAATAGAGTCCTCGTAGAATATGGGATCTACTAAGAATAGAGGAATATCTCTACTAAAATCGTAGCCCCTAAATAGAATGGAGCATGACCACCATCTATGTCAGGCTTATATGTTCTCTTTTGCAACCTGTTTCTGCTGGTTAGCTGTTGTTGTCAGATGAAAGTCTTGTTGTTTTTTGGTGAAGAGTTTTTTAAATTACTTTATTAATATTAGAAAGTTTAGCATTTTCACTTTCTTAGCATTGGAAAGTACACGTCAGGTTAATTACCTGTCTGTTATGATTATTTGTCTCTTTGTGAGCGTGACTTTGTGTGGTGTGTGTCCGTGTGTGTGTGTGTCCGTGTGTGTGTGGTGTCCGTGTGTGTCCGTGTGTGTGTGTGTCCGTGTGTGTGCGCGTGTGTCCGTGTGTGGGCGTGTGTGTAGTATGTCGAAAAATTAATTATGTTAATGATATCTATATCGATATGCTGCCTTGTGGAACTGGAAAGGTGTCCCTGTTGCCCAAGGGCACTCCAACAGGGCAGGCAGTGCTGTCGACAAGTAATACTGAGCTAATCCTGTCGCTTAACCAGACGCTCACTGGGGTTGAGTCTCTCTCTCTCTCTCTCTCTCTCTCTCTCTCTCTCTCTCTCTCTCTCTCTCTCTCTCTCTCTCTCTCTCCTTCTGTCTTCCTCTCTTGTCTCTGGCTAGCTAATGAGATAACGAGATGAGATATGGGTAATTAGAACGGAGGACTGGATGTCGCAAGAATGATTCATATGGAATTATATAGAATTATATAAAATTAATTATGAAGACAGATTTACAGTGTATAGAATTATTTATAAAGAACGAGTTACAATTATATAGGATTATATAGTATGATTCGACGAGAACTATATAGGCCTATAGAATTAATTGTATTTAATTATATAGTAATGATTATATATTAATGATTGATAGGATCTAGAATTATATGAATGAAGTAAATGGAGTATATATGCAGTGTATATATGATACAGTTATGTGGAATGATTTACAGTCTATAGAATTCTATGGAATAATTTCAATGGAAGTGTATAGAATGATATGTAATTATTCATTGAGAATCGTATGCAGTGGCTGATGTATGTGGAATCACAGAACTGCATGTGTTTATTCATGTCCATCTGCGTATTCAACCACTGGGCTGCCCTTCATTGTTCGTTGCATGGCTGGCCGCGAGTTGACTGCAACATTAACGTGGTGTTGAACTATCCTGTCCGCAATATCCTGCTCAACAATATGTCTGTGTGCGTGCGTGTGTGTGTGTGTGTGTGTGTGTGTGTGTGTGTGTGTGTGTGTGTGTGTGTGTGCGCGTGTGTGTGTGTGTGTGTGTGTGTGTGTCACATGTGTACAGCGCATATTAGTCACAGGGATGGCCGTCGCTAAATATCAGCCTACTATAGGCTGAGAGAGAGTGAGAATGGGGAGAGGAGGAGCCGACTTGAATATTTTGGACACATTTTGTAGATTTTGAATGTAAACTTAACAAGCAGACACTAACCGTGTGTTTGGTTGGCAGAGCTGCTCTGCACGAGTTTTGTCTGTCCAGTTGTTCACTAGAATCTGTCCAGTTGTTCACTAGAATCTGTCCAGTTGTTCACTAGAATCTGTCCAGTTGTTCATTGGAATCTGTCCAGTTGTTCACTAGAATCTGTCCAGTTGTTCAGTAGAATCTGTCCAGTTGTTCATTGGAATCTGTCCAGTTGTTCATTGGAATCTGTCCAGTTGTTCATTAGAATCTGTCCAGTTGTTCATTGGAATCTGTCCAGTTGTTCATTAGAATCTGTCCAGTTGTTCACTAGAATCTGTCCAGTTGTTCAGTAGAATCTGTCCAGTTGTTCATTGGAATCTGTCCAGTTCACTAGAATCTGTCCAGTTGTTCACACACACATGCACACATGCACACACGCACGCATGCACATGGGCACGCACACATAGACACACATGCACGCACACATAGACACGTGCATACACACATAGGCATGCAATGCATACACACATGCACGCACAGACACACGCGTGCACACACACAAAAATGAGAGAAAAGTCAGATTCCATGTACTCCCCTCCTTCCCTACTTTCTCTCTCTCTCTCTCTCTCTCTCTCTCTCTCTCTCTCTGAGAAAAGAGGTCATTTTAGCATGTGATACCTCTCCCGACTGACTAGAGGTATATTTTGTTTTTGTGTTATATCACCCCCCCCTTAACCCCCCCCCCTTAACACATGCACGCACACATACACACAAACAAATATTGACTGCCTATTTTGTTAGTTTTAGTTTAACATGCCAATAAATACTGTGAGAAGTACGTATTTGTGTGAGCGTGTGTGTGTGTGTGTGTGTGCAAGCAAGGGAGTGTGTGTGTGCAAGCGAGTGAGTGAGTGTGTGTGTGTGTGTGCAAGCGAGTGTGTGTGCGTGCGTGCGCGTGTGAGCGAGCGAGCGAGCGAGTGTGTGTGTGCTTGAATGATCTTACAGCAACAATCTCTCATTTTTGTTTCATTTTCAAACTGTCAGGATTTAATTGCACATCCTGCGTTTGAGGACACAGTCGCGACGCGCCGTCTCTCCTGTGATAATTCACGTTTTTAATACGTTCTCACAGTTTCGATAAAGTTTCATTAGCGCTGGATTCCGTTACTTCAAACACTTGTTTAAACGAAGTCGCATTCCGCTTCCGTCGTCGAGTCACAACACATCGCGCAGGAGCTGGATTTAGAATGACGCGTACGAGCGTGTTATGTGTTATACTCACTTTGAATTAGACCGCAGTCGCTTAATATCAATACCGCATACGGGTTTGCGCAAGTAAATGTTTCATTTTAAAAAAGATCTGTGGAACTGCATCTACAATTGTACACTTTACAACACCGTTTGTCTGCTGCCATTTGGTTCGGGTATTGTGGGCATCGAGATAAAAAGTGGTGTTTTTTTTCTGTTCCGTGTTCTCCGCGAAGGTTAAACGTGATACTGCAACGTGCACGCCGATGTTTTGATGTGCACGTGAGGGCAGAATTTTTTATGGACCTCACGCACGCACGCACACACACACACACACACACACATAGGCACACACACACATAGGCACACACACACAAGTGTGCACACGTGAACGCGTCACATCGTCAATGTTGTTTTTCTCAAGGCTTCCACCACATACGTGCATACACACACATGCACTCACTCACACATACACCCGCACACACACACACACACACACACACACCACACACACACACCACAACACACACACACACACACACAGTGCTAAGTTTAGCAGTGGGATTTAAGCTAATTGGTGCTCTCCCAGGGTACGGTAAATGGAAGAAACAGCAAGGGTTCAAGTAGCTCATCTAACCTGCAACCTTTTAAATACAGCAGGGGGGAGGGGCAGAGGGAGGGAGAGGGGCACGAGGGGGAGGGGAGGGAGGGGTGATAGAGATAGAGATAGAGAAATATCTGCAGAGATAATCTGTGTACACACACACCACACCACCACACAGACGTAGATTCACACACCACACACACACACGCACACCCAGACATAGATTCACACACAAACACACACACACAGACGTAGATTCACACACACACACACACACGCACACACAGACATAGATTCACACACACACACACACACACACACACACAGACCGTAGATTCACACACGCACGCACACACATTCACACAAACAAACACCAACACATGTGGTACGGTTGATCCTTACAATGGACAATTTCTTTAGCAGATGTTGTGTTGGAAATGGTGGCGTACTCTATTCTACATGGCCTATACATATATCTGTATGGCGTCCCCTTTTTCTCCCCTGTCTCCCATTCTCTCTTCTCTCTCCCTCTCTTTCTCTCATGCACACTCGCACGCATCCTTGAATCATTCTCCTCTTCTGTTTAGTCTGCATTGCCTTCCTTCCTTTCTTTCTCTGCCTACCCGTCTTACCCAGCAGTATTGACACAAACGACGTCTTTGAAAATAAATATCCGTTCGATGCTTTTCAAACTAAGACCATTGAACGCCCCGGCAGCGCCTAGCAACCAGGTTAGTGACGGCGGTTTGTAAGGGTGTTAGGGCCACGCCCCCTCGGTGTGAACGTGAGTATATGTGTAACGTGCGTATTCCCCACAGCGCATATTAACACACAAGCTGTTGCCGCTTCTCGTTAGCGCGCACAGCCACACCGGCGTGGGTGTGTGTGTGTGTGTGTGTGTGTGTGTGTGTGTGTGTGTGTGCGTGTGCGCGCGTGTTAGCTCGGGTCACGCGGCGTTTCAACCGGTGACCTGTCGCTAGCCACGGTGTTTAGGACATTGACGGCTATATGTTGTTGACGATGTCGTCATAACAACAACAACAACAACAACAACATCTCAACCCAAACGGGACCAGTATGGCTAACATGGTTTAAGGTCACAGATTTAGATGAACCTAGCTTTAGGTGAGCCATGCTGTAGTTAAGCCACGCTATATGTTAGCCATGCTATTAGTTAGCCATGCTATTAGTTAGCCACGCTCTATGTTAGCCTAGCTATAGGTAAGCCGACTGATAGGTTAGCCTAGCTATAGGTTAGCCATGCTACGCTCTATGTTAGCCTAGCTACAGGTAAGCCGACTGATAGGTTAGCCTAGCTATAGGTTAGCCATGCTACGATGCGATCGTGAGTGAGGAAAGGTTGAGCAACAAAATTTTAAAATGTATATTGACTGCACTGTTTCATGTGTGTGTGTGTGTGTGTGTTGTGTGTGTGTGTGTGTGTGTGTCTCTGTGTGTGTGTGTGTGTGTCTGTGTGTGTGTGTGTGTGTGTGTCTCTCTCTGTGTGTGGTAGACTACAATCTGACCCTCTGTC
>PIJE02000234.1:77909-85409 GCA_002895965.2 Coryphaenoides rupestris | reverse complement strand
CGAGGGATCCTTGCAGGGTCGTTGAGGCGCACGGAGGGTATCTGTAGGTCTGGCCACTGTAAGCTACGAGGCTAGTAGTCAGGGAAGCGTCAAGTTGGATGACACAAAAAGGGTACAGGATGCTGTAGCCGAGGGCATGTCGCGGGTTTTTTCGTATCGTGCCTGTGGTGTCCGTAGCCTGGTGGCGGATACAAGGGGTTTGATAGGACAGTAGCCGCAGAATTCATCCTTCCCTCTCTCCTCTCTCCCTCTCTCCTCCTCCCTCTCTCTCTCCTCCTCCCTTCCTCCCTCCAGCTCTCTCTCCCTCCACTCTCCCTCCTCCCTCTCCTCTCCTCGTCTCCCTCCCTCTCTCTCCTTCTCTCTCTCCCTCTCTCTCTCTCTCTCTCTCTCTCTCTCTCTCTCTCTCTCTCTCTCTACCTCTCTCACTCTCTCTCTCTCTCTCTCTCTCTCTCTCTCTCTCTCTCTCTCTCTCTCTCTTTCTCTCCCTCTCTCTCTCTGTCTCTCTCGCTCTCTCTCTCTGTCTCTCTCTCTCTCTCTCTCTCTCTCTCTCTCTCCTCTCCCCTCTCTCTGTCTCTCTTCTCTCTCTCTCCTGTCTCTGTCTCTCTCTCTCTGTCTCTCTCTGTCTCTCTCTCTCTCTCTGTCTGTTTTTGTCTCTCACTCTCTCTCTCTCTCTCTCTCTCTCTCTTTGTCTGTTTTCTCTCTCTCTCTCTCTCTCTCTCTCTCTCTCTCTCTCTCTTTGTCTGTTTTTGTCTCTCACTCTCTCTCTCCCTCTCTGAGCACATCAACACTCGTCCGCTGTCACGTCTTCAGACAGACAGGAAGGAAGTCCCTTTCGGTGCAACGACTCATCAAGCCAGTGAACCACACTGAAGCTTGTGCACACGCACACACGCGCACATACACAAACAAAGGACAGAAGCAGTGTCTTTTGATGCCCGTTGCCCGTCCCCACCCCCACCGCACTCCGCTGTCAAACAGCCAATCGGAAGCCACCGTTGGTCCTAAACCCTTTGTTTGCCCTCCCGCCGCTGCTCTCCCACTCCGACCTAAAATGGCTGCCAGTTAGCACGCTAGTTGTTGTGCTTTTGGGCCCGGTGGGTATAAAAGTTAGTTACTGTGGTAACCAGGGACTGTGAGTTAGTTACTGTGGAAACCAGGGACTATGAGTTAGTTACTGTGGAAACCAGGGACTATGAGTTAGTTACTGTGGTAACCAGGGACTATGAGTTAGTTACTGTGGTAACCAGGGACTATGAGTTAGTTACTGTGGTAACCAGGGACTATGAGTTAGTTACTGTGGTAACCAGGGACTATGAGTTAGTTACTGTGGTAACCAGGGACTATGAGTTAGTTACTGTGGTAACCAGGGACTATGAGTTAGTTACTGTGGTAACCAGGGACTATGAGTTAGTTACTGTGGTAACCAGGGACTATGAGTTAGTTACTGTGGAAACCAGGGACTATGAGTTAGTTACTGTGGTAACCAGGGACTATGAGTTAGTTACTGTGGTAACCAGGGACTATGAGTTAGTTACTGTGGTAACCAGGGACTATGAGTTAGTTACTGTGGTAACCAGGGACTATGAGTTAGTTACTGTGGTAACCAGGGAGGGGGCGGGAGAGGGATGAGGAGAGCGGAAGGAGCAGATAGACGAGGATGAGGAGGATGATGAGAAGGAGGACAGGAACAGGAGGAGCATGAAGGGTTAGGTGCTAGGCTAGATAGCTGGCTAGCTAAGTGCTACGCTAGGTCGCTAGCGCTACCGTTTGCTGTTTGCTTGTTTGTCGCGAACTTGACCCCCCGGTCTTCCTCAGAGGTCAGCCATCTGCCTCCTAAAACACACTGGCACCACCCCCACCCGACCTCCGGCTGACCCACTCCCCAGGAAACACACAAACAGACGCACACATACACACACACGCACAACACACACACATATACCACTCACCCGGCCACTTTATTAGGTACACCTAGCTAGTTATCCGAACTGCGCTTAATTCTTCAGTTGGCATAGATCCAACAAGGTGCTGGAAACATTCCTCAGAGACTTTGGTCCATATTGACATGATGGCATCACACAGTTGCTGCAGATTTGTCGGCTGCACATCCATGATGCCGATCTCCCGTTCCACCACATTCCAAAGGTGCTCTATTGGATTGAGATCTGGTGATTGTGGAGGCCTGCTGAGTATAGTGAACTCATTGTCATGTTCAAGAAACCAGTTTGAAATGATTTGAGCTTTGTGACTCAAATGGTACTAAGGGGCCCAAAGTGTGGCAAGAAAATATCCCCCACACCATTACACCACCACCACCAGCCTGAACCGTTGATACAAGGCAGGGTGGATCCATGCTTTCATGTTCTGACCCGACCATCTGCATGTCACAGCAGAAATCAAGACTCATCAGACCAGGCAACATTTTTCCAATCTTCTATTGTCCAATGTTGGTGAGCCCGTGTGAATTGTAGCCTCAGTTTCCTGTTCTTAGCTGACAGGAGTGGCACCGGTGTGGTCTTCTGCTGCTGTAGCCCATCCGCTTCAAGGTTCCACGTGTTGTGCGTTCAGAAATGCTCTTCTGCATCCCTCGGTTGTAACGAGTGGTTATTTGAGTTGAGCCTTTCTATCAGCTCCAACCAGTCTGGCCATTCTCCTCCGGGATCAACACGGGCATTTTCGCCCAGAGAACTGCCGCTCACTGGATATTTTCTCTTTTTCGGACCATTCTCTGTAAACCCTAGAGATGGTTGTGCGTGAAAATCCCAGTAGATCAGCAGTTGCTGAATACTGGCACCAACAACCATGGCACGTTCAAAGTCACTTAAATCACCTTTCTTCCCCATTCTGATGCTCGGTTTGAACCTCAGCAGATCGTCTTGACCGTGTCTACATGCCTAAATGCATTGAGTTGCTGCCGTGTGATTGGCTGATTAGGTATTTGCGTTAATGAGTGGCCGGTGAGTGTATATTGTATGCATGCAACGATGCATACACATATTCATATAAAAGCACACTCACTTTTACACAAAGATACACACGCACACAGTAAACCATACACACACACACACACACACACACACATTCATAACACACACACACTATATATCTATATATGTATTTTCTATGCATCTTTCCCTCTTTCCTGTTCCTTTGTCTCCCTCTCTCTTCTTTATGTGTTTATATATGTCTCTTTACCTCCCCACCCCTTCTCTCTCTCTCTGGCTCCCCCTCCCCCATGTGCACACCCCCCCCCCCGGTTCATAAACTATGTGTTTAAAATGCCAGCAGAGGCACGGTGGGCGGAGTCTATTGATTCATTGATTTGCAGCCATGCAAATGATGAGGAGAGAGAGAGAGAGAGAGGAGAGGAGAGAGAGAGAGAGAGAGAGAGAGACGAGAGAGAGAGAGAGAGAGAGAGAGAGAGAGAGATAAAGAGAGAAGAGACGAGAGAGAGAGAGAGAGAGAGAGAGAGAGAGACCCAAATGGTCTCCCATGAACTGTCCTCATATCTGGTGGGGAAAGGGATCCACCACATCCGCACGGTTTTCTACAACCCGGCTGCGAGCGGCTGAATCAATCACTGAAGAATGGCATCAGGGCCCACTTGACACAAGGGTGCACGCTCACCACCAGTCTACTCAGACGCTGTTGCACTATCGGGCCACCCGTCACACCCCCACAAGGCGTCTCCCCAGCCTCCCTCATGCTGGGGCGGGAGCTCCAGCTACCTCTGAAATAGGCTCCGCCCTACACTGGCTCAGGCTTCGGTCCACCCAGTTGGGAGCCACAGTCGCCACACGCCAGAGCCTGATGAAAGACCGGTTCGATAGGGCCCGACGTGTTAGGCCACCGGCCAATCGCTGTCTCGGATTGGGTCAGGAATCCAACGGCCCCACCGCAAACAACAAACTCCAGACGTTTTGATATCGGACCCCGTTCAGGTTGACCAACAGCTTGGCCCGGCTTCATTCAGGCTCGCCGACGGCACTACGCTGGCATGCTAGTCGCCTGCGTAAGGTGCGGGGCCCCCCTTGCCCAGGGTTGGGTGTGCCTGCCGCTACAGTCCTGCCGGCTGCACGGTTCGGAGGTCGCAACGACCCCAGCCCCTCAGGCACAGCTCTTAGTTCCACCGCCAGCTTGTCGTTGTTGCACCAGAGGGCCGCCCGGCACAGGCACACACTAGGCCCCGGGCACCTGAGGGACTTGTGACTGAGTACCACACCTAGGTTGTGTGAGGGGGGGGGAAATGTTACGTCTGGTCGTTCACAGACCAGACTGTTCGGTTAGGGACTTGTTCACGACAGTCCACTGGTCTCGTTTTACGGACTGTCGGTTCCACTTCACCGTGTTCTGGGTTCTGATGTGTGTGTGTGGTAAAATAAATGGAGAAGCACAATCTCCGACTTGAGATACAGTAGTCGACTCCGTCATTCTACGGACATAACAGTATGATGGAAACTACACAGTTTAAACTACATGTGAATGGCCTCATGAACGTACAAATGAATCGGATTATTACGTCTTTTAGGGCATTATTAATACTACTTAGCATTGCTTATGTCACGGAGAAGAATGTTTTCCTGTTTAAATGATAGCTAAGAGAGAACCCTGGCCCCCTAGTGGAAGGTGTTATGTGTGACCTCTATAGTGGGACTCGCTGCACGTGACCAGAGCTTGATGAAGATAAGATAAGATAAGATAGAACTTTATTAATCCTGAAGGAAATTCTTGTGCCAGGTTGCATAGCAATACAGTACAATACAACAATAGAGAAATCAACAGAATAATACAAATAAACTAACAGATTTACTAATACACAATGAACAATGTAAAAATATAAACATGGCGGCTAAGTCACGTTGCTTGGGAGGTCGCGGGAAACTCATTCTATTAACCTTGCAACTATGAATGCTCGAAAACAGCTCTATTCTTATCTTTATGTACCACAGCGATATATTGCTGTCTCCTTCAACAAATGTACTCTTTGTAAGTTGCTTGGGATGAAAGCGTCTGCTAAATGCCCTAAATGTAAATGTAAATGTAAATGTAATGTAAATGTAAATGCAATGTAAATGCTGAAAATTAGCAAAAATGGGAGTTCAATGAAGTGGTCCTTCGGTGACCGAGAGAGCGTGGTCCTGGCAGTTCAAAGGTTGACAGCCTGCTGGCACTCTGGCTAAAGCGATGGTGTATAGCTGTTAGGGCCGAGAGTACAGACAGTCGTCCAGATTAGTTTCAGCCGTCTGCCGGGAGGCACCGTGACCTGTCCGCAGGCCTACCCCACCTCTCCCCCTGCACTCCGGGCCGTTCCCCGAGACCACGTTAAGGTAGATCCCATCGGCATCTTCTGCAGTGGAGGACGGCGGGACGGAAGAACAAGCAGGAGAGAAAATGAGCAATAAAGTGCTTGTTTAGCGGTGGGACGCCGAGAGGCCCGACATGTTGTACCTTGAGGTTTTGAGGTTTTCCTCTTCAGTGCACAGTAGACCCCAACGCCACGAGAAGCAGCACCGTCACTGACAGAGAACGAGCTAATATGGAGATGAACTCTGTGACACAGAAAGGTACGGCACAGAGGACACAAAATTATATCCATTGTTATATTTGTAGGGCTGATAGTACTCAAGACCTAGGGTACAGAGTACAAACATTTATAGATATAGATATATATCTAGATATATATGTATATACTGTATATACTGTATATATTCAGATATACGGTATATTAATGGGTAAGCAGACAGACATGATTATCTTCAAGTGTCATTAACATCATAGTTGCAATTAATTTAGTCCCCATACCTGTTTCAGTGGTATTTTGTGTTTCTACAGTTTCTGTTGGCTTGATGCATATAGTATTGTTGGCCTCACGCACCCACTCTGATATGTGTGTCCCATTAGAAATGCAGGATACATTTATGAAGCCTATGAAAGACAATGGAGGTTATCGGTCATGTCAATCCAAGATCCTTTCATCCATTTCTCATTGTATTTTTCGCTCACCGTCACACACAGACAAGGTTATGTTTGCCGTGGCGCTGCTGACGTTGTTGCTGACCGAGCATGTGAGCAGTCCTGACCAGCCTAGCGGCAGAGTGATCTCGCTAGCGGTCCTGTTTCCAGAGAGGAGAGGCACGCCCGTCATTGGGTCTCCGTCTAGACTCCAGCTGTAGTCGGGTCCATCACCCCCAGCAGAGCAGGACACCCTCTGGTCTCCGTTGGACAGACACTTCGAGGACAGGTGGGGACGGGTCACCGGTGCTACGGGCAACCAATTGATGAGCTGAGTCTCACTGTTTGACATGAGGACGAACCTTTTTGTTCTGTAGCCCAATATTTAGGCTGAACATACTATTTCATAACCTTATACCGAGAAATATCCATCTCCTTAACGCCCCCTCCTCCTCCCAGACAAATGTGATTTCTGTATTTGCCATTTTTTATGCCAACATGCAGAAATAGGGAAGTATCCATATAAACAGCAGAATGGGCAGAATGAGTAGAAAAGTCCTTAAAAACATTCACAAAGTAAAGTATAATGTGCCATCAACCATAAAATGAACACTGAGCTTGAGAGACAATTGTGTTTCTTTAAGAGATTTGAAGTCAGAGGTCAACCCATGTGTCTAATGTGACTGAAATATCAAGTTACTCACCTTGAATGGACAAAACAAAACTTTTCTTAGTTTTTAACTTGCCGTCTTTATCAAATAATTCAAATCGATATGTGTCATTATCTTTCCTGTTGAGGTCATTCACAGTTAATATTCCAGTTGTGATATTGAATGAAAATCGAGGGTGTGTTCTTCCTTGATTTATAATCAACTCTTCATTTCTCCTCAGTGCGTAACGGGCCCCTTGTTAAGGCAGTCGATGAGCTGGACCTTCAAGGTTCCCCCGAGAGAACCAAGGCACTCGGTTGTGATGTCTGGCTGTGTGGTGGTCGCAGAACAAGATGTTGACACCTGGATGTTTTCAGAAGAGAATAAAACACACATGAGATCTCTAAACTCAGATTCACAGATCACGATCTCTCACGATTACTAGAACAACTCTCAATACTATCACCATGAGAGGGATTGACAAATATGTGAACATTGCAGAGAGGGGACATTGCACTTACGAACATGTTGAATGTTAAAAAGCAATCAATATTTGACTTTTGTTTGATTTGATTTTACATAATTTCCTTATGATTTAATAAATTAGTAAATATACTGATTGATAATGTCCTGTTGTGTTCTCCAGTAAGAAAACCATGAGGAAGTCACAGAGTAAAGGTTGAGCAAGAACGCTGTAATGCAGTCATGATCACAAAGTTAAACTGGAATTCACACAATTTACCCCAAATAAATAAACGTACCACCCAAATAATTTAGTTTCTAACTCTACAAATGTTGGAAAACGACTACTTGTGTTTCAACACATGAAAAGAATGCCATGGCTGACTTAATGAGGCCTATGAAAAATGCATTATGATTTAATACAGTAAGGTAATGT
>PIJE02000234.1:57909-70409 GCA_002895965.2 Coryphaenoides rupestris | reverse complement strand
GCGGGACTGAAAGAGGAAATTCAAAAATCAACAGTGAACATCAGAACAGGCCCAAGAATGCATGTGCCCACATCCATATGTTATATGGACATGGATAGATGAGAACCTGATCAATACATACAAGTCGTAGACATCTGCCCACATTGAGATAGCCCGGACTCACCGACCTCTGGATCTATACCGTACGCTAAGCTTGGAGAAATCAAGTAGAGAACACTCCATCCCGTAATTCAGTGATCCTACTTAAATGGTCCCACAGTCCAATCAGACACCAGATGAGGGAATCAGTCAGAAGTTGTTTGGATTCTAGCATTATGTTAGAGATGGTTAAGTTGAAGTCTGATCTTAGAGATGGTTAAGTTTAGGTGTTAGGTTAGAGATGGTTAAGTTGAGGTCTGATCTTAGAGATGGTTAAGTTTAGGTGTTAGGTTAGAGATGGTTAAGTTTATGTATTACGTTAGAGATGGTTAAGTTTAGGTCTGAGCTTAGAGATGGTTAAGTTTAGGTATTAGGTTAGAGATGGTTAAGTTGAGGTCTGAGCTTAGAGATGGTTAAGTTTAGGTATTAGGTTAGAGATAATTAACTTTAGATATTAGGTGAGAGATGGTTAATTTTAGATATTAGGTGAGAGATGGTTAATTTTAGATATTAGGTGAGAGATGGTTAATTTTAGATATTAGGTGAGAGATGGTTAATTTTAGATATTAGGTGAGAGATGGTTAATTTTAGATATTAGGTGAGAGATGGTGAGGTTTAGGGAAGGCATAAGCTCAGAGTTGGTTCGATGAGGCTCCAAGAGTTTGAACGGTGGTGTGTGTGTTTGAGGTCAGGGGGACGCATGCTTGGCAGCATGTCTTAGTTGGTAACCTTGGTTACCTCTGCCTGCCATCTGAAGCCCCTTCACCCTGTCGTCTATAGGAGCCACTCAGCACCCAGTAGCACAGGAACTAGTGTGTGTGTGTGTGTGTGTGTGTGTGTGTGTGTGTGTGTGTGTGTGTGTGTGTGTGTGTGTGTGTGTGTGTGTGTGTGTGTGTGTGTGTGTGTGTTGCGTTCTAGGTCCTTGGGAGCTTTCTAATCGGATTTATTTTTCCCTTTCTTCTATTCATATGAAAACATTATTTCTGAACCCATATTTACATGAATAATAATAATAATAATAATAATAATAATAATGACAGTAATACTGATGGCGTGTCACGTTTGATCAGATGGTGTGCTGGACCTCTCCACCAAGAAACATCACAGCGTCCTCAGAAGTTCTCCTGGGCTCTCCATGCATGCATGCATGTTTGCGCGTGAGTGTGTGTGTGTGCACGCACGTGTGTGTGTGTGCCCATGTGTACATGCATGTATGATGGTGTTGATCTTGGTCTGGCACTAGTCTTATCATCGGTGGTGTAGTGGTGATGTTGATGATGTTATGTGTGTGTGTGTGCGTTACTATAACGGATGTCTCCTACCGTAGATTAGATCTGATAACGGCCACGTGTCCCACGAAGGTGTTATAGTAGCCCGATAAGCCTGTGTGTCGGCGGTGTCTCCCGCCTGTGTACTCTGCGTGCAACAGCCTACTCTTAGCTTGGCCCTTACCGCACACGGGTAGGTCTCTTGAGGGTCCCGCATTGTTTTCCACCAGGTCCTGAGAACTCCCCCCTGTGCTAATCCCCCGTCACACCCCCTGCAAGGAAGTCCCCGCGATGCACACACTACGTCCTGTCCATGCATGTAATATAGCTGCTCAAATGTCTCTAGCCCCTCCCCTCCTCCTCCTCCCCCCCTCCCCGCCAAATGTTGAAGAAAAAAAAAAAAAAAGGGGAGAAAAAAAGCAATTTCTTGCCACGGACCTATGGAAGCATTTTTCTAAGCGAGTTGCTGCTGTTGCTATAGTGACAGAGCATAGGGGATTAATGGCGGTGAAGGCTTTGCGTCGAGGGAATACTTTTCAGCTCACCCACATGACCTCTCAAAAACACCCGACGCTCTGCTCTGCGCTCGCTCTCTCTCGCTCTCTCTCTCTCTCTTTCTCCCTCCTCTCTCTGTCTGTCGGCGGAAACATCTCAAAAATGAACATGCAGCGTGCACTCGTCCTCGCGCGTCCGTCCACGCCTTCCCCGAAAACGCCGCAGAGTTGTCCACGGAGCTGTGGGACGGGAGGGGGATGTTATTTATTTCACACTGCAGTCACAACGTTGGTATTGAGATGTGTGGCGAGAGAAGACAGAATACGGAGGGGAATGGATGACGTTCATTTGTCTATTCATTGACGCGCTGTAGACAAAGGATGACTTTTGTTTTTCTCTCCAACGCAATTCTTGTGGTCTTCTTGAGACCACTATACCACTGTTCTAGTGAGACAGCCTCATGTTGTGGTCTTTGTTACGTGTTATTATTTAGGTACGCTTGAGTTTGAGTTCTGCGCGGCGAAATTAGCGCGGGCTTCGTTAGCGTGAGCGAGCCGTCGTCGCGCAGCGTGATTTGTGTGTGAATTAAGTGTGTGTGTGTGTGTGTGTGTGTGTGTGTGTGTGTGTGTTGCGTTCTAGGTCCTTGGGAGCTTTCTAATCGGATTTATTTTTCCCTTTCTTCTATTCATATGAAAACATTATTTCTGAACCCATATTTACATGAATAATAATAATAATAATAATAATAATAATAATGACAGTAATACTGATGGCGTGTCACGTTTGATCAGATGGTGTGCTGGACCTCTCCACCAAGAAACATCACAGCGTCCTCAGAAGTTCTCCTGGGCTCTCCATGCATGCATGCATGTTTGCGCGTGAGTGTGTGTGTGTGCACGCACGTGTGTGTGTGTGCCCATGTGTACATGCATGTATGATGGTGTTGATCTTGGTCTGGCACTAGTCTTATCATCGGTGGTGTAGTGGTGATGTTGATGATGTTATGTGTGTGTGTGTGCGTTACTATAACGGATGTCTCCTACCGTAGATTAGATCTGATAACGGCCACGTGTCCCACGAAGGTGTTATAGTAGCCCGATAAGCCTGTGTGTCGGCGGTGTCTCCCGCCTGTGTACTCTGCGTGCAACAGCCTACTCTTAGCTTGGCCCTTACCGCACACGGGTAGGTCTCTTGAGGGTCCCGCATTGTTTTCCACCAGGTCCTGAGACTCCCCCCTGTGCTAATCCCCCGTCACACCCCCTGCAAGGAAGTCCCCGCGATGCACACACTACGTCCTGTCCATGCATGTAATATAGCTGCTCAAATGTCTCTAGCCCCTCCCCTCCTCCTCCTCCCTCCCTCCCCGCCAAATGTTGAAGAAAAAAAAAAAAAAAGGGGAGAAAAAAAGCAATTTCTTGCCACGGACCTATGGAAGCATTTTTCTAAGCGAGTTGCTGCTGTTGCTATAGTGACAGAGCATAGGGGATTAATGGCGGTGAAGGCTTTGCGTCGAGGGAATACTTTTCAGCTCACCCACATGACCTCTCAAAAACACCCGACGCTCTGCTCTGCGCTCGCTCTCTCTCGCTCTCGCTCTCTCTCTCTCTCTCTCTCGGCGGAAACATCTCAAAAATGAACATGCTGCCGAAGGGGAGGAAGAGCAGCGTGCACTCGTCCTCGCGCGTCCGTCCACGCCTTCCCCGAAAACGCCGCAGAGTTGTCCACGGAGCTGTGGGACGGGAGGGGGATGTTATTTATTTCACACTGCAGTCACAACGTTGGTGTTGAGATGTGTGGCGAGAGAAGACAGAATACGCAGGGGAATGGATGACGTTCATTTGTCTATTCATTGACGCGCTGTAGACAAAGGATGACTTTTGTTTTTCTCTCCAACGCAATTCTTGTGGTCTTCTTGAGACCACTATACCACTGTTCTAGTGAGACAGCCTCATGTTGTGGTCTTTGTTACGTGTTATTATTTAGGTACGCTTGAGTTTGAGTTCTGCGCGGCGAAATTAGCGCGGGCTTCGTTAGCGTGAGCGAGCCGTCGTCGCGCAGCGTGAGGTGGCTTGACCCCTGTCACAAGCATAAGTTCCTCCGCTTGCGCTATGGGCTATTAATAGACGCGGGCGGGAGAGATCGCGGCATGGGGCTCGGCTCCGGCGGAGGTGAAGCCACATCGCATTGTCGGCTCCGCGAAGGGAGAGCAAAGTTTTGGTGTTTTGCTTTTAAAATGCTCTCGCGGGGAGGAGGGGCAGGTATATTATCGTGGAGCACACCTGTACATCTTGTATAGCTATTATATGTATTATATATATATATATATTATATAGCTATTATATTATATGTCTGCCAACTGGAAGGTTGCTGGTTCGATCCCTGAGCTCCACCTAGCTAAGTGTCGTGGTGTCCCTGAGCAAGACACCACCTAACCCTACCTGCTCCTGACGTGTTGGTTGTTACCTTGCATGGTTGGCACCGCCGTCGGTGTATGAATGGTGAATGTGAGGCAATACTGTGAAGCGTTTTGGATAAAAGCGATATAGAAATGCAATCCATTTACCATTATAATTATTTGGAACAAATTGGGACGATGATATTATTATTTCATGCTCCATTTCACTTTCTCCCCGATTTGTCCAGTCCACTCTCAATTGCTGATACTGTGGGGACTGACAACTGCTGGTTAGATCCAAAGTTCCTTTGCCTCATCAAATATTCCCCCAAAGTCTGCCAAAAAATAGTCATTAAAATTTGTATTATTTGCACTCTGACCCATGGGTTTGTTTTTTTTATCCAACTCATAAAGAGTTTTTCTTCTCTTCCTATATAGACACCATACGTTTGCATGCATAGACGACGACTTCTTAGATAACAGGCTTCTTCCATCAGTACGCGACTGTAAATACAATGCTATTGTTGTATCGGATCACGGCCCATGAACCGCAATATCAATATTTATTAAGGAGGGTGATAGTTCACCTTCACCACCATCGGTGCTTCAATGTGAGTCTTTTAGCTTTAGATGTCTTTTAGATTAAGCATTTGTGCAGGTCCTTTCTGACCCTGAGGGAAGTTACATTAACATTTGCATTTAGGGCATTCAGCAGATGCTTTTATCCAAAGCGGCTTACAAAGAGTACATTTGTTGAAGGAGACAGCAATATATGCTGTGGTACATAAAGATAAGAATAGAACAGGATTCAAGCATTCGTAATTGCAAGGTTAATAGAATGAGTTTCATAATTGCTAGGTTGTCTGCATAAGAGCAGACGTGCCATTCTGAGTGCAGTACCAACATCTAAGAACATACAAGATGCTAAACAATGGCAAGTATTATTTAGTGCCAAGACAAACATGCAAGTTAGTGCTAGGTTTAGGGGAGGGAAGGTGTATAACATGAATGAATGAAACTACTTTAATCCTCAGCTGAGGACTCAGTTTGTACGCAGATGATGTACTTCTGTATTTCTCCCACCTCCATGTGTCCATCCCTGTTGTTCTGCATATTCTTGTGTTGATATATCTTATACTTTTAACACCACCTCTTCAAGTTCTCTGAGTACCAGACTTTTTATTTCTTCAATCATTTATTTATTTTTACGATATGAATTTATTTCATTAATTTATTTATTTTTTGCTTGTTTTTGTTTTCATCTCGTTTACTCATGTTGGTATAGACGTACGTGTTCACTGCCTGTGTGTGACTTCACAACAATGAAGTCTTTTTAATCTTTTTTACATGGATTATAATTTGGATTTAGATTTTTTTAGATCTACCTCCAAAGCACTGATTGTCCTTTCTACTTTGTAATTTCGCAATATCATATATATATATACTGTATATATACAGTCTATATAAAAAACGAATTAAAAAAACAGCCTTCTATATATGTGGCGTGTAAATCTCAATTAAAGAAAAATGCCATTTTAAACATGTTGATTTAGTCTAATGAGTTTGTTCCGAACAGTGATTGTAATTCAGATCAGTTTAATGAGCTCCAAGGGAAACACAGGTCAGCTTAATATCCTTCTGGCGTCTTAATTTATTGTCTAATCAAACAGAATAACAGCTAAATAATTAATCGGGCTTAATCTGCGAACTACGAGGCCGAACACATTCCAACATTAGAACTAGAGCTTGCGCTGTTCTGAACGCTAGCGAGAGAGACGCTGCGCTAGCGTTAGCATTAGACGTTTCCACTGCTAACCCTGCGTCTCTCGCTCTGCACCAGCAGACGATCCGTCGCCATGGACCGCGCCGCCACGGATGCGGACGAGGAGGACCCCCCGTTGCCACGGCGCCCACAGGATGGCTCCGCCTCCCTCAAGCCGCTGGCCCGCTCGCTGCTCATCAAGGAGGAGCTCCGGAGCCAGAAGCACCGCCTCCTCGGCCAGCCCGCCGCGCTCTCATTGGCCAGCCTGGAGTCGTCCGGCCTGCTGAACCCCCCGCAGACCCGCGCGCCACCGGGCCGGGAGAGCTCGGCGTCCCCGTGGGGGGGCAGCGGGGGGAAAGCTCGCCTGGACAGCCTGCTGAAGCTGAAGCAGGCCAGCGGGGCTCTGTGCGGGGCGCTCAGCGACCTGAAGGAGCTGCCTCTGTTTCTGGAGAACCAGCAGCACCACCACCACCACCACCACAACAACAACCACCACCACCACCACCATGGCTCCTCTTTCTCCTCCAAGAGCTCCCACCACCACCACAGCCACGGGCACCTGCAGATCTCCAAAGCCTACCACCACCACAACCACGACGGCAAACGCGGGGATCAGGGGCACTCCCCTCCCGTGGACCTGAAGATCCCGCAGGTCCGGGGCGTGGACCTCTCCTGGGACAGCCACACCTCCGATCTCTACGGCTACGGGCCCCTGGGTGGCGGGGCGGGGGTGGGGGGCGGTTGCCTTGCGGAGAACGCGCTCAGCCGCAAGCTAAGGGCCATCCTGCCCAAGCAGAACCGCCGCGGGGGCCTGGGGGGCCTGCTGGAGGGCGGCGCGTCCGACTACTGGGCGTCGGAGCTGGACCACCACCACCACCCGGGCTCGGGGGCGGCCTACTCCTCCGCCTGCGACCTGGAGGGCGACTCGGCGTCGAAGCAGCCGCGGAAGAAGCGCGGACGCTACCGGCAGTACAACAGCGAGATCCTGGAAGAGGCCATCGGCGTGGTGATGACGGGCAAGATGAGCGTGTCCAAGGCGCAGAACATCTACGGCATCCCGCACAGCACCCTGGAGTACAAGGTGAAGGAGCGCATGGGCACCCTGAAGAACCCCCCAAAGAAGAAGCTGAAGCTGATGATGAGGGTGGAGGGGGGCGGCGGGGGCTCGGGCGGCGGGGGCCCAGACTCCGCCCCCGAGTCGGAGAACACGCCCACCACCACCCCGCGGGACGACGGCCCCCCGCTGGCCGCCGCCGAGCTGACCGACGACTAGGCTGCCCCCCCCCCCCCAAGGAAGAGGACGAGGAGGAGGAGGAGGAGGAGGAGGAGGAAGAGGAGCAGGAGCTTGACAAGCATTTTGTGAAACCAATTGATTGAGCCGCAGAGAAAGACGACAAACCCCTCGAGTGATAAACCTCAAAACAACAAGTGACTGAAGTGTGCGAACGAACAGGGCTTGATTTGTGCCAACCTACTTTGCAGTATCTGAGGTGAGCACAAATGCAGGGATAGCGAACGAGGAGGAGGAGGAGGAGGAGGATTCTGGAGTAATACTAAACCAATCATCTGGCTTTTAACACGCGTCACTTGAGTGAGACTGAAGCATCTGATCAAGCTCTTTAAAGGCAGGAGCTCGACAAATACAAACTTGGAGACGAGTCATGAGACAATTGATGAGATTTTTGTAAGCATGCTGATAATCCCCCCCCCCCCCCCCCCCCCCCCCCCCGCGTGCCCTTTCTGAACTTCTGAACAACGCTGCTTTTAAATGCAGTTTGGTCTGCGGACCATTCCAATCTAAATGAGGCGAGGGAGGTTTGTCACCCGTTCGGAAAACAGACTGATAGATTAAGACCTCCCCACCTCTCTGTTGGACGACTAGTTAAGTGGTAAGTGATTTGTCGATTACAGTCGGGACAACTGTAAAGGTTTAATCATGCAATTTAAATTTCTCACGAGGGTTTTTTTAAATCGAAAAAGCCCACTCTCTAATTGCCAGATAGCCATTACGCTTTAACTGCAATCTTTTTATTTTGTTTTTCCTCCTCCTTGCATATTCTGCTATTTTCTATGTGGACGAAAGTAACATTAACCCATCCTTTAGAAGGAAAAAGACACAAAGTCATTCAGGGATGCATGTTCGTGAGTTTCGTAGATACTACTGACTTTTAGCATAGACCTCTTTTTCCTCTGTCTTTGTTTTTAACCCATTTTTTGCTTTCTTTTGCACTACACTTTGGGTCTGGCGCTTACAGACTAGGTTACCTCGGCATTTTGCCCTAGCATCATGCACTTATTATGGTCTGTCTCTGTACCCCCCCCACTCCCACCCTTGTACCAAGTTATAGAGACACACCACAAGTCACCTCTGCAGGAGTTGATACAGAATTAGGGCCAAGATACTCCCAGTGTCTCCTCAAGGCATGCGTTTGAGATTTAATCTGATTCTGGATCAGCTGTTTGTTTGTTTTTTTTAAGGCTGACTGCTTCCTCGTGTACCTCTGACAGTGTGTCTCAATGACCTCATGACCTCATGACCTGATGGCCCCTGAGATTTCTCTCCAAGCGGGGGGCGGGGGGGGGGAGCAGACTCAGCTCCACCCCCTGGATGACTGGACGAAGCTAGCTGGTGAGCTAGCTCTGGGCTTCACAGGACCTGAATGTGAAACCCTGCTGCTATCAAGCTGATGATCTACCTTTTTCAAAAGGCTTAAGCTAGCTGTAGCGAACAGCTTTTAGCCAACCCTAGCTAAATGGCTAATGCTCATACAACCCTCCCCCCGAACCCCCCCCCCCCCCCACCCTCTTTTACTGGTCAGTTTTACCAAAACCAACCTCTCGAGTCGATTTTAGGAGTTCAGGACAAAGTTTCAGGAAACTCACGTTTTTAGGGCAGTTCACCTCAACGATAAGGGGCGTCCATTTGACGTTCTTCTTAGCATGGCGTATTTAATGTACTACTAGTTATTGTAATCCTCATGCCACTCAAGTCACTCCAAATTTTCTGGACAATTTCTTTTTCAACTCAGGGTAACTGAGGCGGACAACGTGGGTGTAGAATGACGACATCTCCTGCAGGACCTATACGTGAGAGGCAGGGGAACGGCCGTGTAATTCATGTTAGCATCGAGGGCTAGCGAGCGCCACTGGACAGCCTGTAGGTGAAATATAGCTGTAGGGCAGCCAGTAACAGCGGCAAAATCAATAAGGAAAGACTTGAGTTGGGCTAGAAGTTTGGGCCGATGAACTTCTGAAATAGCACCTTTCTGAAACTTGACATGGAGACAGAGAGAGAGGGTTAGGACGTCTGAGGTTATTCGCGGTGTTTTGCTGTTCGTTATGGTTTTCGTTCTTCAGGAATGGCGGGTTAGCAGGAGGGCAAGGAAAAGACTTTTAGGCAAAGCGGCATCTTGGACACTTTTTCCTCCCAGTCACATAGCCGCAGGCGGACACCTTGAACACGTCCAATTTGTGTCCTGTTGTCTAGTCCTCTACCCTGCCCCCCCCACCCCCCCCCCCCCCACACCCCCCTGATCCGAAACACCAGGGACTGACAAGAAACCATAATCACGTTTCAGGAAGTGAGAAAAAAACATTTTAAAAAAAGACACTTTTCTATAAGGAAAAACTACAATTAGATTTAAAAAAGAAAAAAGCTTTTATTTGTGTCGATCTGCTTTTGGCGTCCTCTTGGCCTGTGGTAACGTTGCTGTCGGCCTCTGACACTGCCCAGTGCACACCCAGACCGCCGGATTTGAAACATGACAATTGTACATCTTTTATTTTATTTTATTTTATTTTATTTTTTTGTTTTATTTTGCTTCAGATCGGATGAAATGATTGACATCTCTTGAACCGTATTGTGTATTTTATTTATTCGATTTTGATTGTCTGATTGTCATTCCGTTCGCGCTTTTCAAATGGCATGCACCCACTTCGTTTCGGCTGACTTTGGGTCAAAGGTGACGAACCTAAATTAGGGTTCACATGAAAAGACAAAATTAAAGACAAAAAAAAAATGTAATAATCAAAACCTATACTTTGTTGACGCGAATCAATTAGTCAGAATAGGACGACGAATCATTTGTAACCCTCGATGAATACAATCTCTTCACCAATCTCTCTCTCGCTCTCTCTCTCTCTCTGTTGGGTAACCGGCCGGCTTTGCGAGCGGGGTTTCTATGGCGACGGGGAGAGAGAGCAGCATGCGGCCAAACCTCATGCATGTAATGCGTCCAACACTTCGCCGATGCCGAGCATTTGAAGTGTCTAAAAGAGTTTTAGGTGCGTGGGAGCGGTGGCGGTGGTGGTGGTGGTGGTGGTGGTCCAGTCTAGCGTTAAAGACAATGCACTGAGCTCACAACGAAAAACGTATCAAAAAAAAAAAAGAATCGGGGTGTTGACAGCGAAGCACTTAAACCTTTTGCTCTTGTAAAGTCAGAACGCCGGGATGACTTCACACTGGAATTGGAACAAAAGACAAAAAAATTTCCACCCTGCGTTTCTGCGTACTGCGCAAAAAAAACCAACACTCATCGCAAACTACCGGTACGATTGGCACTTATTGTGAAACCAGTGCGCGGCGGACAAATTCCCTCCAAGAGCACTTAAGTTGAACTCCCCTGTGAGGGGTGTGTCTCTGAACGGCCAGGCCCCTCCTCCTCCTCCTTCTAAAAAAAACCAGAACAACCGTTACTCGGAATTCATTTTCTAATTGGTTAACGGAGCGTGATATGCTGTTATGATAACGATTCGATTAGAACAAAGCTGGGTCCGTGCTGCAGCCCGATCGACAGAGGTGCATGCCATCGGAAATCTCATTCCATTCATGTTTTGGTTTTTCGATCGATTGTTCGTCCGTGGATCGTTGATCGACGGGCTACTGTTGTTGTTGTTGTTGTTGTTGTTGTTGTTGATGATGTGGTTAACGAATCTCCCTGTCCGAAGCCGTTTTCCTTCCACGTGAGTCTCACGTCACCCTCTCAAGAAACAAACAAACAAACAAAAACCTCATTCTAAATTATATATACGAGAAAGAAAGCAGGAAACGTCTTATTTATAAATATATTTACACACACACACACACACACACACACATGCATACATGCTGTGTATGCATGATGTGGATGTACACACACAACCCTCATCTTATGAATGTAACGCACAGGTGAGCAGCAGCCAGACCTTCGTACGGCGCAGCTCGGCGCAGTTCGCTGACGCCCAACCTCATGTCCTCGTTTCCCTTTTTTTTTCTTCCTCCCTCCGCGTTGTTATTCCTGATGCGGCCGCGCACCAGTAGCCTTCAGTACTGTAAACGACTCAGGAACGAGCCAGGAGCCAGTAGGGGGGCAGCAATACCTTGTTAGTTTGAACACACAGACCGAACTACCTGCGCTAGATGGACTACATGGACCAGGCATCTAGTGCTCACACACACGTCGCACACGCACACACACACACACACACACACACACATTTTGGCTGAACGGTGACCAAGCGCTTATACCTCAAAGAAAAAAAAAATGAGAAGAGAAAAATGGTTTTTACTTTCCGTGCCTCACACACTCGGGCCTGGCGATGGGACAGCCGATACTCTGGGAAATATGTAATATGCTCCTTCCTTTGTTGCTTGTTCATTTCAGTTCATTGCGTTTTTTTTGCTCTTGCTTTTGTTCGCCTACACCTCATGTATACGTCCCGTCCCGAACCCTTTTAGGCCATTTCTTTCTTTTGATAAAAAAAAAAAATTCGTAATTTTTTTTAGACGTGAGTGAGTGAGTGACAGATTAAACAGCCAATGTCGACGCCGCAGGTCTCTGAGACTGCGTGCTGTTTGTGGCCGTCTCTCTCTCGCTCACACTCTCTCTCTCCGTCCTCACACACACACACACACACACACAGGGAAACTTTTATGTTTGCAGTTTTCCAAACCGACCCGGCGTTCCGTCCTCTGGTTTCACCCTGGAGGCCGGAGGAGAGGAACTAGGCGGGCTCGCCCCGCTGTGAGAACAGGGCTCCTGTCAGCGTCCTCCACAATTCTGCTTTTCTCTTCGCTTTTTTGGTGGTAATGTAACACTCCAGGTAGTAACCTAAGATATGTGTGTGTGTGTGTGTGTGTGTGTTGCTTACACACACACGCACACACACACACACACACACTCTCAGAGCAGAGACCCAGAAGGGAGATGAGGGACAGGCGGAGAAGTTAACCCATTTCTTTTTTTGTTTTTTTTGTTTTTTTAATCTACTGTCTTATCAATAATGTCTTTGGAAAAGATGTCTTTTACGATGCATTCCAAAACGGAATTACTATTCCCTCAACACAAATGTAACTTTCTCAGATGTTAACGGACAGACCTCGATACATATGAAAATATCTATTTATTCCACTGCTCTGTGTCTTCACGTATTTTTCTCACGTTTTTTTTTCTTTAAAATTCTG
>PIJE02000234.1:45409-52909 GCA_002895965.2 Coryphaenoides rupestris | reverse complement strand
GATCGGAGCGTTTTGTTTAACTGGCCGGGCGGGTCGAAGGGCCGGGGATCGGAGCATTGGGTTTTCCTGGGACCGGGGATCGGGCTTTTTGGACCGGGATCGGAGCGTTTGGTTTTCCTGGGACCGGGGATCGGAGCGTTTGGTTTTCCTGGGGCCGGGGATCGAAGCGTTTGGTTTTCCTGGGACCGGGGATCGGAGCGTTGGGTTTTCATGGGACCGGGGATCGGAGCGTTGGGTTTTCCTGGGGCCGGGGATCGGAGCGTTTGGTTTTCCTGGGGCCGGGGATCGGAGCATGCCACAACAAGATGACCATCTTACCTCGCGTCTGTATCTACTTTATCTACTCTTTATCATTGTTAAGAACTGAATGTAAAAACGTAAAAAAAAAAACACAAAACACAACTAACCTCTAATTTAACTATACATATGTAAGAATAAGAAGTACGCTATATGTGCACATAGATATACCTATACAAGCTACACACAGACACAAATGCATATGTATATATAAATCTCTAATGTCATGTACTTTCTTGTTTGGGTTTTTTTTTGGTTATTTTCGGAAAAGGATGCACCTTTTCCTTCGATGATTCAGGGAAGCAAACTGAAAAAAACGTCCAGTGCAGTAACTTAGTTTAAAAAACAAAAAAAAACTTTATTTAAAAAAACAAAAAAAACAAAAAAACCTCAACAAACAACCGCAGACTCTCTGGGTGCTGGGTTAGCTCTCAAGCTATCGCTCTATAGCTCTCTCTCTCTCTCTCTCTCACTCACTCTCTCTCTCTCTCTCTCTCTCTCTCTCTCTCCCCAGCGTGTAGCATAGGAAGCCGGGCTGGGTGGGGGGGTGCGGGGAGAGGGAACCGCCATTTCTTTTTGTTCACGAGTGTAGTCGTAATGGAAGTAGTGTAGTCGTAGTCTTGTCAATCCTGATTCTGTGGAACAGGGTGGGTGGGGGGGGGGATTGTTTTTTTTTTGGTTTTTTTAAGGACACTTTATAGACTAGAATATTTATGAAGATGATGATGATGATGACCAGGTGGGTGGGATGTTGGGGTGAAGGGTGTGGCGGGGGGGGGGCTTCTGAGCTGTTGTTGTTGTTGTTGTTGTTGTACATAGGACTGCTTTACCCTATCAACGCCGGCCTGCCGGTAGGGCGGGGCGGGGCTGGGGGTCAGAGGGGTTGTCGCTTCTCATGCGTCAGGAATCAAAGGCAGGGGGGCGGGGGGCCGTGGTTGTTTTTAACCCTCATTTGTGCCCCCCGGCAGTCAGTCAAGTGGCGTGGCGGTGACGCCCCCCCCCCCCCCCCGCCGCCGGCAGAGATGGAAGTCTTTGTGGAAGTCCAAACGTTCTCTTTTTCGATACCTTTTTGCATGCTGGTGTACAGAGCCCTTCGTACTGCTCCTGGAGACTCCGAGAGGAGGGACCGATCCAAATGCGCTTATTTACGTTAAAACGCTGTCCAACGGGAGTGGCCGCTCGGCTCCCTGCGAGGACGCGAAGGAAAAAGACAAAAAAAATTAAATAATAATATTAAAGTTCCTGGAGGAAGTTTCCCGGTCAGCGCAGCAGCTTTTGTAGTGGTTTTTTGGCTAAAGCTATTTTGCAATCATTTATTTTTCCCCCACCCCCTTGTGTAAAATAACAAAAAAAAGTGGGAATTGAGTGTAAAGTGTGTGACTGAGTGAGAATAACCCCCATAGCTTGGTCCCCACCCCCCCCCACCCCCCCCATTTGAACAGTTTTTCAGTTTTTTCTTTTCATTTGAACGTCAGCGACGGAAAAAGCAGAAACGGCAGTTGGCTTCCCTTCTCCTTTCTGCCCGTCTCACAGGCATTAAAACTACATTACCCAGACACCCTCAGGGACTCTGATCACACCTCTCTCAGTCTTATTCAGGTTCTTAATCCACAGTGAGGCCAAGCAGTGATCACACCTCAGCTGTAGTTTTTAGTCACACTGTCGCTCTGTGCGCGACACGAAAAGTTTCCGACGAACTACAGGAGTATCCTTCCCTCGACTTTTACTGTTTGGTTCAACCTTTAGCCCGTCTCTTTTGCTCTCTCTCTGTCTCCTTCCGTTTGTTACAGCTTTATTTCACGCCTTCAAGTGAATGACGACACACGCATCATTGACGATATCTTCTTGAATGTCAATCCCCATCTCAGCTCATCTGAGATGTCGAGATTTTTCTGAACACCACAGTCGCCGTGAACCACCGCGTCCTAATGTCGACTGAATACCACAACTACCTTATTACGACAACCATTCAGGTCGGGAACGGCGTCTCCGCGCCCCGCGCTCAACACATTGCCGGCTGACATCTTTTGTCGATGTCATGAAATCAGCGCACAAAGGATCGTGACAGTTTTGGCCTTCGCTTTTGACCGGGCTTCAGGGAGGACCTCGTAAAGCCTTGTGTTCAGCTCATAGACACGTGGGGACAGCGGAGACACAGCCACGTGTGTTCAGAGACAAGACTATCGGCTGGGTAGAGCCGATAGCACTGTCCCTCGTGCAAGTCAATTCACTTCCATCGTGTTGAGACTGCGAGTTGTTCTCTCAGACACTTTTGAGAGTCTTGGTGTCAGTTGAATACGTGCAAGAAGGCTAGATCTACTCGGTAGATCTACTCGGTAGATCTACCATGCTAGTTGCTAGCTTAGCCTGGCTCAGTTTGAAGGCTAGGTCTACTCATCCGTGGCCCCAGGCTAGGCTAGTTGCTAGCTTAGCCTGGCTCAGTTTGCCTTTATTCCGCAGTGCAGAAGGTAGCTGAACAAGCCGCCATATAAACAAGCTGGAGTATGTAATGTTCACTCTGCCGAGATTTATCTCATAAAAGAAGTTTGGGTGAATTGACCCAAGGCTTCTATATTGCTGTATACTGAACATTGTTCCCTTGGAATTTTATTTAGTTTGGTTGGAGTGAGAGAATAAAACTCTTCTGCTTCTGTAGTTAAATCCTGATGGGTTTCTGCTGGTTCTAGGGGCTCAGGTCCGCTCAGACTCTTGTCTGACTAGATTGTGTTTTGACGATATACCTCATCGCTCCGGTCCAGATAGGATCCCTCGGGGGGCTTATAGTTGAAGCTCAGGATCCCCCGACACCCCTGTGGACACCCAGTCTGGTCCATGGTCTAGACTCAACCTGGTCTAGTCCTGGACCTGATCTAGACTGGTCTCTGGTCTGAACTAGACCTAGTCTAATCTGGAAATGGTCTAGTCCTGGACTGAATCTAGACTGGACCTGGTCTCAACTGGACCTGATCTAGAATGGACCTGATCTAGACTAGACCTGGTCTAGACTGCACCTGGTCTAGACTTGACCTCACACACACCACACACAGGTTTTTTTCAAATACCCTAATGGACCTAATTTTTCCCCAATTGTTACTGTTTACAGTTTGACAGGAAGTTTTATAATTAAAACAAATATTTTTCTCATATTGTACTATTATTTATGTACCTATTTTTTTTGTACCTTGTAAGTTGGACTTTTATTGTAGTCTTCTATGATTGATATCTGTGATAATGAGCGCTGAAAAGAATCACAATAATTGGTTTTAGTTTTGATTTATTGCACTATTTCATTTTTCTCTTTCTCCCTGTTTTGAATGCAGAACTGATTTTCTGATGATTTGACTGATGATTAATAAAGTTTCCCAATGTCTGTGATTTTTGACAAAAAAAGAAAAGGATTTGATTTTTCTGTGATCTGTTTTTTTATGTTTCTTTTGCATTGTTGGCTACGCTGATTAGATCTGTCTTTGTGCATGTGTAAAATATTTTATTGGTTATGTTATATTCAATTAGGAAAAAATGCCATTTTTTGCCTCACATTTCAGCTGTAATGTTGTGTAAGGTAGTATTCACTGGATGCTAGAACCTTCTTTTCAAAACCACTATTCTTCTAATAAATTTTGTTGTGAAAATAACTGTGGGTCTGTTTGTAGTTGGAGAGAGAAAATGTGTGTTTAATGCACAAAGAGAATGCTAAGACCGGAGATGTCGTAGAAGGAGTTGTAATGCAGGTATGCAGAAATTAAGTATTTATTAAGTAGGTGTTAACACATGCTTGTAGACATGGGCTTATATAATAATAATAATATGATATATATAATATATAACCAACTCTTTTAGTAAGAGGAAGAGAGGGGGAGAGAGAGAGAGAGAGAGCCATTGCAGGCCAAAGCGAGTCGCTCATCGTCATATCAAATATGAATTCCCCGCACCTCATGCGCAGGATATGTGGACATTAAAATAATACATTACAACCCATTAGAATACTTGTACATTAGAATACACGTTAGAGCACATACATTAAAATACACATTAGAATACGTACATGAGAATACATGATGATGATCATGATGATTCAGGATTTCTTTATTTCCATATGTAACAAGATGTACAATGGAATCCTTACTCCCCATTCACTCCTGCAGTATTCTTCTAAACATACATTCTAAAACAATTCTAAACAATTAGTGAAGATAAGTACATACATAAGTAGAGTAGCAGCGGGTGGTGGTGCAAAAATGTCTGTGTGCACTACAGTAATATTTGTATAATACCTAATAGCTAATACCAATACTAGTAGATAGTAGCAGCAACATGTGATGATAAAGTATAATGATAAATGATAAGTGACCAGTGCAGGACAGGACAGTGAGAGTGAGACTGCATGCTATGTGGCCGAGTTCCTAGTGCAATTGTAAGTCCAATAATAATAGTCCAATAGTCCATAGAGTCCTCTTCTCCCTGAACCGTGTTAATGGATGATGATGATGATGATGGTGATGAGGGGAATGAAGATGACGGCTTGTATCTTCCAGCTCAAACACACCTTCTTCATTACGGTGCAAGGACATCTTCCAGATTGTTGTTATTAACTTTAATACTCAGTGTTGACTCATAGGACATATTTGTGATTAATTCATTACTATGTACGTGTGTGTGTGTGTGTGTGTGTGTGTGTGAAATGAAATGAAATGAAATGTCTTTGTTGCTCCGCGTGTTTTACCGCCGTAACAGACTCGCAGTTTAGCACGCAGGTCTGGCAGCCGAGGACTGAAATAGTTTTTCTCTCGTCTATCATATTTTGAGTTTATCTAGTGTGTGTGTGTGGGGGGGGGGGGGGTGAGGAGAGGTGAGGTGATTAGAGGTGGGGGGGGGGGGTGGGGGCAGAACCGCCATGTTGTGTTGTTCCTCTGTATTCAACACAAGTCACATTTCAATCAACCAATTTCCCGCATCATTAAAATGCACAATGTAACCTGGAGTTCAATGTGATGCTCGAGCAGACCCCCCCCCCCCAGCCCCCCCGTCCCCCCGTCCCCCCGTCCCCGTCCTCACCTTCACCTTCACCTTCACCCCTCCTCTCTGTAGCAGCCAGAATGTAGGCAGCTTTATCTCTCTCTCTCTCTCTCTCTCTCTCTCTCTCTCTCTCTCTCTCTCACCATACACATAAACACACACACACACATATACACAATTTTTTTTACTATTATAAAAACAAAATGGAATTTGTGTGATTTCTCTTACAGAGGAATGTGTGTGTGTGTGTGTGTGTCTATGTGTGTGTTATGGTAAAAACACATGAATAATATTTACACCAAAACCTCTACCAACACATACTGCGCTCCCTGGGTGCTCCCGTGACACACACACACACACACACACCGCTGGCAAAATGTCAGCTGCACCCCCCCGCTGGGCCCGGGCATGGGGGGGTGGGGGGGACCACACCACACCGGTTCCACTCAATTAACATTAGGCACCGCCCCCCCCCCCCCTCCCCCCTCCCCTCCTCCACCAGCCACCCTGGACTTGGATCCTTGGCTCCACCCCACCCACCACTGCCAGCACTGGCCGTGTGGGCGAGTGTTGAGCTTGTCTGCCAATGCTGGGGGACCCCCGGTGTCTGGGGAGGCCCTGAGGTCTGGGGGGCGGGGGGGCGGGGGGGGGGGGGCACTGTCAACTGTGGTTACTGCTGCGGAGCTGAGTGGTGTGTGAGTGTGTGTGTTGGGTTGTGTTTGTGTTGTGGGCTAGAAGACATGGGGACAGCGAGAGAGTGAGAGAACGACGCGCAGGCGAGAGAAGAAGGCTGAGAGAGAGACAAAGAGACAGGAGACAGACAGAGAGCGCAAAGAGAGAAATGATAGCAGATAGAGAGAGGCAGTGTCGTGTGGGGGGGTGGGTGGGGGACACGTCTACTCTTACGAATTCATCAAAAGATGAATGGCTATCTTTCAAAAAGAACTTGATTTGGAATGTCTTCTCTCGTTTCTTTAAAAATTAAAATTGCAAAATTGCTATTAGCACACCACTGCAAAATCACCCGTACAAATGTCTACAAATTGACATTTGGCATTGCATCATGGCTGACCAACTGATGGTGGATGTCGGTTCTCCAGCCTCGAAATAAGTCCACCTGTTCTCCATGACACGTATGGATTATTCAATTTTGTCACAAATGTCCTCACCCATTGCACATTTCTTGTTCAAACTCAAGACTAATATGAAACCGAACCCGTAAATAAAACCTAAACCATATGAAACCCTAACCCTAAAACCAAACCCTAATATGAAACCCTAACCCTAAAACCAAACCCTAATATGAAACCCTAAAACCAAACCCTAATATGAAACCCTAAAACCCTAATATGAAACTAACCCCAAAACCAAACCCTAATGAAACCCTAAAACCAAACCCTACTGTATATATGAAACCCTAACACTAATGATAAGTACCCTAAATTATGAAATTGTGTCTCCAAGTCCATGCCAATCATGCAGCATTTCATGGGACAATGAATATCAATGAAAGAATGATAATTAATGTGACCAGCTGCGAGCTTCAGCTGTGTCGACAGGCCGTTAGTTATACGTCATTTCTTTTTTGTATCATGTACGGTATTTGTGTGTTCACGGTGTGCTGTGTACGTTTTCTGTTTATTGAGACTCGGTCCCATTGAATAAAAAGACATGAACTATTCCCATGGAAATGTGAGCGCAATGTGTAATGTGAAACCTTGTGCTGTTAAAATCTGCATCTGAATAGCATTCATTTTTTGATACACAATAAGCATTCAGTTAGCTTGGCGGAAAACAACATTCCCAGCAGAGGAAACATTCGCTGAAAAATACGACCAAGACTGTAATGTGGATATAAGGAACATTTCCAAGGTCCACCGGCATACTGACAAAACTACCTCGCAACCCTTGTTCCTGTGCCAAGGGAACTGGCATTCACTTTATATATGAGACCATTACTTTGTTTTGAAGAGTGAGTGAAATATTTGATGACCTTCTGCAGGTGAGCTCTGGAGTTGTGCTGTACAGTACGTACTATTCTGACAGGTTTGACCGTGAGCTCTCAGAAGTGTTCGCAACTGTTTCAAGAAATGAGCGTTCGATCGTCAAACACTTGCGACTGTCGAACGCGAAGGGGCAGAAAATCTGGTGGTTTTTCCCGGCTTTGGTCGGATATAAAGCCAAGTC
>PIJE02000234.1:30409-40409 GCA_002895965.2 Coryphaenoides rupestris | reverse complement strand
TCAGGCTGGGAGAAGGAGGGGCTGTGGCTCAGCTCTCAGGTCACGGTGAGGGGGCAAGAATCCGTCGCTGTTTGTTAGATTTTCTTCCAAAGTCATGCTTTTCCAGTGGTTTTTAATTGAATGATTGCATGACAGACAGAGATACGCGTTTTATTGTTTCACACAGAAATAAATCACCCTCTTCCTATTTTTTCTGGGCATTGAAAAGGGTTGGGGCTGAAATTGCAACACTAAACTGCCACTAAAGGACTCCTGAGGTCCTGACTACGGGGCTTGACACTTTCCCACCAGGCAAACACACACACACACACACACACAAAAGACACACACTACATACACGAAAGACACACACACTCTTGCAGGACCTCCCCTCTTTATTGCACGTGGGCTTTTGTAACCCTGTTTCTTACCCACCCCCTCCTTCACACACACACACACAGCCCTGCATCCACTTGTCGAAGCGCCTGCAACTCAGCTTCAATGCTGATCCATCTGCTCAATCTGTGGAAGAAACACCATCTCCTTTGCTTCTACCCCATGGTGAGCGTCACACACCGCTCACTTGTGTCAAATGCAGAAGCTTCTACAACGAATACATCAACATGTCCACAGCCCAGTTGATGGAGATTGAGCAGCAAAGCATTTTAATTTTGTGACATTTCCATACATTCCATACAAAATAATTGTTCACCAAGATGTACTATGGAGATGAATGTGGAATTGAGCGACGTGATTGGTAAAAAAAAAATTGGAATTGAGCGCCGTGATTGGTTGATTTTTTTGTTTAATCGAGCGACGTCCACATTTTTTCCGACCAATCACGTCGCTCGATTCCACATTTTTTCCGACCAATCACGTCGCTCCGTTCGGAAAAGTATTTCCGAACGGTATTTACCAAGCTTGGTCATGTTAGTAGGACCCTGCATTGCTGCCTGCAGCTATATTTATGTATTTATATTGTCCAACTATGGAGCGATGCTTTATGGGCATAATCTGAATACTACGTGTATTTTTTTTGTCTCTGTGCACATTCCTCTCTTCATGTAATGATTTCATGATTTAATTTTGACCGGCTGAATTCTGTTATCTGCTAATTGAATTAAAACAGCTTTCGATCAAAATTATCTTCAGCTTGTCACTGTCAAGGAGTAAGGAGTGTTATGGCTAAATAGTTAGCATCCTGCAACTCAATAATAGTATTGTCATTATTATTAGGATTAATATTATTCATTGTTTCATGTTCGTGTTCAAACCAGTTGTCATCACATGTGTGTGTGCATGTGTGTGTGCGTGTGTCTCTTGTTTGTAGCCGGTCTTCATTGGGAGAAAGAGAAGACAGGCTTTTATGGGAATTGGGGGTTGTTGTTGGTAATATACTGTATGTGTGTGTGTGTGTGTGTGGTATTCCGACTAGGATTTCCTTCTTTCTTCTTTCTTTGTAGAGGGGGAGAGGCAGAGCAGCAGAAAGACAAGATGAGAGAGAGAGAGAGAGAGGGGGAGGGGAGTGAGTGTGTGTGTGTGTGTGTGTGTGTGTGGTTGGCTCAGATGGATTGGTTAATATTTGGGCTGAGGTGGGGGTGGATTCTGCAGTCAAAATTACACACACGTGTGTGTGTGTGTAGGGCATTACATGTACACTATCTGCTCCTCCATGTTGGCAGGTGTTCTGTGTATTTTTCCTGTGCGTGTGTGTGTGTGTTGGAGGAGGTTGAGTCTCTCAGCCTGTGTGTGTGTGTGTGTGTGTGTGTGTGTGTGTGTGTGTGTGTGTGTGTGTGTGTGTGTGTGTGAGGGGGGGCGTATATATTACATTTTATGGTTTGGAGTGGACGCATAAATCACTGTTTCATTAAACGACCTCAACCCAGCCCCTCCCTCTGGGCCTTACAGCACTCTCACACACACACATGCACATTTGGTGCACATGCACGCACACACACACACACATACATATGTCTTGTCCATATGGACATGCCTGTGATGTGTACACATAACACACACACACACTCTGCCTGGTGTGACTTCAATATTACACCCATACTCTCTCCCTTTTCCATCGACTATCTCTCTCTCATTCTATAATCTGTCTCTTCCAGTGATTCTCTCATTCATTCATTTAGTCTCTCTGCATGTTTCTTCCATACTCTCTTTCACACATATGCTCATATTCTCTCGCCATCCTTTATCCATACTTTTACACAAATACTCAATTTCCTCCATCCATATTCTCTCTCTCTCCTTTCATCATTACCGATATTCTCTCCATCTCTCTCTCCCTTACATCATTACCAATATTCTCTCTCTTCTATCCACTATACTCTCTCCCTCACTCCTCCTGTACTCGACTCACTCCTTGCACTCTCTCCGTCACCCCAGGGTGCCGTCACTCCTTCTAGACGGAGCGGGGGTGCAGGGGGAGGGGAGGGGTCAAAGGGTTGTCGCGACAGACAGACAGCCAGCCAGCCAGCCAGCCAGCCAGCCAGACATGAGGTTAGGGGTCAAGGTGAAGGGACAACGGTGAGAAACGGCACGGATAAACCACAACTTTATTGAAATAAATACGAAAAACAAGGCGATATAAGTCACAGCGGGAGACTCTCGTACGTTGCTTTCTTTAGTAATCGACGATAAGTAGCGTGGTTGTTTTTTCCCCCCGGTCGTCTGCGTCGTGCAGACCTGGGTTCAGTTGAAGAGCACTAGCTAGAAAAACAACCGCAGACGTTTCACAACATCCATTGATATTTAACATAGAAAAATACTATGGTAAAATGCACGCGTTTATAGAGCATTAGTCATATATATATCATACAATTTGTTCGGCGATTTATCATAGTTTGTTGTAACAGTGACAAAAGCGACAACACAAATTATAAAAGTTACACAAGGTTACCTCTGATCCATTGACACAATATCAGCTCCAATATCAGTTAAAAAAAAACAAACAAACCTAAAACTTACAAAAAAAAGTACTAGGCATCTACGTTTTAGTTTCATTTTAATACAAATAGGAAGTTATCTCCAAAAGCTTGATGTTTGGAGAGGAATGTCAGTTTGGCGTAACAGTATAACAGTAGAGGGGGGGGGGGGGCGTTTGCCATTGAATACACAGAATATATTTCACTTACATCTCATTTTTTACACACCCGACACAACGGTCAACCGACGAAAACGATGAACATTATATTATACTGTCAAATATTTAGTCAAATATTAACAAAGATTAAATGTCAAATATTGGTACAATTTCCCGGAATCAAGCAAATATTATCGTTAAACATCGATATCGCCAGCTAACTGACAGAAGGTACGTCATTCGGGTTTGAATGGACGCTTGCCGCCCACAGTGGCGCGAAAGGCCAAATATGATTTTATTGATATTTAAATGTGTGTACTCGCCCTGTACAGTAGACATCCAGAGGACAACACCAGGGAATCTCTTTTCACATGTGACTTATTGATGACGTTACACGCGGGTATGTAAAGCTCTTAGCCACGTGCGGGAAATATTCTGTCCCCGCACACCTCTCCTTCATTTCCCGCCTTCGCCTTGTTGTGAACAACCAAAAAGAATCTTTTTTTTTAATAATTGAAGCTCGTGAGGTTCATCTGTCAAGTACGACGGCGCAGAAACATCGAACACAAAGAATAATAGTGATCAAAACGTCAGGTAATACTTGTTTAACTTCATGACGTCAACATGTCACGTGACGTTGATTCGCTCCGAGGTCTGGCTTCCGCCGTCTCTCTTCAGGGGAAAATAAAAACGTTCTTTATCCATCTATGTGTTCACATAAATTGCTCATTACGAGTTGATTAACGAAACAAAAACGACAACAAAAAAGACATTTCCTCTCACATACGAGCGCCGAAGGTCTCCGGGTTCACCACTGGAGGAAGACAGACCTCAGAGACGGAGCTGAAAACGCTGTTGGGAGGAGGAGGAGGAGGAGGAGGAGGAAGGTGAGGTTGATTTGGAGTGGTTGATGGGTGGGTGAAAAAGTGTGTCACGCATACACACAACACACACACACACGCAGACTAACGCGTGCAGGTTTAACAGGACGCAGGTTTAGCAGGACGCGGGTTTAGCAGGACGCGGGTTTAGCAGGACGCGGGTTTAGCAGGACACCCTCCTAGACGCACTCCTTGCAGCCGCACTCCACCGGCTTCTCCACGTCCTGCGTCCAGGACGTCCATCGTTGCACTCAAAGGTCAGCCGCCGGCGCCGCATCCTGAGGGGGGCGCAGCAGGAGGAGGTGGGAGGAGGATGAGGAGGTGGAGGTGGAGGTCACCGTCCCCTCGCTGGTCTGGCGTTTGCGGGCTCCCCGCGGCGTCCGCCCGCACCGCCCCTCGACACTCCACCCAGAGTAGGGCTTGGCGGTCTGGCAGCGAGACGCGCCGCGCTGCAGCCGGTGGAAAGTACCGCACCGCCTCGCCGTGGCACGACGACTCTGTGGACACACACACACACACACACGCGCGCGATTTGAAGTCCTATGACCTTGTGAGGACAGAGCCCTGATGTAATGTTAGGACGTAGAGACTACATGCTTCTCTGCTTTATGGCATTGCTTTTAATCGCTTCATTTTTATATATTTTTTCTATATACAGTATATTAAAATATATTTATGTATATTTGACTTTTGGTGAAAGCGAGTCAGCAACACTTGAGTGTCATCCCCTCCCTCCTCCCTGCTCCCTCTGTCTCTCTCTCTGTGTCTCTCTCACCGACGTCACAGAGCTCCCCGGTGAATCCCGGGTCACACACGCAGTGAACCCCGTCCTCGCTCTGCTGGCACTGGCCGCGATGGCACAGCAGGCCCTGGCACCAGCCACGCCCAGCTGCTCCTCTACCTATCCCTCCTCCTCCTCCTCCTCCTCCTCCCATGGCTCCTCCTCCTCCTCCTCCTCCCACCTCTGATGGGGTCTCCGCCTCCTGGGGGTCACAGCGGTAGGTCTGCCCGCCCAGCGGCACGCACACGCCCCTCACACACCTGGGGGGGGGGTAACACACCGACATGTGACATCACTGTGGGGCGACGTCACCATGGCAACGGCGTCGTGACATCACCATGACAATGCCATCACGGCATCACCATGACAACGGCGTCACGGCATCACCATGACAGCGGCATCGCGATATCACCATGACAACCATGACGACACAATGATGACAACACCATGACAGCAACACCATGACAACATCACCATGGCAACGCCATTATGACAACGCCTTTACGACAACACCGTGACAACATCACCATGACAACACCGTTACAATATCACCATGACGACACAATGATGACAACGCCATGACAGCAACGCCATGACAGCAACGCCATGACAACACCATGATGACAATGCCACATCCCGATAGTGACATCATCACCATGACAACTGCATTCCGCCTGTAGTCCCCAACCTCGACCTGCTCCTTCATGACTGACTCATCTGAATTCACACAAAGACGTCTACTAACTGCCTGGACAGTAAAGTCAGTGAGTGTGAGCGTCATGTGATCGTGTTTACTTGTTGTCTTGACACGGGCCAGTCTCCGTCGATGAGGTCACAGCAGCCACCCCCACGCCTCCTGCTATTGGCTGGTCGCAGTGTTGGCCCGCCCACCCCGGCCGGCAGTGGCACTCGGGACCCTGTGACGGGGGCAATACGAGAATGGACCGATAAGCTTGGAGCTTTAGACGCTGGCGAGCGCCACAGAGGGAAGGTGTTGCCGCTAACTAGCGCGCGAGTAGGAGTTATACTGTAGAAGAGGCGGTTAGCAGGAGTTGACCGCTGCTCCTCAAGAATTGGACACCCCCACCCACCCACACACACACACACACCGCCACACACACACACACACACACACACGCACGTGCACACACACACCGCTACACACGCGCACGCACACAAACACACACACATATAGAACATATTGAAAGGCACTTCACCTGCCATGAGCGACACCCCGCTGGGCAGTGTAGTGGCAATTATCCTGCCAACATGTATTACTTTATTATTTCAACGCTATGCCCCGCCCCCCAATGATGTACGCTGGTCATGGCCGCACGGTATCATAGCAACCACCTCTGTACATGTAGAATGAGACGCGAGAAGTTCGGATCGGCCAGAGAAATGTGCCGGGGCCAAGAGACGCCTCACCCGGCCCAGTTGAGAGTCTGGGGTGGGGCGGGGCGGGGCTTACCTGCGCGCCGTGCGGCTGGCAGAAGCCGTGCACGCAGGGCACCTTGCGGCAGGCGTGGCAGCCGGGCACCACCCCGGGACGCATGCGGCCCTGCGTGAAGTCCTGCAGCTCCTGGTTGATGTACAGGTTCCGGATGCAGCCCTGGAAGCTGGAGCCGTTCAGCAGCTGCGGGGGGCGGCTGGGGGCCGAGGGCCGGGGAGCTCCCTCGTCAGGCATGCCTGGGGAGGGAGGGCATCGGTGGGGAGGGGAGGGAGGAGAGGGTGGGTGGGTGGGTACATAGAGGGTATGGGTGGTCGGAGAGATTAGGCTTACAGGAAGAGTCGTCTCACAAATCAGACTTTAGATTAATATCAGATGGCAGGCAAGCTCAAATCTGGGTGACCTGCTCATGAAGGATCTGTATCTGAATTCACTGTAACTGCTGATTCAGGATCTGTATTTGAATTCAATGTAACTGCTCATTAGGGATCTGTATCTGAATTCACCGTAACTGCTCAAGAAGGATCTGTATCTGAATTCACTGTAACTGCTCATTAAGGATCTGTGCCTGAATTCACTGTAACTGAATTAACTAACTGCTCAAGAAGTATCTGTATCTGAATTCACTGTATCTGAATTCACTGTAACTGCTCATTAAGGATCTGTGCCTGAATTCACTGTATCTGAATTGACTAACTGCTCAAGAAGGATCTGTATCTGAATTCACTATAAATGCTGATTCAGGACTCAAATCCGAATTCCCTCCAACTGCTCATTAGGGATCTGTATCTGAATTCACTGTAAATCACTGTGCATGACAGCAATTGCTAGATAGCTGCGAAACTGCTAAACAGTATGAGCGGCTCTGTGTAAGCGAGTGTGTGTGTGTGTGTGTGTGTGTGTGTGTGTGTGTGTGTGTGTGTGTGTGTGTGTGTGTGTAGTTCCTACCTCCCACATACAGGGGGCCCTCTCTGGTGCGCGGGCCGCTCCCCAGGCTGTTCAGCGTGGTGGGCTCTCCCCCGTCCACAGTCAGGTTCACCATCCGGTCAAAGGTCATCAGCTCCACCGTGTGGAAGTGCCCGTCGTTCACGGTTTCCACGCTGTGTATCATAACAGG
Organism: Coryphaenoides rupestris; assembly: GCA_002895965.2. Lineage (NCBI taxonomy): Eukaryota > Metazoa > Chordata > Actinopteri > Gadiformes > Macrouridae > Coryphaenoides > Coryphaenoides rupestris. Next base: position 33,110 of record PIJE02000234.1, on the reverse strand, counting down.
TTCACAGCGCACAGCTCAGGTCACCGCTGACCTCTCAACACAGAGGTCAGAGGTTTCTGATTACGAACGCATTAGGGTTTATGCTTGCTTCATAGGCTCGAGTGGCAGTGGCCTGGTTTTCAGTCCCCGCCCACTTTTTAAACAATGTTCTGTGATTCAGGTTCAGCAAGCCAATCAACGTCTTGGAGGCGGGGCTTGGGGAAAAAAAACCAGGGAATCTGTGTAACCATAGACAGGTGTCCTTAAAGTCCTTATGGATTCTGCCAATTCTGCTATTGAAGCACACAGATGCTGAGGGGGCAGTGGCTAAAGGTGTGACTAAATTATATTTATTATGTGTATTTTTTTATTATATGATCCCTAATTCATAATCAAAGGTGAGTTACACGACGTTTTCACCTCAAAACATCACCTTACTACATTCCAGCAATTTATCATTTATTTGAATGCAATCGTATCACACGAGAAAGGCTGACCATTGACACCGTCTTTGTGAGACATTCGCAATTCAAATGAACATAGAAATATTTGACTAATTTGTCCTGCTTGTTGCAGACTGTTTATTGACCTTTGAACTGTTCATCTATGTCTTGTGCTGCTGTTGTTGTTGTTGTTGTTGTTGTTGGTGCTGTCCGTCTGCATGTACGCGTTGTGATGTGTGACAAACTGGTTTCTCTGCGCAGGAACTTGAGAGATCACTGGAAGGCAGAAGGCTGAAGTGCTCTGCAGTGCTCTGCATTGATTTAAAAAATAACATTTTCTAAGGGTTCAGAAGGACGGCTCCAAGGACTGCTCCTCATCAACGCCATGCAGACATCCCTATTATCCATCAACCAGCAGCCTTGGTTCTGAGGTCTCGTTTGGTGTGGCGTTTATATTCAGGTATTCAGGTATATTCACTAGTAATGAGCAGCAGTAGCTCAGGAGGTGAGAGCGGTTGTCTGGCAACAGGAAGGTTGCTGGTTCGATCCCCGGGCTCATCCCCCTCCTAAGCTAAGTGTGGAGGTGTCCCTGAGCAAGACGCCGCCGAACCCTACCTGCTCCTGACGTGTTGGTTGTTACCTTGCATGGTTGGCACCGCCGTCGGTGTATGAATGGGTGAACGTGAGGCAATACTGTACTATACTGTACTTTGTATAAAAGCGATGTATAAATGCAATCCATTCAGTAATCTGTCCACACTGTGCCTGGATCACAGCACGCATTACAATGGGAGCCGATGCTTCGATGCAAGTTTGGATATTGTTGCGACCGAGGCCGTATGCGATCTGGCCATCGGTGGCGTCACCATGTGACCTAAAAGACCTCCGATTTGGGAAGCGATCAAACGATGGTCGAAGTCACCAGTAACACAGAAAGAGAAAAAGAAAGATCTCGGTACAAAGAGACCTCCGCGGAAGGAAGGAAAAGTCCTGGACCTGCAACAATTTCCTGTGTCCCTCCCCCCGAGACGTCCGTCTATTCTGGCTCCAAGTTCCCTTGGTCTCCACGACACTTCCGCCACCGGCCGCTGAATACGTTCAGGCACTTCAACTTTACACTTTCTTTATCAGCACGTTGACCGCCCCCGATTCCCGCCCTCCCTCCCTTGCACGGCGAGGTGTATATTTTGTATGAGAGTGAAGCTGTTGCTAGGTAACAGCCGTGAGCCGGGACTGGCGAGCCGGCCGGTGGGCCGTCGACCGTCGCGGGCGCGGAGGTTGGAGGTTGGAGGAGCTACACACGCCCTAACATTACCCCTCACTAATCAAGGGCAAAGTACCGGAGTGTGTGTGTGCATGTACTGTGTTGTCTATGTTTGTGTAGAACGTGCAGTGGTGGACACACACACACACACACACACACACACACACACACACACTCACAGGACTGTGTGTAAGAGTGTGTGTGTAAGAGTGTGTGTGTGTATGTGTGTGTATGTGTGTGTCTGTCTGCCTGTGTTTGTGTCTGTGTGTGTGTGCCTGTGTGTGCGCATGTGTGTGTATGCCTGTGTGTCTGTGAAAGTGTTTGTGTGTGTGCCTGTGTCTGCTTGTGTGTCTGTGTGTGTGTGTCTGCCTGTGTGTTTGTGTGTGGGCTTGTGTGTGTGTGTGTGTGTGTGTGTCTGTGTGTGTGTCTGTGTATGTGTCTGTGTATGTGTCTGTGTATGTGTCTGTGTGTGTGTGTGTCTGCCTGTGTGTTTGTGTGTGGGCTTGTGTGTGTGTGTGTGGTGTGTGTGTGTGTGTGTGTGTGTGTGTCCCTATCTCTCTCTTCTCTCTCTCTCTGTCTCTCCTCTCTCTCTCTCCTGTCTCTCTCTCTCCTCTCTCTCTCTGCTCCATCTCTCTCGCTCTCTCTCTTCCCTCTGTCTCTGTCTCTCTCTCTCTCCATCTCTCTCTCTCTGTCTCTTTCCCCCCTCCCCCCTTTTTTGCCTTGGTTATCTGTTGTTTTGACAGTACACCTTTCTTTGTTTCGTCACACACACACACACACGCACGCAAACACACACGCACACGCACGCACACACACACACACGCGCACGCACACACACACACACGCGCATGCACACACACACACATTCAGGCACTAGCTAGCACTGAATTAAATTAAAATGAGTCGTGTTCATTCTTAAAATAATCATGTCAAAAAATATCACAGTTGCTCCTTTCAGAAGCATGTCTGTTTGTGTCTCTCTTTTACCGTCTGCTCTCTCTCTCTCTCTCTCTCT
>PIJE02000234.1:23237-28830 GCA_002895965.2 Coryphaenoides rupestris | reverse complement strand
GCCAGCGTGTATCAGCATCAAGGTGCAACCGAAGTGAGAGACAGACAGAGAAAGAGAGAGAGAGAGAGAGAGAGAGAGAGAGAGAGAGAGAGAGAGAGAGAGAGAGAGACAGAGGGAGGGGAGAGAGAGAGACAGAGAGAGAGAGGGAGAGAGAGAGAGAGAGACAGAGGGAGGGGAGAGAGAGAGAGAGAGAGGGAGAGAGAGAGAGAGAGAGACAGAGGGAGGAGAGAGAGATGGGGAGAGAGAGCGAGAGAGAGAGCGAGACAGAGGGAGGGGAGAGAGAAAGACAGAGAGAGAGATGGTGAGAGAGAGAGAGAGACAGAGGGAGGGGAGAGAGAAAGGGAGAGAGAGGGTAGAGAGACATCGAGAACCTTAGGTCCACATTGTTGTATTTGTTTTGTTAATTGACTATTTACTTACTTTTGGTTGTTTTTTTTCACTTTTGTACCTGTTTTGACATTTTCTTTAACCTTTTTTTTATTTTTTTACATTCTATTAATTTTTTTCTATTCTATTCTAGTTACATGTTTTGCATTTTAGAATTATTTTTTGTATTTCATAATTACATTTTTATATTTCCAAGTTGACATCGATTAATTTTTTGGACAGCTTTGAAAACGTTAATGTTTAGTTGCCATGCCAATAAAGCTCTTTTGATTTGAGTTGAGGGAGAGAGGGAGACCCGCATGGACAGCAAGAGAGAGAGAGAGAGAGAGAGAGAGACAGAGAGGAAGGTAACACCCTAGCTCTATGTCGCTCGCTACCTGTGTAAAAGGGGGGACAGAGGCAGGTGTAGTTCCCCACTCCGTCCACACAGGCGGCGCTGTTCTCACAGCCGTGGTCCCGGCAGTCGTCCACGTTCACCTGGCAGAGCGAGCCCTCGAACCCGTACGGACACACGCAGCTGGAGGAGCAACACACACACACACACACACACACACGATGGGTGACAGCGTCTATTAACACACAGACTCAGCTATCACGGTAACACAACGTTAAAGTGGCAATCTCGAAGATGAATGTCTGTAAAGTCACTATCTATCACCGAACGAGTTAACACAACGGTGACTGAGCCTGTGGTCCACTGATGAAAGCCCTGCCTTGCATTTGCAGCATTTTTGGATATTATATTACGGACTGGGTGGCGAGTCGTCTTTCCCGCACAATATTTAACATTTTCCATCACCCAGCACTGATTGGTCCCACGGATGTCCGCCAGAGAGCATTATAAGTGGAATTGGCGTACTGTTTTCTTCGGGAGTAAACAGAGTATCCACCACTAAACAACTGCCAGCGGACCGATGCCACCTATAAATATATACGGCTTGGATGCTCTTTGTAAGTCGCTTTGGATAAAAGCGTCTGCCAAATGCCCTAAATGTAAATGTAAATGTAAATGATGCAATTACCGCTTTTCGCCAGAGGTGTCGCCAAAGAGCACAAAACGTACATCTTTAAGATTACCACTTTAACACAACTATTAAGCAACTCTGAACACAACTCTTAACACACAGATGGAGTAGCACAGTAAGTTAACACATCTATCAGTTGCCAGACTGTTTGTCTGTCTGTCTGTCTATGTGCCTGTCTGTCTGTCTGCCTGTGTGTCCCACCTGAAGCCTGTGTTCTGTTGGTCGGTGAGACAGGTTCCTCCGTTGCTACAAGGCTTACTGGCGCACACGTCCGTTGAGGTCTCACAATACTTCCCCTGTAACACACACACACACACACACACACCATATAGTAATGACACAGACACGCACACACACACACACACACACACACAGACACAGACACACAGACACACGCACACACACACGTCAAGTCTATAACAGTGGGGTGGTGGCGTTACCATAAAGCCAGGTGTAGAGGGGCAGGTGAACAGCTCTGGGTATGTGTATGTACACTGTATGTCTACAACAGTGGGGTGGTTGACATTACCGTAAAGCCAGGTGTACAAGCGCAGGTGTACATTCTCCGTGGGGTGGGCCTGGCACGAGCCGCGGTTCTGGCAGGGCGACGAGGCACAGGGGCTGCACTTGGAGCGAACCGACGCCTCCACCGGACCTGGGCACCACACCGGACCGGACAGACCCCGAGTTAATCGTGTGATGATTCCACTTGTACTCTGGTGCGACTTTCAACTGAACCTGAATAGTAACTCTATGGAACTGTGCCCTCCCTCTCCCTCTCCCTCGCCCTCCCTCCGCTCTCTCTCTCCTGCCTCCATGCTTTAACTCTATGGGGCTCCACCACGTGGTATCTCTATGGAGCATCTCTCTCTCTCTCTCCTCCTCCATGCTAACTCTATGGGGCTCCACCGGTGTTATCAGACCTTGGTTCCAAATATTGGGGAAGATCCCCGAGCTAAGGACAACATTAAAGAGTTTTAATTTAGGCAATTGGAATTTGAGGTCTGTGAATTTTATCATTTCATTTAGGATCCCGTCGACACCACAGGCCTTCTTGGTTTCCAGTGATTTTATTTTGTCTTGTAGTTCCTTTAGTGTGATTGGTGAGTCTAGTGGGGTTTGATGGTCTTTTATGATTGACTCTAAACTTTGTAGTTTATCTAGTAAGTGTTTTTGCTGTGTATTTTCTATTGGGCCAAAGAGCTTGGAGAAGTGGTTGACCCGCACGTCTCCATTTTGGATTGGTAGATCCTCATGTTTTTGCTTGTTTAGAGTGTTCCAGTTTACCCAGAAGTTGTTTGTTTTTATGGATTCCTCAATAGCATGTAGCTGGTTTTTAACATGTTGATCCCTTTTTTTCCTGACTGTATTTTTATATTGTTTTAATGTTTCACTATAGCCTCGACGTGTGTTCTGGTTTTCTGGATCTCTATGGTTTTGGTTTGATAAGTTCCTTAATTTCTTTCGAAGGTTTTTACATTCATTGTCGAACCATTTATCATTGCTATTTTTATTAGCTTTCCTATTTGTGGGTTTTAGGTTTGCTAGGGATGCTGAAAGGTCAAATACTGTATGTAGTTGAGGTTATCTACGGCCTAGTTTACATCTTCGTCATTGTACTGAAAGTTTTTTTTCCAGGAACTGGTCTAAAAGTGATTGGACTTGTTGTTGCCTCATAGCGTTTTGGTATGCTTCTACACTACTTTCCTTCCATTTGTAGCATGTTTTAATTGTGTGCAGTTTGTTTGGCTTCAGTACTTCTTGATTGGGTGTTGATCTGTTCAGGTAGACTGTGGTTTTGCTGTGGTCTGACAGGGGCGTTAGCGGGCTGATTGTGAACGCTCTGAGGGAGGGCAGGCTGAGGTCAGTGATAAAGTAATCTACTGTACTGTTGCCTAGAGGTGAGCTGTAGATGTACTTACCATAGGTCTCTCTCTCTCTCTCTCTCTCTCTCTCTCTCTCCTCCCCCCCCCCCCCCCCCTCCATGCTAACTCTATGGGGCTCACCCAGGCACTGGAAGCTGTCTGCGGGCGCGGTGAGCAGCAGCTTGCCCTCCATGCCCGGCGGACCCCCGCAGCGCGCGATGCCCGGCTCCTTGTAGCCGCTCTTCACCCAGGAGGAGAGCCAGAGCAGCCGGCAGTCACAGTACAGAGGGTTGGCCCCGATCGCACTGCAGAGAGAGAGAGAGAGAGAGAGAGAGAGAGAGAGAGAGAGAGAGAGAGAGAGAGAGAGAGTATACTATACATGGCTCTAGGCACTATAGATGACTTGCGGACACACTGGGAATAATGATATAAGCCAATTTGTAGTGTACTGTAAGGATGTACGTAGTGTGTGTGTGTGTGTGTTGTGTGTGTGTGTGTGTGTGTGTGTGTGTGTGTGTGTGTGTGTGTGTGTGTGTGTGTGTGTGTGTGTGTGTATGAGTGTGTGTGTGTGTGTGTTGCATGTGTGTGTGTGTGTGTGCATGTGTGTTGTGCGATGTGGTGTGTGTTGCAACACATCAGGTGTGTGTTATGTGTGTGTGCAGGAGTGCGTGCGTGCGTGTGTGTGCACGTGCATGCTTACAGGTGCGAGAGAGAGGAGACGTCGGCGAAGATGCCGTCGTGGAGCTCGGAGATGTGGTTGCCATGGAGAGAGCTGAAAGACAGCAAGAGACGGGGGGGTCAGAGGTCAGGTCGCATCCCACTCAGGTAATGGCAGCCAGCCATCCATGTGATAACTCTCTGATCTGGTGTTATGTGTGCTAATATAACATGTTTTGTTTCTACAGAGAGCTGCCTTAGTTTTTGGACTATTGGACTATAATTGGACATACAATTACACTAGAATTAGGCTTACAATTGCACTAGGAACTCACTCTCACTCTACTGCACTGGTCACTTTATCATTTACCATTATACTTTATCATCACATGTTGCTGCTACTATCTACTATTTACAATTTTTTATGCTCATATTAGAATATTACTGTACTGCACGCGGATGCATTTACTACATTTTTGCACCACCCGCCAGAGTATTGCTACTCTTACTTGTTATTTTGTACTTCTTACTGTACTTATTAGGTACTTATCTTCACTAATTGTTTTGAATTGTTTGAATATGCTTAGAGGAATACTGCAGGAGTGAATGGGGGGAAAGGATTCCATTGTACTTGTTACACACGGCAATGAAAGGAATCTTGAACCTTGAATCTTACAGCGCATTCCATTGCATTGAGTGGCGATGGAAAGCCCAGTCACACGTGTGATTTCACGTTAATAGACCTGTCCTTTCAAATGAATGACTATTTTATATTTTATAAATCATAAAGCGGGCGCTACTGTGTATGTTTCCATGTGCCACTGGAAGCCAGGGTATCCATGTTGTTTAGTGTTCAAATAATGATAAAAATTGAAATAATAATGTTCTAATAATAACAATAATAAAATAAATAAATAAATATAAAGTGGGGGCAGCAGTAGCTCAGGAGGTAAGAGCGGTTGTCTGGCAACTGGAAGGTTGCTGGTTCGATCCCCGGGCTCCTCCCCCTCCTAGCTAAGTGTGGAGGTGTCCCTGAGCAAGACACCACCTAACCCTACCTGCTCCTGACGTGTTGGTTGTTACCTTGCATGGTCGGCACCGCCGTCGGTGAATGAATGGGTGAATGTGAGGCGATACTGTAAAGCGCTTTGGATAACAGCGCTGTAGAAATGCAATCCATTTACCATTTATTAATACATGGAAAATCTAAATACAGATGAAAATGTCAATGTATTGAAACTGAAAAATCTAAACCGAACCGTGACCATGCCCACCAAAACATAGCGTCTCAAAGCGTTTGAATAATAATAATAATAATAATAATTGAATATACTGTATATCTATATATAAATTAGTAGTATTCGTATATATAATAAGTAGCAGTAGTACTATATGTGTGTATGTATGTATGTATGTATGTATGTATGTATGTATGTATGTATATGTGTGTGTGTGTGGTGTGGTGTGTGGTGTGTGTGTGTGTGTGTGTGGTGTGTGTGTGTCTTACAGCAGCCGTAGAGAGCTCAGGCCCCCTAGTGCCAGAGGAGGAATGCAACGCAGGGAGTTGTAGCTCAGGATCCTGGAAAATACGAAATGAATTACTTGCATTTGTTGTAGAATTTGAAGTGACTGTATATTTTTTACATTTCAAAATCTGTT
>PIJE02000233.1:509869-511468 GCA_002895965.2 Coryphaenoides rupestris | reverse complement strand
CAACACACACACACACACACACACACATAGTTCATAGTGGACCTTGGCTGCATCACCTCTGAGGACGAGTGGGAATGAGGAAAAACAACAAGCCAACATCTCTGAACATAAAACAGAATATTACGCAGTCGTGATGTGTTCAAATCATCGGTACAGATTGTCCACGGCCATTTAGAATATAATATCCCCCTCCCCCCGCCCCCACAGATCGATGGAGCTCGCTGGAACTGCTCCGGCTGTGTGTGATGTTTGTTAATGCGGTTGGTTGTGCTTTTATTGCAGCCGTCATTTAAAAAAATCTAAAATCACACGACAATGAAGGAGACGATACACAACTTTGTCTCCACTCATCTCCTCATGAAGGGGTCAACAACCATTGAAGAAGACTTTGTGCTGAAGGGTTCGCCGAAGGCTCGGACGATTTTGAGAGCAGGTGCCGAAGATGCGTTGACCTTTACTTTTTTACGCAAAGTTCCCCTCTCTTCAGGGGGAGTGAAATTGAACCAGCAACCTCCAAATGAATTGTATAGCTGCTCACACTCTTGATAAACCCACAGCCCTCTCTTACGGTAATAACCAAGAAACTCCACTTCTAGCCCACTCCCATTTGACAGTTGATGACTTCGGCGGGCACAATGGTAAACACAGAGAGAGAGTGCCTAACTCTCTCTCTCTCTCTTCTCTCTCTCTCCTCTCTCTCTCTCTCTCTTCTTCTTTCTCCTCTCCTCTCTCTCGCTTGCTGTTCACATGGCTGCTCGCAGAATTGGTTCTTTTATCTGTGTTCATTCCATCGGTGATGACCTCACAAAGACATAATTTCATTCTCCATTACCCCTGGCCTCGCTCAAGCTCTGCGAAGGTCCCTCTACCTTCTCCTGCTCCGCTCACATCACGTCGCCGCAGCCGGCCCCCCCCACTCACCTGCCGGGTGTTGATCGCCATGACGACAGCGACAACCGCGCGCTGCCTAAATAAGTCTCTTTTCCCCGCCAAGCGGCTCAGTCTCAGAGATTCCTTCAGGATAGTTATTTGGAATCCTGTGTGGGAATGAAATGTGTATAATTTCAATTACAACGCGAGGCCGAGTCCAACTGTTCCTGAACCACAGGCAATATATTAGCAGTGTCTCAGATACTACATTAGGCCACGTTTTTTTTTTTAGCTTTTTTTTTTAATGAGTCGTTAACAATTATCACGGCCAAAAGTGCCCTTTTTACAATGCTAATGTGCAGCTTTCACACTCACATAGTTTGGCTTTCCGATTTAATAAACCATAAACGACATATCATAAACGTGCATGAGGTCAGTCCGTGCATAATCTCAAGGACTCTGCTATAATCATTACTGCTACAGCAGTGTTATTGAAAAAGCCAAGGTTACTGTTACTCCGCCATCCTTATATAGGTACAGTGGCTAGGCTGCAGCAGAATGGATGAAGCTAGCCGACCGTAGAATGTATATGGCTGGGCTGCAGCATAAAGAAACCGTTGATTTATTTGTTCTCTTGGTCTGAACTTTGGAAATAACAATGGGTGGGGTGAGAGGTGCTCCGGGGTTCTGAGCAGCGGCGGAAGGTACAGCTGGGTACGTGTTTTTCAC
>PIJE02000233.1:502369-504869 GCA_002895965.2 Coryphaenoides rupestris | reverse complement strand
GTCACGCGTGTTCGCCTCTTCACCGGCCCCATTACACGCGTGAAGGGATATGCGTTTGTGTGTTTGTGCTCCTCAGAGCATATGGGCTATGAGTTACCATTTGGTTGATTTGCAATCAAAGGCAATGCATTTTTTATTTTAGAAGTAGGCAACACACATCCATGCCACAGGGGAAAAATCTTACATATTTAGCTCCTTTCACATTAAGACACACATGACCAAACAAAAACTCTCTCTCTCTCTGTCTCTCTCTTCTCTCCTCTCTCTCTCTCTCTCTGTGTGTATAGGTCTCAAACTATCATGTGTCTATCTCTGCAGGCTGTCTCTATCTGCTCGGCATGCACATCCATTCTCAGAGCTTTCTCAGAGCTTTGTCCAACTGTACAGCCCTTAAGGGTCGCCAGTGGTCCCCGCTTCAACACTGCAGAGGTGATAAAAGAGAGGCCGTTGTGATTTTAATAAAAAAATATGTCCGTTTGTCGTTGCTTCTGTTTGAATGTGTACTAATACTGTGGCACGGTGACGGCCCCACCTGGGGTCAAGTGAGTTGTTTATATTTGTGCGTAGGAATGCGATAATGTAAGATCCACCGACGACGCCATTGCCATGGCACTTCACACCGCCCTCTCTCACCTGGAGGGGAAGAACTGTTGTATGAGAATGCTGTTTGTGGACTTCAACTCAGCGTTCAACACGATAGTTCCTGCCAAGCTCGACACCAAGCTCAGGAGTCTAGGCCTGCACCCGACCATGTGCAGCTGGATACTGGACTTCCTGTCGGGCCGCCGCCAGGTGGTGAGGATGGGCAGCACCACCTCAGAGCCGCTGACCCTCAACACTGGAGCCCCTCAGGGATGCGTGTTGAGCCCTCTCCTCTACTCCCTGTACACCCACGACTGCATGGCTATGCACAGCTCCAACGTCTTCATCAAGTTTGCTGACGACACGACAGTGTTGGGTCTGATCGCCGACGACGACGAGACAGCCTACAGGGAGGAGGTTGGATCACTGGCACAGTGGTGCCAAGAAAACAACCTCGCCCTCAACGTCAAGAAGACCAAGGAGCTGATCGTGGACTGCAGGAAGCGGAGAGGAGAGCACGCCCCCATCTCCATCGACGGTGCTGCAGTAGAGAGGGTCAGCAGCTTTCAAAGTTCCTCGGCGTGCACATCTCCGAGGACCTCACATGGACCACGCACACCACACACGTGGTGAAAAAGGCCCAACAACGCCTGTATTTCCTCAGGCGACTGAGGAAATTCAACATGTGCCCCCGCATCCTCAGAACATTCTACTCCTGTACCATCGAGAGTGTTCTCACAGGATGCATCACCGTCTGGTACGGGAACTGCACCGCACTGGAGCGTAGAACACTACAGAGGGTGGTGCGGATGGCCCAGTACATCGTTGGAGGTGAGCTTCCCTCCCTCCTGGATATATACACCAGGCGGTGCGTGGCCAAGGCCAAACGGATTATTAAAGACAATAACCACCCCAGCCACGAACTGTACACACTTCTACCGTCAGGCAGGCAATACCGCAGTATCAAGTGACGAGCAGACTCAGAGACAGCTTCCACAGTCAGGCCATCAGGCTGCTGAACAAGTTTGGCATCAATGTCTAAATGCTAGTGCTAAGTGTTGGTGCTAGTGCTAGTCCTGGTGATAAGTTGTTACTGCTGGAGCTAGCGCTGGTAGCAGTGCTAAGTGTTGGTGCTAGTGCTGGTGTTACTGCTAGTGCTGGCCCTGGTGCTAGTGTTAGTGCTAGTCCTGGTGCTAGTACTGGTGTTGGTGCTAGTGCTGGTGTTACTGCTAGTGCTGGTGCTAGTACTGGTGTTAGTGCTAGTCCTGGTGCTAGTACTGGTGTTGGTGCTAGTCCTGGTGCTAGTACTGGTGTTAGTGCTAGTGCTGGTCCTAGTGCTGGTAGCAGTGCTAAGTGTTGGTGCTAGTGCTGGTGTTACTGCTAGTGCTGGTCCTGGTGCTAGTGTTACTGCTGGTGCTGGTGCTAGTGTTACTGCTAGTACTGGTGTTAGTGCTAGTCCTGGTGCTAGTACTGGTGTTAGTGCTAGTCCTGGTGCCAACTGCTGGTGCTAGTGTTGTGTTGACTGTCTGGGAAGGTATTCTGTGACATTCTGTGAATGTCAGCATATAACAATGTATATTTTAGTACATTGATTTATATGTGTATTGCTCACCTGGATATTTTTGCTGTATATTCCATTTCATTTTATATTTCATTTACTTATTTTACAGAGAATTTATATTCATAGTTCTATTTCTATTTTGTAGTTCTATTTCTATTTTGTATTCTATTCTTTATAATTACTGTCGGTTGTCGGGCGTTTTGCACAAAAGGTTTTTCACTCACTGCTTATACACTAAATTGTGAAGTGACAATAAAATACTTGAAACTTGAAGTAAAAGGGAAGTTTATAGAAGTAATCAGATATAACTAGACATTTCACATGGTGTTTCACACGGTACAAAGTGCTTCAGGCTAC
>PIJE02000233.1:482369-497369 GCA_002895965.2 Coryphaenoides rupestris | reverse complement strand
AGATAGGGTGAGGAGACATCCGGAGTAGAGTCTATGCTCCTCCGCATCGAAAGGAGTCAGCTGAGTTGGTTCGGGCATCTGATTAGGATGCCCCCCCGGGCGCCTCCCTCCCTTTCCGGGCACGTCCAACTGGGAGGAGACCCCGGGGCAGACCCAGAACCCGCTGGAGAGATTATATATCTCGTCTGGCCTGGGAACGCCTCGGGACCCCCCAGGAGGCGGCAAAGTAAATTCAGCAGAATCGCGCTACCGAGCATGTTTATAAGAGCACCTTTAAATGAACTGAAGACTCTCTCTCTTCTCTCTCTCTCTCTCTCTCTTCTCTGGCTCATACTCGCTGTGGTCCCAAGTACATGTCACTGCCAGCACGACTTCCAGTATCATGACTGGTTCGCGATAGTGTGTTCTCCCTCTATAATTTAGTGCCAATTCAAGGACCTTGAGAACTAGCGAAACGCTGAAGACCATCCAGGGGTGCGCTCCTGCTGCTCAGGAGTCGGGATTATAGAAACAAGTCACCACAGGCAGCTCAAATCCAGGAATCAAAAATGAAAAACTCAGTTGAAACCACGAGGCCGGTCCTGGCCGACATGCAGAGGTTCAGATGTTTTTTTTTCTGTTGTTTTTTTTTTTCCTCACAATGATTTGATAGGTTTTTATTCACCTATACCACAATTTCAAGCAGGTTGTGAAAGTATTTGAAGTTATATGAAGGGAGTTCTTTTTCAAGCATGTGTTAAGCATATTTGGGTTTTTTCCTTCTGTGGGAAATATGTTCAATTGTAAATCTATTGGCTGTAACATAGAGAAATTTGGCATTTGGGAAATATATTGAATTATAAATCTATTGGCTTTAGATGCTTATTTGAAAGATGAATATCAAAGGTAAATGTAGAACTTCAGATAAACATTAAGTTGCTGGGAAATAATTTGCTGAAAATGTAATTGTTGATGAACACAAGATTTAAGAAAGTAATAAAATAAATAATTAAAATCTGAAAATCTGCACTACACTGTTATTTAATATATTGTAAATAAAATCTATTACATATTGTAATAATTACATATTGCACAGATATTATGTAGCATTATTATTAAGTTGAATTCATGAATAAATTCTAATAATTAACACAATATAATAATAATAATAATTGTTTTTAATAATAATTTATAAATATACATCTATTACTTATTTGGTTTATTTAATTAATTTTCTTCCTATTTTGGTGGGTTTATTGAGAGTTTTTTACGAGATGAGTGATAGTTAACCGATGGTTGAACTCTGTGTGAACTTGGTATGTAAAACGTGAAAAAAGGCAGAGTAGAGACTTTTCCATTCTGGATAATCCTTGTACACAGAATCCTAATATCACAGATGACAGCGCCGGTGTTCTTCAACTGTTTTGAACAGGTACTTATTGTTTTGACAAATGTTCGCTTAAATCATATCGGAAATACGGTCGACCCAGAAACCTCCTGGTGACATCGGCCAGACCGCTGAGTCGTACTTTCGCTAATGTCTTCGGTTAGCGCTCCTCTGATTGGACAGACACCCCCCCCCCCCCCCCCCCCACACACACAACACCACCACACACACACACACACACACACACACACACACAAGGGTTTCATAGCAAGGCGTCTCATTCACAGAGCCCTCCAGTCTACCTCCCAGACTCAAGTGATGGACAATAGGAAAACCCTCTTAACCCATTGACTGGCAGCTGTGAGATGGGGAGGGTGGAGGAGGTGCTTAGGAGGAGGTCTGGGGAGTCGGTGTTGTGGAGGACCACGTATTCCTAAATCAGGTTCCCCCTCCTGCTCCTCGCCGGAGGAAATGTGTTATGGACTCTAGATGACCCTTCTCATCGGCACACACACACACACACACACACACACACACACACACACACACACACACACACACACACACACACACACACACACACACACACACACACAGACACACTGTCTGACACCAACACACAAACTCAAACACACACACTCACACACACTCACACACACACACACACACACACACACACACACACACACACACACACACACACACAGACACACACACACTCACACACACAGACACTGTCTGACACCAACACACACACAAACTCAAACGCACACACTCACACACACACACACACACACACACACACACACACACACACACACACACACACACACACACACACACACACACACACACACACGCACAGACACTGTCTGACCCCAACACACAAACAAACTCAAACACACACACTCACACACACACACACACACACACACACACACACTGTCTGACACCAACACACACACACAAACTCAAACACACACACTCACACACACACACTGTCTGACACCAACACACTTAAACCAAAACACACACACACACACACACACACACCACACACACGCACAGCACACAACACACGCACATACACACACACACACACACACACACACACACACACACACACACACACACACACACACACACACACACAGCACACACACACACACACACACACACACACCACCACACACACACACACACACACACACACACACACACACACACACACATACACACACACACACACACACCAACATTGTGTTCCTTTTTTCTCATTAAGCAGCAATAGTTTGCAGAATCCGATTGCGATGAAAAGCGGCTTCCCGTGTGATGACAGAGGGACCCGGCGAGGGCCGGCGTGGCATGAGAGCGATCGGGACCATTATCCTCCACCATAATCCCCACGAGGACATCTCACCTCAATCCTGACCGTTGACCCCCAGTAAGGTCTAAACCCTGCCGTACATGCAGCGATAAGCTTTGATACACGACACACAATTTAGAAAAATGAAACCATATCATATAGGCTCGATCCATATGCATACAGCAGCAACCATTTTATTAATCTCCACAACCAACCATGTGGGACATACAGGCTTTTCATTTCTATCCATCCATGATACACATGTAAAGAAAACATGCCCTCACAAAGTTGGTGACATCACAAATATAGGCGGTGACAGAGTTAATGGCAGTGAATGTCTTAAACGTCCAATATATACTCGGTGAGTCATGAACAGTAATTGAACAGCTATATATGCGATCCTGACAAAGGGCAGCATTGAAGTTTTGAAGTTATGCTGACACAAAATACTTTCACATCAAAAGTTTATAAATGTAAAAAAAAAAGAAAAAATTAGCTGTAAAATCCAAATGATTATACATATGAGTGATGCTAAGCTGTTATGTACGGAATCTTCTGTTAAAATGACTTACATGTTAAACGAATTCCATTTTCGGACATATTGTAGAAAAGCAGCTCAATAGCAGTGCTAAAGCAAAACTGCTTGTGTGACTCTGTGTGGTTTAGGCTGATGGGAAACACACAGAGAGCCTGTGAATCCACCATTATGTGCCCGCTGCCTAATCATTATTAAATGATGTTGATGGATGAGGCTCACGGCTTTCGGCTAATTGGTTAATCGTGGCTTCATATATGTCCCTGCCGTCCAAACTTGGGGCCTTACTCTGGGATTTACTACAATACAACTCCACGGCAAAAAAATGCTGAAAGTTAATTTAAATCAAAAGTCCCACTTGGATAAAAAAAATCTATAGAGCCTGTATATAATTTTAAAAAGTGTACGTAGGCTGAAAAGTTGAGCCTACGTTGTGTGTTTAGCTGTTTAGCATTAAATTCTCTATGCAAGTTCCCCCTGCATAGATACACATATGAAACAAAAGGTTGGGATAGACGTGAGAATGTATTGATTTGTCTTCATATTAAGCCATTAAGTCTCATATGGCTCGTGTGTTTCCTCAGTTCCGGTGTTTGTGACCTTCACGGGCCCAGCGGGACCCCCCCAACGGAGAGCCCGCCGGAGCCGAAACGTTAACGCCTTAGCACAGCTTCCAGCGGGACCGTTGGGTAATTCATTAAAAACGTTGGACCGTGGACCCGATGTCGTCCAACTTTACCGTGTTTCACCGTGATCCGGGGGCCCACGTGGACCTTTTCTCAACAACTCATTAATGTGTAATAAATGAACCTCGCAAAATCAGCGACCGGGATAACAAATGGACTGCAGACGCTAGCTCTGCATGCTAATCAATCATGCGAGCAACTGTAAACAAGCGGCACTCCTAAGTGCACTTAGCCCTGTGTCTGAGTGACCCGTGGCTGTTGATCCATCCAGCCTCAGAAACCAAAACCACTAACTGCTGACCTTTTTAGTAATGGTGAGGTTTTCAATTGTGGGTCATTATTTTTAGCGTGCTTTTGTGTATCTGTGTGTATGTGTGTGTGTGTGTGTGTAGTTGTCGGTGTGTTTCTGACTCCAATGGTCTCCATGTGTGAGTACTGTATATGCCTCTGTGTGTGTGTGTGTGTGTGTGTGTGTGTGTGTGTGTGTGTGTGGCTGGGTGGGTGGGTGTGTATGTTGTTGGGTGTGTCTGCTAAACATGTAACAAGGCATTTGGAGGGGAGTGCATGTGTGTGTGTTTAGCCTAGTGTGTTGGCCTATGTGTACAATCTGTTGTAGAAGAAGGCTGCATAGTATTGTGCTGTTGGTAAGTCGAGAAACAGAATCAGTGCATTTCTGAGCTATTCTTGTAGATGAACTGGTAGAGCCATTTTCTTAAAAGCTAATCCTGTAGCAGGACTGGCAGAGGTATTGGTATTTTACTTAAACTAATCTTGTAACAGGACTTTTAGAACTATTTATCGTAAAGTAAGTAATTGCAGCGTTGGTTTTACTGTTGTGGTAGAGGATACTGGAAGCTGATGTTGTAGCAGTGTTGGTAGAGGTATCTATCGTAAAGTAACTTGGATAACAGTGTTGGTTTGTTGGGGTAGTGTTGGTACTTTCTAAAAGGAATCTTGTTGTAGTATTGTTGGAGAGAGATTACCGGGAGCCAGTGGAGGTTGCGGAAGAGGGGGGTTACATGGGAGAATTTAGGTAGGTTGAACACGAGGCGTGCTGCTGCGTTCTGGATGCGTTGTAAGGGCTTGATTGTTGAGGCGGGGAGTCCAGCCAGGAGAGAGTTGCAGTAGTCGAGACGAGTGATAACGAGCGCTTGGACCAGGATCTGCGCTGCTTCATGTGAGGAAGGGCCGGATCTTGCGGATGTTGTAGAGAGTGTAGTGAGGTGGGAGATTTTAGGGGGAGGGAGAAAGCAACAAAATGGTGATCAGACACAGGGAGGGGGGTAACAGAGAGTGCCGAAGTGGTGCAGGACCTTGTGAAGACAAGGTCAAGTTGGTTCCCGGCTCTGTGGGTGGAAGGAGAAGGAGTGAGCGCCAAACCGAATGTGGCAAAGAAGTTGATGAATTCAGGTGATTGTAACTTCTCTGGCTGGATGTTGAAGTCACCCAGAACGACAAGTGGGGTGCCATCTTCAGGAAAACAGCTGAGGAGGGCATCCATCTCGTCGAAGAAGTCGCCAAGAGGACCCGGTGGTCGGTAGATCACGGCAATGTTGAGCTTGATCGGAAGGGTAACAGATACAGCATGGAGTTCAAGTGCAGATCTGGTCAGGTGTTCCAGGGGAAGGACCTGGTATGACCACTTTGGAGAGATGAGGAGTCCTGTTCCTCCACCTCGCCCAGAGGGTCGGGGAGTGTGTGTGAAAGAGTAGGTCGTGGAAAGGGCGGCAGGGGTGGCAGTATTTTCCGGGGTGATCCAGGTCTCTGTGAGAGCCAGGAAGTGGAGAGACTGGAGGGCGGCGTAGGCCAGAATGGTCTCAGTTTTCTTGACCGACGATTGGCAATTCCAGAGTCCCCCTCTCACATCAAGGCCTGTGTAGGTTGAGATCGTAGGGTAGAGGAGATTGGAGGGGTGGCGGCAACGAGTGGAGGGTCTTCGGTGACACCTGCCGCGGTAGGATGTCCAGACTGTAATGGACTGTAGGCACATGTCTAGCACAGGAGGAGGGAAGGTGTAGGACTAACCTGTAGCTGTAGGACTCCCTGGACGGACTCCCGCAGAATGACTCCCTTGTCTTTGTTCTGGGTCTTCGTTCGCAGGGCCTGATGCTACAGCTGACGCTAAGATACTAGCTCTGCCAACAATACTACAACAAATTCTCAGACGCTTTTCCAAAGCGACTTACAAAGAGTACATTTGTTGAAGGAGAGGCAGCAATATATCACTGTGGTACCTGAAGATAAGAATAGAGCTGTTTTCAATCATTCATATTTACGAGATGAATAGAACTCATTCCACCACTGCGGAGCCAGAACCGTGAAGAGTTGGGACTTGGAAGAGCGATGTTTGGCTGTTTTTAGTGAAGGCGGTACCAGTCGTTTGGCAGAAGTTGCCGAGCGGAGTGCTCGGGCTGGGGCGTAGGGTCGGACTAATGTTTGGAGGTAGGTAGGGGCGGTTCCGTTGACAGCCATGAAAGTCAGTACCAGTGTCTTGAATCGAATGCGAGCGATTACCGGGAGCCAGTGGAGGTTGCGGAAGAGGGGGGTTACATGGGAGAATTTAGGTAGGTTGAACACGAGGCGTGCTGCTGCGTTCTGGATGCGTTGTAAGGGCTTGATTGTTGAGGCGGGGAGTCCAGCCAGGAGAGAGTTGTAGTCGAGACGAGTCCAGCCAGGAGAGAGTTGCAGTAGTCGAGACGAGTGATAACGAGCGCTTGGACCAGGATCTGCGCTGCTTCACGTGTGAGGAAGGGCCGGATCTTGCGGATGTTGTAGAGAGCAATTCTACAAGATCGGGCCACAGAGGTAATGTTGGCGTTGCAGGACAGCTGGTCATCCAATACCACGCCAAGGTTCCTTGCCGTGGGTGCAGGGGAGACTTCGATGTCCTCGATGGTGACAAGTAGGTCCATCTGAGCCCGGTATGAAGAGAAGGGTATGAAGAGAAGCTCAGTCTTGTCCAGGTTGAGCTTCAGGTGGTTGGCGGTCGTCCATCTGCTGATGTCGGCCAGGCATTTTGAGATGCGTGTTGCGATGTGGGTGTCTGAGGGGGGGAGTAGTGAGGAGAGGACAGTTGCAGAGAGAGAGAGGGAGAGAGAGTTTTCAGGTTCCTACGTGAGGTGACGATGTGAGGTGTAGTAGGTAGTGAGGTGGGAGATTTTAGGGGGAGGGAGAAAGCGACAGAATGGTGGTCAGACACAGGGAGGGGGGTAACAAGAGAGTGTTGAAGTGATGCAGGACCTTGTGAAGACAAGGTCAAGTTGGTTCCCGGCTCTGTGGGAGGGAGGAGAAGGAGTGAGCGCCAAACCGAATGTGGCAAAGAAGTTGATGAATTCAGGTGACTGTAACTGGATGTTGAAGTCACCCAGAACAACAAGTGGGGTGCCATCTTCAGGAAAACAGCTGAGGAGGGCATTCATCTCGTCGAAGAAGTCGCCAAGAGGACCCGGTGGTCGGTAGATCACGGCAATGTTGAGCTTGATCGGAAGGGTAACAGACACAGCATGGAGTTCAAGTGCAGATATGGTCAGGTGTTCCAGGGGAAAGGCCTGGTATGACCACTTTGGAGAGACGAGGAGTCCTGTTCCCCCACCTCGCCCAGAGGGTCGGGGTGTGTGTGTGAGTGTGTGAGTAGGTCGTGGAGAGGGCGGCTGGGCTGGCAGTATTTTCCGGGGTGATCCAGGTCTCTGTGAGAGCCAGGAAGTGGAGAGACTGGAGGGCGGCGTAGGCCAGAATGGTCTCAGTTTTCTTGACCGACGATTGGCAATTCCAGAGTCCCCCTCTCACATCAAGGCCTGTGTAGGTTGAGATCGTAGGGTAGAGGAGATTGGGGGGGTAGCGGCAATGAGTGGAGGGTCTTCGGTGACACCTGCCGCGGTAGGATGTCCAGACTGTAATGGATTGTAGGCACATGTCTAGCACAGGAGGAGGGAAGGTGTAGGACTAACCTGTAGCTGTAGGACTCCCTGGACGGACTCCCGCAGAATGACTCCCTTGTCTTTGTGCTGGGTCTTCCCGATGCTGCAGCTGACGCTAAGATACTAGCTCTGCCAACAATACTACAACAAGATTCCCTTTTTAGAAAGTACCAACACTACCCCAACAAACCAACACTGTTATCCAAGTTACTTTACGATAGATACCTCTACCAACACTGCTACAACATCAGCTTCCAGTATCCTCTACCACAACAGTAAAACCAACGCTGCAATTACTTACTTTACGATAAATAGTTCTAAAAGTCCTGTTACAAGATTAGTTTAAGTAAAATACCAACACTGCTACAGGTAGTTTAAGTAAAATACCAATACCTCTGCCAGTCCTGCTACAGGATTAGCTTTTAAGAAAATGGCTCTACCAGTTCATCTACAAGAATAGCTCAGAAATGCACTGATTCTGTTTCTCGACTTACCAACAGCACAATACTATGCAGCCTTCTTCTACAACAGATTGTACACATAGGCCAACACACTAGGCAAACACACACACAGCACCCACCACAACACCACACAGACACACTACACACACACAACACACACACACACACACACACACACACACACACACACACACACACACACACACACACACACACACACACACACACACACACACACACACACACACACAGAGGCAACACAAAACACACACACACACACAGACACACACACACACACACACACACACACAGATACACAAAAGCACGCTAAAAATAATGACCCACAATTGAAAACCTCACCATTACTAAAAAGGCCAGCAGTTCGTGGTTTTCGGTTTCTGAGGCTGGATGGATCAACAGCCACGGGTCACTCAGACACAGGGCTAAGTGCACTTAGGAGTGCCGCTTGTTTACAGTTGCTCGCATGATTGATTAGCATGCAGAGCTAGCGTCTGCAGTCCATTTGTTATCCCGGTCGCTGATTTTGCGAGGTTCATTTATTACACATTAATGAGTTGTTGAGAAAAGGTCCACGTGGGCCCCCGGATCACGGTGAAACACGGTAAAGTTGGACGACATCGGGTCCACGGTCCAACGTTTTTAATGAATTACCCAACGGTCCCGCTGGAAGCTGTGCTAAGGCGTTAACGTTTCGGCTCCGGCGGGCTCTCCGTTGGGGGGGTCCCGCTGGGCCCGTGAAGGTCACAAACACCGGAACTGAGGAAACACACGAGCCATATGAGACTTAATGGCTTAATATGAAGACAAATCAATACATTCTCACGTCTATCCCAACCTTTTGTTTCATATGTGTATCTATGCAGGGGGAACTTGCATAGAGAATTTAATGCTAAACAGCTAAACACACAACGTAGGCTCAACTTTTCAGCCTACGTACACTTTTTAAAATTATATACAGGCTCTATAGATTTTTTTTATCCAAGTGGGACTTTTGATTTAAATTAACTTTCAGCATTTTTTTGCCGTGGAGTTGTATTGTAGTAAATCCCAGAGTAAGGCCCCAAGTTTGGACGGCAGGGACATATATGAAGCCACGATTAACCAATTAGCCGAAAGCCGTGAGCCTCATCCATCAACATCATTTAATAATGATTAGGCAGCGGGCACATAATGGTGGATTCACAGGCTCTCTGTGTGTTTCCCATCAGCCTAAACCACACAGAGTCACACAAGCAGTTTTGCTTTAGCACTGCTATTGAGCTGCTTTTCTACAATATGTCCGAAAATGGAATTCGTTTAACATGTAAGTCATTTTAACAGAAGATTCCGTACATAACAGCTTAGCATCACTCATATGTATAATCATTTGGATTTTACAGCTAATTTTTTCTTTTTTTTTTACATTTATAAACTTTTGATGTGAAAGTATTTTGTGTCAGCATAACTTCAAAACTTCAATGCTGCCCTTTGTCAGGATCGCATATATAGCTGTTCAATTACTGTTCATGACTCACCGAGTATATATTGGACGTTTAAGACATTCACATAACTTCTCAATGCTGCCCTTTGTCAGGATCGCATATATAGCTGTTCAATTACTGTTCATGACTCACCGAGTATATATTGGACGTTTAAGACATTCACTGCCATTAACTCTGTCACCGCCTATATTTGTGATGTCACCAACTTTGTGAGGGCATGTTTTCTTTACATGTGTATCATGGATGGATAGAAATGAAAAGCCTGTATGTCCCACATGGTTGGTTGTGGAGATTAATAAAATGGTTGCTGCTATATGCATATGGATCGAGCCTATATGTAAATATATAAATATATTATTAATAATACATATTATCTATTAATTGTGTTTATCAAAGCTTATCGCTGCATGTACGGCAGGGTTTAGCTGTACACTCCGCATGCTACTGATAATCCAATGGCAAGGTGTTAGGACCTTATTCTAGGTTACCACGTTTTGTGTTACAAACACCCCTAGGTCGAGGGTTTAGGAATGGGTGAGATCGTCGGCTCCGTGTGTGTGACATCTTGTTTGGTGGAGGTTTAATGTTCTCTTTAACCCACCCCAACCCCTATTTCGCTTCTCACGCTCTACTTTCGTGCTCCTCGCTCTGGTCTCTCTCTTGTTCATCACTACGGTGGGATAGCCGCTTTTCATCTGCAATCGGTATTCTTTGTCTAAACTTATTGTCTCCCTCCTAAATTGTATGTGAGAGAAAAGGAAGCAACTTAATGGTTGCGGGTGTGGTGTGTCGTAGTGGGTGTGGGGGATATAGTAAGTGTCCTCGTCTGTGTTCTGTACTTTCGAGGGCTAGGAGGCTGATATTGCAGTATGTTTATGTCACCACTTGGTACTCTTATGGTACCAAGTGTCAGCCTTCTAGCCCCAGCCACCTTGGAGAAAACGGGAGTGTACCACTCTTATTGCCAATGAATCGGGGAGTCATTGAGTTGTACACTTTTGTACCACTCCCTATGGAAATGAATGGGGGGGGGTCTATTGAGTTGTACACTTTGGTACCACTCCCATTGGAAATGAATGGGGGAGTCATTGAGTTGTACACTTTTTTACCACTCCCATTGGAAATGAACAGGGGAAAATCTGTGTAATTTTTCGGGGGGCTAGGAGGCTGATATTGCAGTATGTTTATGTCACCACTTGGTACTCTTATGGTACCAAGTGTCAGGAGTGTCTGATATTGCAGTATGTTTATGTCACCACTTGGTACTCTTATGGTACCAAGTGTCAGCCTTCTAGCCCCAGCCACCTTGGAGAAAACGGGAGTGTACCACTCTTATTGCCAATGAATCGGGGAGTCATTGAGTTGTACACTTTTTTACCACTCCCATTGGAAATTAATGGGGGGGTTTATTGAGTTGTACACTTTTGTACCACTCTTCATGGAAATTAATGGGGGGGTCATTGAGTTGTACACGTTTGTACCACTCCCTATGGAAATGAATGGGGGGTCTGTTGAGTTGTACACTTTTGTACCACTCCCTATGGAAATTAATGTGGGTCATTGAGTTGTACACTTTTGTACCACTCCCTATGGAAATGAATGGGGGGGTCACTGTGTGTGGCATAATACTTAGGTTCGTTTCTGCTGCTGTGTGTGTGTACTGTACTTTGTGTCACTGGTGTCTGTGTAGTGCGTGATGCGTACCGAATTTGAAAGATTGATCTAATATAATCGTTGCTTGTTAGTTTCCAGGGCGCTACCTCAGACCATCCGTAGGTCGACTACGTAGTCGGTGTGTGAGAGGTCCCCACACGCGAACACTCTCGGCGTGGTTCAGTGTGTGTAGCGGTCGGTGTGTGTTGTTGAACTGGAAAGGGGGGGGGTTGTCGAGCGGTAAGCTCTCGGCCTCCCGATCTCATCTCCTCTACGCACAGTCTGGTCATCTCAAAACGGACGGCTGTGGTCAGGTGGCCTGGTCAAGCCCAAGCCCGC
Source organism: Coryphaenoides rupestris (assembly GCA_002895965.2). Taxonomy (NCBI): domain Eukaryota; kingdom Metazoa; phylum Chordata; class Actinopteri; order Gadiformes; family Macrouridae; genus Coryphaenoides; species Coryphaenoides rupestris. The sequence continues at coordinate 485,544 of PIJE02000233.1, read as the reverse complement.
TTCGAATCGCACTCTAGATCCTGGTCTGTCGTGGTGGTTCGTCGTGTCGATATACTCATGCTTTCTGTCGACGGTTGAAGATCCCGTTGTGTCTGCCCACATCTCGAACGGTGCCTTTTGCAGGTGCTTTTTGTGGTAAAAACACCCCGTGACTGGACATGGACTCGTTCCGATCCCGATGTCGCCTCGCGCCACACGGATGAGGATCGGCCGCTCCTCGTCATTCTTAACCGTGTGGACATTTTTTTAGGTGTTGGCTCAAGGCTGACCGCTCATTCTTGTAAATTGGACACGGGGCCATGGTATCTGAAGTGTGTGAGTGTGTGTGTGTGTTGTGCGACAGTGTGTGTGTGTATTGTGAGATACCCAATTGTTCTGAGACAGTGTGTATATGTATTTCTACAAGTGTGTGTGTGAGTGTGTGTGTGTGTGTGTGTGTGTGTGTGTGTGTGTGTGTGTGTGTGTGTGTGTGTGTGTGTGTGTGTGTGTGTGTGCCGATGAGAAGGGTCATCTAGAGTCCATAACACATTTCCTCCGGCGAGGAGCAGGAGGGGGAACCTGATTTAGGAATACGTGGTCCTCCACAACACCGACTCCCCAGACCTCCTCCTAAGCACCTCCTCCACCTCCTCCCATCTCACAGCTGCCAGTCAATGGGTTAAGAGGGTTTTCTATTGTCCATCACTTGAGTCTGGGAGGTAGACTGGAGGGCTCTGTGAATGAGACGCCTTGCCTATGAACCCTTGTGTGTGTGTGTGTGTGTGTGTGTGTGTGTGTGTGTGTGTGTGTGTGGCGGGGGGCGGTGGGGGTGTCTGTCCAATCAGAAGAGCGCTACCAAGACATTAGCGAAAGTACGACTCAGCGGTCTGGCCGATGTCACCAGGAGGTTTCTGGGTCGACCGTATTTCCGATATGATTTAAGCGAACATTTGTCAAAACAATAAGTACCTGTTCAAAACAGTTGAAGAACACCGGCGCTGTCATCTGTGATATTAGGATTCTGTGTACAAGGATTATCCAGAATGGAAAAGTCTCTACTCTGCCTTTTTTCACGTTTTACATACCAAGTTCACACAGAGTTCAACCATCGGTTAACTATCACTCATCTCGTAAAAAACTCTCAATAAACCCACCAAAATAGGAAGAAAATTAATTAAATAAACCAAATAAGTAATAGATGTATATTTATAAATTATTATTAAAAACAATTTAATTATTAGAATTTATTCATGAATTCAACTTAATAATAATGCTACATAATATCTGTGCAATATGTAATTATTACAATAAATGTACTCTTGTAAGTCGCTGTTGTGATAAAAGCGTCCTGCCAAATGCCCTAAATGTAAATGTAAATGTATGTGCCTATGTATATTATTTTTGTTAATATGTGTGTGGGCGTATGGGTGTGTTTCTGAGTATTTTCTCTGTTTGCCCTGCATTCTGTGTGTATTGTGTGTGTGTGTGTGTGTGTGTGTGTGTGTGAGAGAGAGATCAAACTAGAGAGTTTGACCTTATGAACTTTTGCTGTAGGGGTCCCATCTTAATGAAGATGGACTCTAGCAGAGGCTCCCCTCACTCTCACCTAACAGGAAGCACACACACACACACACACGCACACACACACACACACACACGCGCGCACACACACGCACACACACACGCACACACACAGACCCAGACACACATACAGACATTCAACTGATTAATTGAACAATGCTAACTGAAGGAGATGTCACCACCTCAATTACAACACTTGTCATGCAGTCATACAGTCACAGCATCACCACCACCACCACCACTACCATCATCACCACCTCCACCACCGCCACCACCACCACCACCACCACCACCACCACCAGCACCACCTCCATCACCATCACCAACATCACCATCACCACATCGGCAGGCTGTTTCCTTCCTATATACAAGCCCTTCATTTCATCCAAACTAAACTTCACCTCCATCTGCTGTGAATTAGGAAGAAGACAACACCCCTCCCACCCCCAACTCACCCCAGGTTGATATAGCCATCAATGAGAGAGAGAGAGAGAAAGATTGAGGGACTGAGTGAGAGACAATGACAAAGGTGGACAGAGAAAGAGAAAAAGAGACAAATAGAGAGAGATAGTGAGTGAGAGATGGAGGGAGATACAAAACATATAGTTTTGTTGTTTTTGAAGTTAACGCGATCAATAACACATTATCCCTTATCCACAGTTATGGCGAGATAATGACTTCATTAGGATCATGACAGGATCATTACAAAACCAATGTGGGTTAGGTTGAGATAACAAGTTATTTTTTCATTATCATGACAAAACAGGCACAAATATACTATAGCACCCGTGGCAGCTCTGGGTTTCCAGAATACTGCAGACTCATTGCACCATGATAATCTGCTGGGAAGTTATAATTACCGTAACCTTTAAGTGATGGACAACAGAAATCCATAATTTACTTCTAATTACGTTATTAGGATCAAGCTGTGCGTTAACCAAGAGAAAATGACGTTGATAGAATCCGTTGCAATCTCATGTAATTTCGGTCCATCGAGTCCTTCTATCGCCTTCAAGCCAATTAAATGGGCGGAGTCTGTTTTCCCTCTTGACTACATAGCCAAGCGGGCGACCAATTACCAAAGCCTCAGGTAGCCACGCAGGTGACTGATTACCCTACACTCACATTATGGAGACGATGCATCTGAATAATGCTGCAATGTTTCAGACCTTGAGGGGGTAATACACAGCAGGGGGTGGGGATTCAAACCACACCCCCTTCCTCTCTTCTTTCCCCGACTCCAACCCCCAAAACCCAGTATTCAAAAAGAGCTTTTGAAAACTGTTGATTAGCTGACTTTGAAATGGATATATATATATATATATATATATATATATATTCAGTAGTTATTCAGTCATATCCTGAACCTGTAACCTTGTCCTTGCACTGGTGTGCCATCTTTTAATCTCAATGGACTTCTTCTAATGGAATTATTATTATTATTATTATTATTATTATTATTATTACATTATGAATACATATTATGAATACATGTTATTATTACAAATATATGTTATATTATTGCCTTGACAATTAAAGAGTGCATTTAAACCTAAATTGACTTATTTATAATTCCTGGGCCCACTGTATGTATCTAAGAGGCCGTTCTGAATGT
>PIJE02000233.1:474869-479869 GCA_002895965.2 Coryphaenoides rupestris | reverse complement strand
TGCACTCTGAAGTCTGACAAGGATGGATTGGATGGCATGACGGATGCGTTCGGGTTGCACCCAGGGTCCCCGGGTCACACGGGTTATGTGGCCCGCAGGGGTCAGAAGGGGTCACGGAACCCCTCCGCCCCCCTTAACCGCCCACCGCCCACCGGCAAGGAAGCCAATCAACTTCAATCGCTGTCTGATCATCCGGGGGGGGTGGGGGGGGGGGGGGTAATTGCTCATCAAACCTAGACTCGGACCCGAGGCCTCACCGTCTTCCTTCTCCTCATGAGGAACAGGAGGCCACTTATCCTCCTCTCCAGCCGTGTGGTCCGCTCTCCTCCTCCTCTACTCCTCTCCATCTCTCTGCGTGGCGGGTGGCGGTGAGATGCACGTCTTGATTAAGCGTCCTGGCGGCCTTTGTTTGTCAGGAATACGCCCCCCCCCCCTCTCTCTCTCTCTCTCGCACCCTCTCTCTCTCTCTATTTCGCCTCTTTGCTACCTCCCTCCTCTTCTACTCTGGCCTGTCCGATTTACACGCTGCTATCTCACAGGTCTCGCCGTGGAGCGACTTATCTCCAAACGCGTGTTTGAACGCATTTGAAAACCACGATGGGAAGGAGAGGTTTTCCTTGTGATCGGTGGCAGTGAGGCTAAGTTCATTCCTGAACATGATGCTGGACGCTTGCATTCGACATCCCCAAAAAAACCACTAACCACTTTTAAAATAAATTAATAAGTGAAATACAATTCTGCAGCGTGAGGCCGTGCTCCCACTGTCCGTCTTTTATGAAGGAAGACTGCTGCCGTGAGCGGACTGTTTGATGATGATTTGTTTCCATGACAACGCTGATCCGTTCGATATGATGGCTTCCTTTTGTGGCTTCTTTGTGGTTGATCTTGGGGTACTCTTTACTTGATGTGTCGCAGCTCCTGATATTTACTCGTGAGTTAATATCAGGGACATTTCCACCGGTCGTGAGAACGGTAGCGCCGGCATTGTCTTCATCCTCGTATCTTCAATGTTCATCTTGTTGTTGTCAACGTGGCCGTCTGCATGCCTGCTACGTACCCCCACCTCTTCTTGTTGTGATTGGTCAGCGGCCCAAGTCATACATGCAGTTCTCAAAAACTATTCTCAACGTTGAAAGCACTCCACTTGTCCCCCCACCCCAAAAAAAAACGGCTTTTTTTTTTTTTTTTTTTTTAAGACGGACAGCGTGAACAGGCCCTAATGCACTTTTATTTAAAACACTTCCTGGTGGGGGTGGGGCAACTGGGACCCCGATGGGGGTAATTCCAGGCTGAATTCTACACAGCGGCTGCATTCCCAAATATGCTCGTTGGAATTTGCAAGTTTCGCATTTGAGTGCTCGCTGGTGTGTTTGTCAGTTAGTGTCAAAAAATGACACACAGCCACTCGGAGCCAGCTGCCTCCTGCGAGCGCTGCCTCTCTGTGAGCCCTTGTTAAAGGACAGCTCCAAGGCTGACTCTCTCAAATTACTGCTTTCTCTTTTTTTTTCCAAAGGAGGGTATAGGCCACTCTTTTGTGCGGAGCAGTGTAATTTAATGGCGTACGAAAAAAAGAAAAAAAATAGTAATTTATCAGAAAGAAAATTAGCAGTTTCTGGGCACACTGTTACGTTGAAGTGGAGACACAAAAGGCCGTTAACTCTGTGGTACGGCGTCGACGCACAATCTTCTTCTTGTCATGGCAACCGTGATGGAAAGGGTCCTGAGGCTCCGGGGGAAAAAAAATGCCAGACGATCCATATTTCCTCTCGCCGGTGCTTTACGCGCACTTTCACTTACATCCTTCTATGAATCCCCTTCACTTTAAAATACCAAAGATCATTTGCCACCCGTATGTATGGGTCTGGGAAACAAGTGTGAATTTATGGAAAGGCTCAAATTAAATTACAAAGCCAGGGACCTTCCCTTTGGGGCGTTGCAACCCAACTCACCGCCAGTCCATAAAACATGCAGAAATATGCAGGCAACCCCGCGGGCGGACTCTTTAAATTGGTTGGCATTAACAGCAGCCTTACGACCGAGTGCATGACACACATTTTCACAGGGTCCCAAGTAACCGATACCTCGCTCCCCTCGCCCACTAAAGCTCCCCGAGTGTTAAAACATGCATAACCCCCCCAAAAAAAATGTGTAGCAATAATACCACATTTTAACAAACGATCGTGAGCTAGACAGGAACGAACCAAGTCTCGGTGGCACAGCTGTCGAATAAAAGAGACCTGGTGATAGACTGACTTTCGTCACAAGTGCAGCTGTCTCGCCGAATAGCGTTCGGATGGAACATGACACACGGCCGTTTTTACACACAGCTGATGCTATGAGTGTGAGTGTGTGTGTGTGTGTGTGTGTGTGTGTGTGTGTGTGTGTGTAGTGTAGTGTCTGTAAGTGTGTGTGTGTGTGTGTGGCGTGACGGCCGTTCATTCGATACACAGATTGTACAGTCTGAGAGTGGGCATGTCAGCATGTCAAGCCTCCGCTCGCACACTTGACGGCGGAGAGAGCTGCGCGCCTCGTGTTCGCCGGACGGCCGAGCGGGGTGATATGTCGCGGGGCGTCGCGTTGCACGTGGCTCCAATCTCGAAACTTTCAGCACGTTACGCGTCCCACTCCTCGTCCGTTTACTCATGAACCGTCCCACACTTTTGTCTCTTCAAACCCCCCCCCGCCCCCACAACCCAGGGCCCCTCCCCTCCTCTGGGTTACATAACGTCCCTTTTTATCTTGTATGTTCGCCCTTGTTCCTGACGGCGACAATGAACCCTCGTTTTTTTTCTCTCAGCACACATGGATGACAGTAGTGAATCATGACAGAAATACAATACCCAACAGCCCCCCCCCCCCTCTGCCTGAGCGACAAACACAACACTAGAGAGCACACTTACCCCAGGAATGAGAGGATGAGAGCGAGACATAGCCATCTCACAGTAGAGAGAGAGAGAGAGAGAGGGAGAGAGGGAGGGAGGGAGGCAGGGGGAGAGATACAGGGAGAGTGAGTTTGACCGAGGGGAAGAGAGAGCAGATGGCATGATGAGGGGATGAGGGGAAAGTAAGCGGGTTTAAGAGAGAGGCCGGCGGGAATGCAGAGAGTGAGACAGGGTCTGAGGGGGAAGAGAGACAGGAGAGGGTAAAAAGAGTGAGATGGAGATAAGGAGAGGGATGCTGTGAGAAGAGAGTGACCGAGGCTTTTGCGTGGAGGAGAGAAAAAAAGGGTGTGAGAGTGAATATGAATATGAGAGAGAGAGAGAGAGAGAGAGAGAGAGAGAGAGAGAGAGAGAGAGAATAAAAGGTGATCTTGCTGTGAGGCATATAGTCTCCATGGATTGGGTGAAAGTGAGACAAGGGGGAGAGGACAAGGGAGAGTGGTAGAGAGGACAAACACACACACACACACACACACACACACACACACACACACACACACACACACACACACACACACACATAAACACATGCACGCGCGCAGGGTCCATGCGCAGGCCCACCCCCCTGCGCGTCAACGTGGGTCGTCTGGGTGTCAGGATTGATTACATCGCCGGAGTTAATCAGTTCCATATAGTTGATAAAGTGCTGTCTTAATTCCTCCGCAGGATGTGACCACGGCTTCGGGGCCACGTTGCCAAGTGTCATATGATTGGCTGTCACGGGGGTCACATGCTCTGTCTATTTCCTGCGGGCACAACAGCCATAACCACGGAGCCTGTAATCAAACAGACACAGAGCAGCGCTAAGTGTGCCCTCAGAAAATTGTTTGTGAAACGTAATGAGTCATGTTTCCGGGGATACGGCGCTATACATTGTCTGATTGCCAAATGGCTTTTTAATTTAATGGCATATTTGATATGCACATCTAAATTGGAGACATTTCAATATATTAGTCCCCCCCTCACCCCCCCAGAGTCTATTACAGTGTACTCTTTACTCAGTTCACACCCCTGCATGTGTGTGTGTGTGTGTGTGTGTGTGTATGTGTGTGTTTGTGTGTGTGCATGCAAAGTGTTTCTACCTGTATGAATGCAGATGCGTTCATATGGTGATATGATGTGTGCGTGCGTGGGTGTGTGTGTGTGTGTGTGTGTGTGTGTGTGTGTCTACTGATATGAGAAAGGAGATACACAACGAAGCATTCGTCGGTTTTCAGTGCGTATGTGCATTTACTGTGTTTTTATGGCACATATTTTACAATCTATATGAGAGCATCTATATCTATGTGTGTGAGAGTGTGTATCTATCTCTGTGTTTGTGTGTGTGTGTCTGTGTGTCTACATCTATGTGTGTCTGTGTCTGTGTGTGTGTGTGTGTGTGTGTGTGTGTGTGTGTATCTACATCTGTGTGTGTGTGTGTGTGTGTGTGTGTCTACATCTATGTGTGTGTGTGTGTGAGTGTGTGCGCGTGTGTGTGTGTGCGTGTGTGTGTGTCTGTGCATGTGTGTGTGTGTGCCAGGTGTGTATTGTATGACTGGTGTTCAGTGTGTCTCTGCCTGTCTTGGTGGCAGTGAGCAGCACCTCTGTTAAAAGCCACCCGCTGTGTCCTTACAGGCCTGTGTCCTCTCATCCAGCTTTCATGGCCCCGCTTGTAAAGGACTCCCTGTCCCGGGGTCCGCGCTTTATATATCTGTGTGGAAGTGTGCGGTGAGTTAGCTTGTACGTGTGCATGTGTGTGTGTGTGTGTGTGTGTGTGTGTGTGTGTGTGTGTGTGTGTGTGTGTGTGTGTGTGTGGATATTTCACATCTCTGGCTAACAGATGTGACTTAGCCAAACAAGTTAATAAATGGCCACAAGCTAATATAGTCAAAAGCACTTTATTGTAAACAGCGAACCCGCGACACAAGTTTGACAAACAGCTACGCAATATAAAATAGGCTTGGTGGAGCCTATCGCGGATTTTGGGTCATGCCAGTGGTTCATTTAGACCCTGCATACTCCACAGCATACCTCCACTACCTCAAGTGCCTTGAAGGGTATGTGCTCGTCCAATCTTTTATA
>PIJE02000233.1:417369-469869 GCA_002895965.2 Coryphaenoides rupestris | reverse complement strand
TGATCACTTCTTCCCTTCTGTCCCTTCCCATGGACTTCCCATCAACAAGGCTTCTTTGAAGGGTTGCAGTGAAGGGAAGCTGCAGTCAGAGCTGCAGGAGCATTGGTTAGATGCTATCTCCCGGCCCAGAGGCTCAGTAGAGACCAACCGACCGCTTTCACAGTCCTTACTTTTAACCCACAGAGATCTGGTTCGTTGCAAATCGCAGGCTTTTGGAATGAGATCTGAAAAGGGCATTACAATAGCATAACCATTGCCATGTAATGTCGACGAACCTACCGGATATGCTCGCGTAGACGACGACTTTGGATATACAGTCTGTGTCCTCATCGCTTTCTCTGTCCATCTCCCTCTTTATCTGAGGTTTCTCCCGAGTCTTTGTCTGTATGTCTCGAGTAATGTGTACTACCTTGCTGCCTCAACGTTACCTAATCAAAAAACAATTTCTATATACTGTATATACGCGGAGGAGACGGAGGTTGATGATATATTTCCTGCAAAGACCATCATTTGGCAGACAGCCTCGTACAGCAGCCGCCTCACCACGCCACGGCTGCTTCCCGATGTGTTTACTCTGGAAACCTGTCCGCTCCGATCTCGCCTCGTCTCCCCACTTTGAGGATCCCGCCGATGGAATCAAACGGAGGGCGGGGGAAAACAATCATGGCATTTTATGACGGAGAGATAAATATGATTTGCCGTTCTCCGCGCGATCCCCGTAGATCGTCGATGACGGCGGTTGGGGGTTGGGGGTGGTATGAATTAAACATGCCGGTGGTATTTGGAGGCGGTATATGGGCGGGGAGAGCACAGAACCGGCCCAAAATGCCAGCAGAAAAATTGCCTTTATTATTACCCTGCCTTTAGAGATGGAATCAGCAATCAGGAGACCTTTAAAGCAAGCAGAGGGGGCGAGTGGGGGTTTGTGGGGGAAGGGGGGGCTTTTCCATGACAATGTGCAACTTCCTTTCGGTGTCATTAGCGCTAATGCTAGCCTAGCATTGTTGTACCGCTACAGCGAGGCCTACAGCGTGGGGATTATTTGGAGTAATACGGGGACAGGGCTGCCTGCGCCGGAATGAAGTCAAGCGTGGCAGGTTCTTGGCTTCTTGACTTTGCTTCTTTGCTTTGCTTTTTTAATAATGGCATGAAGCACACACTGGCTCAGCGGTGCAATGCTCGCATTGTTTCAGAATAATTCAAATCAAGATAATACATGCCGATGTCAACCCTGTTAGGCATGGCCAGGGGAACACCACATTATGTTATTCACTGATTTGTTGTGATTGAAGATTGGAGAAGGATCCTGGAACTGTTTGTGTGTGTGTGTGTGTGTGTGTGTGTGTGTGCGTAGCAGTAAACCTTTCAGCATATTTTTCCCTGATTAATGGTGCCACAGGACAAGTGTTTACCGGTCGGACGAAACGAGTCAATGGGAATGGAACTGAATTTGATCTAGTTTAACCCCTGCCGTCTGCTTCCGCGGAGCGGCAAGATACAAGCGCCCCTCCGACTGATGGATGAAGCCAAACGGAATATGGAAGTGAATAATAAGTCAATAATTCAGTAGGCTAGCGCTTTGCTGAGTTGTCCATCAAGCTTGCGTAGATTAACAGGCATTATGACAGGAAGTTTGACACATTTAAAAAAATACATTTTCGGTTAATGCGGTGGAATAACACGCAGAATCTGTGAAAACTCTACAGTTATCGCTTGATTTACGTGGCTGATCCGGTCCTCTTGGCTAATGTGCTGCCGGAGTCCGATTACGTAAAAATAAATAATACAAAAGTGGTGGCTGGGTGAAGGGGTGGTAGCGGGGTTGAGCTGACACCGCCATCGTTTACAACTCTGCTAATGGTTCTCTCATGTTCGCTCCTGAAAGATTTATTAATCACCGGAGCAGGTCCTCCAGTTAATCCTTTATTAATTACAATTTCCACTACCGTACTGTAGCATATGTATCTCTCTCTTGCTGTCTCTCTCCCTCACTCCTGCTATGTCTCTCTTTCTCTTTGTCTTTCTATCTCTCTCTATCCTGCTCTCTCTTTCTCTCTCCTGCTCTCTCTCTTTCAATCTCCCTCTCTCTTTTGCTCTCTCTCCCTCTCTCTTGCTCTCTCACTGCTCTTTCTCTTTTTTCTCTTATTTTACCCTTCAATAAATGTAACTTTACGTCTACCATGTATGTACAGAGAGTGAGAGAGACATTTGCAAAGACCCACAAATGATACTTTTCCTTATCCTGTATAAAAGCATCCAGAAACCACGGCAGCCCTCCACTGCACTGTGGTGCACAGCTGCACATCTGTATAGGGCCTGCACCGATTAATTTCCCCCGGTCTCTGTGTGCTCGCTGTGGAAGCCCCTCTGGGAACCAGCGGGGACCTTGATCGTCTGCACACACAGTCATGGACTTCCTTTTTTTTTGCCTGCTCAGTCACCTCCAAACTCACTTTCCCACTGAAGATATATGGAGGCCAGGTCTGACCTTTGACCCCCCGTGGTATCCTACAGGCAGACAGTGTACGGTAGGGTGGAACCGAATGGGCCACAGCAGGCATGGTCCGTTTGTCATGTTAGCTAGCTCCGTCGCTGTCCAGCTGCTATTGTATTCACAATATTTCAGAATACTGAGGAATTGTTCCCCAGCTCCAAGCTTCACTAACTAAGACTGAATGTAAAAGATAAGTACATAAAAACAGTATGAAAGCAATATGCCTTTCCAATCGGTTGACTAGGTTCTAGGAAGTGTGTTGATATCTATTTTGTTCTTCCTTTCAAAACTGTGTTGACGAAAAAATCTCCTCCCCGTCTTTCCCCCTCAGTTCCTTCCTCTTTCCCCTCAGTAAAGAGGAAAGAACGCTGCACTTTGATTGGACAAGCTACAGGTAGGAGTCTCACAAATCAGGCCGAGCAAATGAGCTCAAATCTGGGTGAACGGGGTGTTTCACTGTCTTATGCTTCCTACATTTTTCGAGCACTAGTAACTAGTAACGAGCACTTTGAAACTGTAAAAAGGTAGCTGCTAAGGTTTCAAATCAGCAGCGTAAACTGGCCACTGTAGAAACACATATGAAAAGATACAAAAATCTGAATGTCTCATCCACTTGCGCAAATTAGTTCCTCTTTGGAAGAAATAGACAGCAAGGCGTTTCAGTTTCGAGTTTCCCGCCAAAGCTCTGTGCCGTCTCCCCCCAGAGGTTCTGCTGCTGGATCTGAGATTAGTGTGCGTGCGGATGTGATGCACTATCCAGTCAGAAAGAGCTATTGCACTAACCAGTGTTCCACCAGGGATCCTATCTTTCCCTTATGCTTGAACAGACACTGACTCCATTGATTCGGTCGCTGCACTTGACAACCGCAGAACCACAACCACTAACCAGAGGTTCTGATACCGCGTGAAGCAGGTGTGCTCAGAACGTTATTTCACGCATCATCGTCCTGAATCGATAAACAATGGAGACGTGAACAATGGAGATTTGGAGACACACACACACACACACACACATACAACAAGCAGTGCATGTAATACGCCCACAAACAGAAACACAGACAACATACAATAACAGAGCAGACACATTCATATTCATGACGCCCTAGAGTCTGACTCTGCTGTCGGTGTATGCGGACGTCTACAGGCCTACACCCCACCCCATCCCACCCCCCTCTAGTATTAACCACATCACCACACTATTGTGGTCCGTCAGAATATCACATGTTCACACTCACCGCCACCTCTGACAACACACACACGCACAACACACACACACACACACACACACACACACACAAACACACATACACACACACACACACACAACACACTACACACAGCTAGGAGACAGCGAGTGCCTGATTATATCAAACGCAACTGTTGACATTTCCCTCCATTTCGCCGCAGCACCCCCCACCCCCTTCAGGAGATTGGCGATCTGAGCCGTCGCTGTTTAATCTTCGATGTCCAATGTCTCTTAGCATTATGCCATAGAGACCAGGAAGACGAGAACCAGGTCATCCATTTCTAATATTGTTTTTGATGAATATTTTTGGGGGTCTTTTATTCCATTTATTATATATTTATTATGTATTCCAATATATTCTTCAACACACTTTGTATTTATGTACACATAAACCATTTGAACCAATTGAAGTATAATGATGTTATTTTATTCCCGATAGACATATTCCTGCTGACAAAAATCTAAAGGAAGTTTGTCATCTACAAAACACGTCATTCTTCCCTGCACATGTACCGTATCCACAGTGGAACATCAATCCATGTGGCCGTGCAGATGTAGCTCACTGTCCCAACGCAGTCTACATATGTGGTCACATGTCACATCAGCATATGCTGTGTGTGTTCTTCGACTGATTAAAGAAACACAGAAACAGTTCCCCCCTTCCCTCCGTGGCTGCGCGGCGTGCCCCTGGGATGCGTTCTAGGCCCGCACGCAGAGTGATTTTACACAGCAGAACAGATGGCTGTTGGAGAAGGCGTGCATGACAACCAGTCACTCTCAAATGCACCTCGCTCCACTCCTGTTTTCTGTTCTTCCCACAAGAGTCAGCCTATTCTTTATGAGCTAATCAACGGGGGGGAAAGCAAACGGACGCTAATGTGATTTGAGACAAAGGGACGGCAGAGCTGTATAGATTGAGCAATGGTCTCGCCATTGCAAGCAAGATAGAGGAAGAGAGAGGGAGCTAGAGGAAGAGAGAGGGATAGATAGAGAGCAGGAAAAGGAAGCAGATGATGAATGCACGGTTTTAGCACACGTCTAATTGCAGCATCTGTTCAGTCCTTGGCATTCTTGCTGGAGTTGTCGGTCTCATTCCCGTTTCACCAGTAGACACCATACAACTCCCATTCCAAGCTGTCTGCTGATGCTCATATACAGTATATATATACAGTACACTGTAGAGTCATATGGTCATGTGTTGTGCACATGTCTGTTGCAAAGTGTTTCTGTAGGAAGTTCAAGTTCAAAGAGGGTGGAGATCAAATCAAAGCATGGTTTCATTCATCATCACTTTTGGAGTGCTTCTGGTTTGAATGCTTTGATTAATACAGCTCATCATTTATTGTACAATACAACTCCAATTCCAAAAAATGATAAATCAATTAGTAAAAACATCAAATAAGCACCACCCCATTGAAGCTGGTAATATAGCAAAGCACAAAGCAGATGCACAGCAGAGCTTGGTGGGGGAACAAAGTCTCAGACTGAAATGGGACATTTTCAACTGGCTTTGTATAATTGTAATGTGGTTCGTATATGCAAAGTAACAATGTTAAGGCTCCTCTATGTTCCTCTATTTCCTCCACAACTTTAGCCCACCAGATGATGCTGGACGATGTGTTTCCCATTCCCGATGTTCCCGATCTTGCCCCGTATTCGACCAATTTTACCCCAACTCCGCAGCACTGGGCTGTGCTATGCCCCAGAGACACAGAGGAACATCTGCAACAACTGCAAGCGTTTTTTCCACATTATATCCTTAATATGGATAGATAGAGATAAGGTTGAGAATGGGCGAAGTTATCCTTTAATAAGCCCTCAGAGACAAGGGTCTGAGTTACGAAGACATTTGTCTCGTGCTCCCACTCTCCGGCTCTCTCTAAGACCTCATAATGACAATCACATCTTCCAATCCAACAGCCAATAGCTGTTGCCCAAGTCCATCTCCTCAAATAATACTCAACTAACTATTACTGGATATTATTATGACTTAACTGCACATCACGGTGCAGTTAAAGCATCATTTTACTAATACAACGTTAGTATAACTGCATAGTAACAGAGTTGTATTATTATGCTTGGTTGAAGGTGGAGAGGCTGGTGCTACGCGTGGAAGCTAGCAGGAGGAATGTATTATTATGTGAAGAGTCTGCAGCAGAATGCATTAATGCCAACATTCTTTACATGTGTATTTTCTAAACATGTAATGTTATATGTCAAGCAGGCATCTCATGCTAGAGTTGTGCTGCTTCAAGACACATCGGCATAATGATATGGTTCGCATCATTATCATTAGCAAGGCTTGTGGTTGGGATATGTGTGTGGGTATGTGCATGGTTGTCATCTATATATATTCTATATATATACATCTATATATATATTAGATATATATGCATTTGTTTGTGTGTGTGTGTGTGTGTGTGTGTGTGTGTGTGTGTGTGTTTGTGTGTGCATGTAGTTTTCTGCAATGCGGTTGTGTGTCTGTGTGTGGGTATATGCATTAAAGTGTAGTTTTCAGATTGTGTGCATTTGTTTGTGTGTATCATTTTCAGCACTGTGGTTGTGTGTGTGTGTGTGTGTTTATGTAATTGCCTAAGTAGTGCATACTGTACATGTATGTATGTATGTATGTATGTATGTATGTATGTATGTATGTATGTATGTATGTATGTATGTATGTATGTATGTATGTATGTATGTATGTATGTATGTTTTATGTATGCATGTATGCATGTATGTATGTATGTATGTATGTATGTATGTATGTATGTATGTATGTATGTATGTATGTATGTATGTATGTATGTATGTATGTATGTATGTTTTATGTATGCATGTATGCATGTATGTATGTATGTATGTATGTTGTATGTATGCATGTATGTATGTATGTATGTATGTATGTATGTATGTATGTATGTATGTATGTATGTATGTATGTATGTATGTATGTATGTATGTATGTATGTATGTATGTATGTATGTATGTATGTATGTATGTATGTAGTTGTGTGTTTTTCCACCTATGTGTGCATCTGTTAGCATGTGTGCAGTGCATGTATTTTTGTGTGTGTGTGTGTGTGTTTGTATCTGTGCATGCATGCAAATCTGTTGCGCTGTGGCCTCACTTTAAGTGTGCGGGCAGGATATGGCGAGCGTGGGCTGGGACTGGGCCGGGCAGCGGGGCAGCGACGCGTTTGTCAGTTTGGATGTACAGAAAACGAGCTGAGAATAGCCTCCGCATAACATGGGGACAAATAGCAGCAGCAGCAGCAGCAGCAGCAGCAGCAGCACTGGTGCTATAGGCTACAGCCACTCAATAAACACGAGGGTGAGAGTATGAGGGGCCGCTGCTGCTGTTCACTGGGACGGCCGGGGGGAGGGACGGGGGAGGGTTGTAGAGAGGGTGAGGGAGAGAGGGAGTTAGGGGTGAGAGAGATAGGGAGAGACTGAGAGAGGGAGAGAGAGAGAGAGAGAGAGAGAGAGAGAGAGGATGGCATGACAGGTATTGATGAGGAGCAATACGAGAGAGTGAAATAGAAAGACAAAACCCAGGGTCTGGACTGGAGGGTGAGATAAACACACAGTGACAGAGGGTGGAGAGAGAGAGAGTGAGAGAGAGAGAGAGAGAAAGAGAGGGAATGATGGTGGGCAGGTCCAAAGAAAGGAACAGGGTGGTGAGTGGAGGAGGCGGCGAAAGAGTAAGATGGACCAATAGGAGAGTGGAAAGAGGAAAAAAACCAAGAACAACAACCCACACAAATAGGAAGTCTGACCTCTAAGATGGACCCATGTGACAAATTGGGCTGTGGTGAATTCATGTCACATCTACAGTATAGTACCACTACCAGTACCAGGGGCAGGGGAAGAGAGGGGTGGGCATGGGGGGTGCGGGGGGTGTGTGTAAGTGGCTATAGTCATCAGCTTGACCACAGCGACAGCCTATAGCGTCGGTGGTTCGATCGTCTCCCCAACTCTCAGTTATTGGCACTATAAAAGAGCCGCTGTTTTGTTCGATAAGCACCGTTCGGACAGGCCATACACACACACAAGAACGCGCACACACACATACACACACACACCTAGGAGATGGAGGTAATGATTTGCTTGTTTAAATGTTTCAGTCCAGATTCTGGATCAAATGCTGAAATTGAGGAGCTCAGGTTTATTTCTAGAGATTTTATTGGTTACTAAATCCACTGTGGTGTAATTCAAAAAAAATTGTACATTGAGGGTGAGGGCCACGGAGGGAGCGAATGGGAACACTACGACTCGGATGATGGTGGAGTATTTTCGTGTTCTGCGCCCCATACACCGCACGACCCCAGTTACAACGTTTATTCACCCACAGTCACACACAAATGACCATCCGCCGACCGGGGGTCACTCAAGGCAACACGCCTTTCAACAATGGTGGCGCAACGCAACACAAATTATGTATGCAGGTAAGACCCACATGAGATTAGAACACGCAAACATTGTTTTTCAACCCAAAAAACGAACTAAACATGAACATTTCCAGCTCTCATAAGCCTTCGCACCCCCACAGCGTTCCCCCCCGGGCTCGCCACGATATATGACATAATCATTAAACATAAATCAAACAAAATCCAGAATGTGCC
This sequence comes from Coryphaenoides rupestris, assembly GCA_002895965.2. Lineage (NCBI taxonomy): Eukaryota > Metazoa > Chordata > Actinopteri > Gadiformes > Macrouridae > Coryphaenoides > Coryphaenoides rupestris. Next base: position 461,507 of record PIJE02000233.1, on the reverse strand, counting down.
AACCCCAGTTTCACCAATACGTGTGTATTTTCCACTATTCATGGCCCTTTCACACCCGAGACACCCGCACTACGCCCAATGAATACCAGTGATCTCTGCTTACTTTGATTCCTTGCTCATTCAGTTGGCTTTGTTCTTTCGCGAGTTTTTACACATTTTTTGACTTTGTACTTGTTTCAACTTTTACGTCGTAAAAGCATGACTTTCAGCTCTTGCTAGTCTCTGCACTTGGGTTCCCATTCTTCGGCCAAATTGGATCTTCCAAAACGATTTCCTTTGGGACGTCATCTTCATTAAAACTCCACCGCCACCTAATTTCTCAGGTGTTTCCACGGAAACCACTTCACCCCTAATCATAAAACAGCTAGAATGGCCAATAGCATTCGTTCTTGTCTGTCTGCCAGTGGCACAATGGCATAGTTCTTAAAAATACCAGTAAAGGTGATTCATCTGGAGTGGGACGCCAGTTAATGAGGTAAATGCCACGTGCTCCACTTTCTGCGGCAGACTACGTCCTTCGTCCTCCCGCCTACTGTCAGGCGGTAATGTTCACCCGTCAAAACAAATGACCTCATTCTTTTCCCCTGACGACATCCTCAGCCATTAGCCCCAAATTGTGAGTACACTAACCCCATGCTTTTTTTCCCGGTAGAATTTGGTCGACGCGACCTCCACTTTATAAACCAACGTCTTTCCATACAGTCTGCTTTCACCTCTTGCTGACTCAGACTGCTGACAATACACACAGATGTTATGTTACACTCTCCCAAGTACACCACATCTTCAGGCGATATAAACAGGCCACGCTGACGAGTGAATGAGGGAATTATTCATCCGACGATCACAAAATGACTCACTGTTATCGTGGCCGATGACTAATCAGCTGAATTACACCAACCCTTTGTTTTTTTTAAGGTAATCAAAAGATCGACAGTGGAAAGAGCTTAATTAATTGGTCCCAGGCACACCGTATGGAGCGGACGAGTCTATGGAGTCTCCGGGGCGATGGTCTGACTGCTGACGGTGGTCTATTGTGTCGGGATGCTGCCGCTTGTTTTTACGTCGGTGGGCCATTGTGGAGAGAACTCACCTCCAAACACCTGTTCTCCCCAAACATCTGACTGTCAGAGAGAGAGAGACAGAGACAGAGACAGAGACAGAGACAGAGAGAGAGAGAGAGAGAGAGAGAGAGAGAGCACAAAAACACCAGGACAGGGGACGTCGGAGCAGCTTGCTCTCTGATAGGGGGGGGTTTAAGGAACCATTGAGGTGTGTAAAGCTCACCTAGCCGAGCATCTGCTCTCCATGTACAGCAAAGGGCTCATAAAGTGGATCTTTTGTCCGGCGAACCCGGGCCTCTCTCCATGAAAGCAGAGAGCCCCGGTGCTGAAGCGTAATTCAATCTGGTGGTGGCAACGGCTTTTATGCCGGGAAGCGGACAGCAGACCACATCTGCAGGTTCCATCTCCCCATAGTCCGCCTTCATTTGTTTGTCATTACTGGCTTGGCTTTCATCCGCGTGCACCGTGTGAAAATGCTGCTAGGAGACACGGCCATTGGATTTTAATGGACTGTCGGCAAAACCTCGCCTCCCCTTGTTGTGCAGAGCGGCTGTGACGGTCCGTTGGCCCTACCCAGAATGCAACAGGCCACTCTGATGTCACCCTGTGGATACATTTGGAGGGGAAAATGAACCATAATGCATTTCCTGCTTCTGGACGGAGAGGGGAGACCCCCATCTCTCTCACACTCTCTCTCTGTCACATATACTCTCTCTCTCTCACTCTTTCTATCTCCCACTCAGGGACATACTTGTTGTATTGATTGTATTGTGGGGCTGTGAGAGAAAGAGAGTGGGAGAGAAAGAGAGAATGAGAGAGAGCGAGAGTGAAGGGATTAAGAAGGAAACAATTATAGAAAAAAACTAAGCGCAATACAAGAATTATTCAATTCATAACAACTCGTATATTAAAATGCAATTAAATACATTTTAAAACAGGCGATGGAACGCCTACGCCTGAATGTCACTGCGGAACCTAAAGTCTTCACATTAAAAAGGTCCATGCACCATTAACATAAAATTATGAATCCATAAAGAGTGCAGGACAAGAACAACAAAGTACAAGTGAAGGGAGCAGCAGAAATTATTGGAATCATTCTACCGGAAATCTACAGTAATTGCTATGTTGTTCTCTTAATCCCTTTTGGAGGCTGCGAAAATATGACCGCCAGTACTTTGCCAAGTGCAGTAAATATATAATAATTTTCAGGAGAGCAGAAACACATCACACACGGACCTGAAGGGTTTCAGTCAGACACACAAACACACACACACACACACACACACACACACACACACACACACACACACACACACATCCTTCGTACTTATGAGGACTTCGTACTTATGAGGACTTTGTTCCCCATCAGGACCTAGCATCTGTGGGATTCTTCCAACCGACAGTGGGTTTTACACGAGCATAAAACCCCAACCTCAACAGAACCTTATTAAGTAGGAATATAATGGAGGTTTAAGTGCCATCTTGTACCAATATTTCTTCAGGTTTTAGGGAAGCTTGGTTTATGTTTTCACTGGTGTTATTGTAACAGAATATGCCAATTACATGAAAGCTACTGATTCTATTTCAAGAAAGAATTCTTTCGAATATTTATTAAAATTAAAATTGGATCCATTACTTTTTTTTATGAAACATATTGCATTCTTTGTGCGAGGTCATAGGAACACAATTAAAATATCAGTTGAAGCAATAAAATGTAATGACGCTAAGTTCTCTCAGGGAGAGAAGACCTTTTAAGACTGCGTGGATAAGTTCTGCATGCAATCGTCCACCAAAAATAGAGTGTGAAAACTTGAAAGCTATGATTTTCAAGAGCAGGAACTTTGTGTCTATAATGGAAGGTCTTTGAAAACGGAAGTCCGGTAAAGTGTCTGAAGGTACAATAAAAGTGTGCGTCTGTGATGGGGGAGGGCAAACCTGTCGCTAAAGTGGCAGGAACTTTCCCATATAAACTAATGACCATGCTGAGATCACCTCTATTGGTCATGAATGTCAGCTGTACGCAGACCAATTTCATTCATTGTAATGAATGACCTTTATGGGTGTCAGGCTACTTGGTGACGCCAACATTTAGCTTAAATTAAAATGCAAGCAGTATCAATAGGCCTGTTAATATAATTACATTATCGACAATATATATATCGTACGATATATGGACATAACCTCGATCATTTTTGCTGACCTCGATATTGCCTGATGTGTTTACATGCATGTTTGTTTGTAAGAATGAACGTCACCAACATTTTATCCTGTCTGGCTACCTCTGTCCTCCTGTCTGCTCTCTGTGTCAAAGGCAGGGCTCCGGCAGCTCCTCCACCCACACAGCAGACAGCGACAGGTGTAGATAATGTGTTACTCCAGGCTAATAGGTGTTTTAATAGGTGTGTTCCTGAGACGACTGCATAATTCCAGCCAGAAAATTTGGAAGAATAAAGTCCAGTGTGGGAACATTTAGGCTTTGAGCCGAATGAGAGAGGAGAGCACATTAACGTGAAAGAGCTCCGGATATATCGACTTTTGGGGCTTTTCCATCGCCACTTTTGGCCTTGCTGAGTCAAACCAAACTGAGTCAAACACATTGAGATATGCAGAGTCGTACCAGAGCGCACCAGACCTGCCACCATATGGGCTGTGTTTACGTCAGATATTGAATTTGAAACATACATATTTAAATTTACTTCGAATTACAACAGTCTGATGATGGGGGGAACTAATGACATGATCACCGGTATGAGTCCCGAGTGTCTAGCGGTGTATTCCTGCCGAGGAGAAGATGGCCATCTTCAAGTGTCTAGTCGCCATCATTGTAGCTCCGCGGAGATTGTATGTTTTTTTGTATTTGTAGTTTTATCTCCTTTTGCGCAAATACATCGGCACTAACAACGTTCGGTACAAGCAAGATTCACTTCTGGATATTGACTTTTGTCTTCAACAAAGTTTCTGGGATACTTTTTCCATTCATCCCAAGTGGCCGGTGGAGATCGTACAAGCGAGCCATAAAAACAACATCAGCGGTGATGGTGAAGTGAGGGAAACGGTGATGGAAACGTTGAGAGAAACGGAGCAGGGTTTGGAACAGGCTGAGAGTCCAGACCCACTGTCCACCTCTGCCCAGCATCCTTCTAGCTAATGTCTAGTTTCTGGAAAATAAAGATGATGTTAGGGCAAAGATTCGATTCCAACGGAACCTAAGGGACTGTAACGTCTTTTGTCGGACAGAAACATGGCTGCCCCCGCTGGTGCCGGATCAAGTCATTTGCCCGACTGAGTCCTTCTCTGTTTTTCGAGCGGACAGGATACAATAGTCAGTTAAATCCAAGGGTGGAGGGGTTTTCTTCATGACCAACAACAAGTGGTGCAACCGTAAGGCTATTAAGACACTTTCTCGTTCCTGCTGGCTGAAACTACAGCATCTGATGATCTCTTGCCGTCCATTCTATCTTCCCCGGCAGTTCACCATGATCATCATTACAGCTGTCTACATCCCACCACAAGCGAACACCGACATGCTGTTTATTGACTATAGTTATTACTGCTGTCAACACCATTGCCCCCACCAGACTGAGCTGGGACTGAACAAACTCCTGTGTGCCTGGATCCTGACCGCCAGGCCCCAGGTCGTGAGGGGTGAGAAGACACAGCACCAAACCCCTCACCATTAACACAGGATCCCCCCTGGGTTGCATCGTCATCCCCCTACTGTACTCCCTGAACACACATGACTGTGAGGCCAGCTTCAGCTCCAACACCATCGTCAAGTTTGCCGTCAAGATGACACAGTGGTGGTGGGCCTGATCTCCGGTAATGATGGCCTACCTAGAGGAAGTTGCTAACCTGTTCCTTTGGTGCCAGGACAATAGCCTCATGCTGAATGTTAGGAGGACATTACTACATCAGAGGACCTACACACCACTGTGTATTAATTGGACTGCTGTGGAGAGTGTGAGCAGCTACAGGTATCTGGGAGAGTCCACATTACAGAGGATCTGAATTGGACTACATATATTGACACTCTGGTGAGGAAGCAGCACCTCTACCTCCTCAAGCAGCTGAGTAAATTGAGGCTTCCCCGGGAGGATTCTTCAGACCTTCTACGCTGGTGCGATGGATAGCATCCTGACAGGAAGCATCACTGTCTGGTTCAGCAACAGCTCCTCTCAGGACAGGAGGACTCTGCAGAGGACAGTGCATTTGGCTGAACGCACTATTGGCACTACGCTCCCACGACAGGTCCTGTACTCTAGGAGGTGGCGAACCAGAGCCCGCAGGATCATGAAGGATCCTCACCACGCAAACAACTAACTGCTCCAGCTGCTGCGGTCAGGTAAGCGTCTCCGCAGTCACGCTGCTAGAACAGAGAGAGACTAAAACTGAGTTTCTTTCTGCAGGCCATCAGGAATGTGAACTCTGAGCTCACCAGGGCCCCACCACTGCCCCTTCCATGCACACACTCACACACACACACACACACACACATCACACATAGTTAGTACACAATACATGTACTCACATATTTTCACTACATCTACAACTTATTACAGAACTTATACCATACATACATGCAAACAACATACATGGTCTGTATATATTCTTTCCTTTTTCATATTGCCTATATTCCCATGAGCTCGACAGCAGTAAAAAGCAGCCAAAAAACTGCATGGGTAGTGCAGCTCAATGTATGAATGTAATGCAAAGAATACAACCGCTGTATTAAATTTTTTTATAATAATATATATATATATATATATATATATATATATATGTCCATTCCAATGTCTGAATATTCTTAAGAATAAGAAGACAATGTTAACTCCTCTTTGAAAGGCTGTACTTGTTTATCGCAATTATTTTGTGCAAAAATATATGGTCCAAGCAAAGTAGTTATTGTGACAGACCTAAATATAAAGAGACACAGACAGCATGGGAGGCAGGAAACAAGGCTCAGAATAGTGCAGTGGCAGAGTGTTCGACTACCCGGTGGCAATCGAGGGGCGCTCCAGTAATATGCTGAAGTCTCCCACAGACTCAAGAACCAGTGACAGCTCCTGAGTTGGCCACTTGGTCGTGTGAGGGAGGCGATTTATGTGAGCACAACAACACATTTTTGTCGCTGTTACTAAAATAACAACGTCATTTCGAGGAAACTGTTGTAAAATCCCCTATTTCTGTCAGTCTCCGCCAACCGGTTTGTGACCGTTCTACTCTGCTCCAAGTGCCGGCACTGGAGACGAGTATGTAGCTTTCTCTGTCGAGAAAATCGAAGGACAGACATACACACAGACAGACAGAAACTCCTCTAATTATAGTTAGAGAGTAATACTGGACATCGTACACTTTTAAAAGTATTTTTTTGGGAAAATTGCAAGTGACGAAAACTTTTTTTTACATTCTTTTCCAGAGACCCCCCAAAATGTAGCTGTTGAGGGTTTCAGGGGGTCTTACACGTCAATCATCAGTCTTAAGGGGTCCGACCCCCCTTGACACCCCTGTATTTCCCGCCCGGTGTTAAACAAAATGGATCGGAAATCACTCTAAGTCGCTTTGGACAACATAATTGGACTAAAGACATGTCATCAGTAACTACCCAAATGCACAGGAAAATTAACACGACTACGCACAATATCCGTATGCCGGCGTTGACGCTTGAACCCGTCATTTCACCTTATGTCCTGCGCCCACACGTTCAGCATCTAACTGATGGGTGTCTGGTGCCTCTTTTCGTCATTCATTACTGCTCCAACGCGGTCACATCCGTGATCATGCCACTGCTTTACACACGTAATCGGGTTGACGTGCCTTTCCAGCTGAACCCGAGAAAAAATAGGATATTTTGAAATCTGCGTCGTGACTGCATCGCTTTAATAGCGAAACACATCGCGGCGGCGGTGGCAGGGGCGGCGGTGTCGGTGTTGGTGGTGGTGGTGGTGAAGACTTGTCAGGAAGGGGGTGGGTGTGGAGGATGTGTTATGTTCCAACGCCACGACAAGAACATATGGTTTCTACCAGTTTCATTAACTTCAGGTGCTACATTTAAACGTGAGAGATGGTTATGCTGAGAGGCATATCTCCAAGAGACGACAGGAGAAGGGGGGAGATGAGAGAGATTCAAAGAGAGAGAAATGTGTGTGCATGTGTGTGTGTGTTGGGATGCAAATAGAAAGTGGCAATGAGAGACAGGCGAAGACGAGACAAACAAAGAATGTGAAAACCCAAGGGATGGGAGGACGCTAAGAGAGGGAGGATAGAAGGAGAGAGAGACAGAGGTGTGAGGGCTGTGATTGGATGGAAAGCAACAGCGACAGACAGAGACTGGGAGATAGAGATGAACAAAGAACGATAAAATGGAGACGGACAGAGAAGAGAGAGGGGCGTTGGAAGGAAGGGGTGAGAGGAACGCAAGAAGGAGAGGGAGAGAGGGAGGCAGAGAGGTGGAGAGGAAAAAAGACTGGAGAGAACGAGACAGATGGCAGGATGGAAATATTAAGCGAGGGATGATGGGGTGAGGATGAGAGAGAACGTGAAAAAGGGAGAGAGAGAGAGAGAGAGAGAGAGGGAGATGGGGGAGGGAAGTGATGAGGTGAGATCAGGGAGAAGGTGAGAGGCTCGTTAGCCCAGGAGGCTCGTCTGCTAACATTCCAGCACACCTGTTCCTGCTTATCACTAATACATGGACTGCTTGTCCCATTTGCTGCTCAGTGGAGCACACAGCACCGTGCACACAAGGTCATTCAGGGTCAATTGTCCATGTGTTAAAATGGGATGCTATAGCATGTGTGTGTTCTGTATGTGTGTGTGTGTGTGTGTGTGTGTGTGTGTGGCGGGGGTGGGGGGGGGGGGGGGGTGTTTGTGTGTGTGTGTAGCATCCATAAATACGTGTGCATGTGTGTGTGTGAGCAACATTATATGTGTGTGTGTGTGTGTGTGTGTGTGTGTGTGTGTGCGTGTGCGTGTGCATGTGTGTGTGTGCGTGGGTATACATTTAACCCATGCCATTCATCAAATCTACCGACTGCATGACTTCACAACGTCCCCCAACAAAGACTCTATGCTATAGCAAGGCGCACACCACATTACAACTCCAGCAGCACGCATGCGTTTGGCTCCGGGATTTGAAACACTGCACACAGAATAGGGAAATTTAAAAAAATAAAAAAGAGACAGCGAGGAAGCGCCGATCTTCCATCTGAGCTCATTTGGAGCAAATTAACGCGGGGAAGTCACCCAGGGATGGGCACGGCACGGCCAGCGCTGGAGGCACACAACTCCTCAAATGTCTGCCAGTGTTGGACTACATCGGTAAAGTGTCTTCTGCCGGTTTAATGAGGGTACACTGTGCTCGCTAGCTTCACCAGCTAGCTACACACTCACGCTGACACGCCCTTGGTCACAACAACGGGTGTGTCAGGCGTAAACGTTGTGTTCTGTCTCGAGTAGCAACGGCGGAAAGCTTGATTCGGGCCAAATCCACCATGTTCATACGCAAACCCATACGCAAACAAACCCTGCAACATCGTCAGACAGGAGCAACATATTAGCCTCTCAGTGCCATGGTAACCCTGAGTTACAGCACACTTTGTTTTGAGCTGACGAGGCTGCCCTTAATTAGCGTCATTACAATTGGATATTGAGGTTCACACAATCATTCTGACATTACATTAAGATCGGTTCATATATCCATGCATGCATACAACTATAAAGCAAAGCTTTGTGGTTTACCATAACAATCTATCTCCAGAACAACCACAGAAACTAGGTACATTCTTGAATGTAAATTGTATCCAAAGACTCAAGTTATTCCAGGGCTATACTCAGAAGGGAAAGGAGAACTGACCTGAACTGCTATGCAACTCCTTCTGTGGTTGTGATAAAACAAACTTGCGTGTAGTTATGATGAACACAAAAACACCCCAGTTCATGACCACCGAGCACATACACAGACGGTAGGACCGCACCATGGCAACCACTATGAGTTGCACAACCATTTCAACCAGCCCCTGGCGATTTTCCTCTCAAGCATTCCCCTTCATGTGATGTTGTGGACATCCTTATTCACCCCGGAAGGCTTCTCCTCTCGTACCGTCCAGGGCTGTAGTGACGTCTATCAAGGACGGTTAGATACAGTCCACTGCTGTGGACATACCCCAACAAACTCCCTAATCTGGGGGAATGATGGGTTCATTCATTTATCTATCCATCCATTAATTTATTCATTCATTGATCCATCTGTTCATCAATCCATCCATTTATCCCTCCATCTATCCCTCAATTTCTTTATTAATTCATCCATGCATGTCATTAATTTAATACTTCATTCACGCATGCATCAATTAATTAAATTGTTCATCTTTTCATGCATTCACTCAATGTATTTAATGCGATGCTGTTGCATGCATTCACTCAACCGCGCTACAAAAATGCAGAAGCAATGGTTTTTGATTTGAATCTGCAGCGAGGATGTCCCCAATAAACCCGATTTAATTTATTTCATGAAGATAATGAATATTCCACGCACTTGTCTACTGAGTTATGAGTTGTTCTCGTTATTGTCTGTGTAATTAAGAGCAACTAATGTCTGATCATGACCTAAATAATCTCCATTCTGCCCACAACTTCAGGGTCAGGGCCGGGGCACGCTTCGTAATCCTTTCTAGACTTCATGCAGTCGACTCTCGTCCAATCAACTCCGGTCTGGTTTTTATGCAGGCAACTATTGTCCAATAAACTCCATCCTAGTATTCATGCAGGGGGGGGGGGGGGGGGGGGGGGGGGGGGAGCTATTGTCCAATGAACTCCACCCACATTAGCTCTGCTCCACGCTTTTTTTTCTGCCAGAAGCGAATTCAAATGCATTTGGCTTTTCATTTGTCTGACCCTGTCCCAGTTATCACCTCGCCAAATCGCTGCTATCTTAAGCCATACGAGGGCGGAGATCACTCTAAGAGCCGTCTGTAAAGGGCCACGAGATTCATATCTGACATTTCTAACTGCAATCTAAAAGGGCCACATCAGTCATGCCGGAAATGGCTTCATTGGCTTCATTTTGTATTCTGGAACCGCGGGGGCCGTTGACACGCAGTTTAGTCTTCTTGGTGAGGTTTTCCCGCCTTTTTCATCATGAATGGAAAAGGAACATTTTATTCTCTCCGATATCTAAACTAAAGCAGTGTGAGTCTGTCATGAAAGCCATCGCATATTATCTCTCACGGTGATGAAAGAAAGCAGCCTTGTCTTATCTTGTGTAGCACACAACAGCACCATATTTATCATATTGATTATTCATGATGTGAATTAAATGATGATGGTGCTGTGTTTTTATATGTTTGGCAAACAGAGTTCTTGATATCGAATGCGATATGTAATATCATCCCAAGTGTGACACATATCGTGTGAACTATTTCATTTTCTTTCTTTCTTTGATTGTGGATACATTTATGGATATGAATAAATGCAGGTGAACAACGTACACATGGTTGTTGGTGAGGAATGGGTTTTTAAAGTGCGGTGTGCTACGCAACATGACTTTCTCCATCTGTGTCTTGGTAGCTTAGTTCTGGGAAACAGATGTGAATAATGATGATTTCCTCATGCCAAATCAATAATGTGCGGCTTTAAAAAAAAGAAAAAAAAGGGTTTATTCCCCCCACCCCCCATAATCTGTTTCCTGCGTATTTTGAAGGGAATTTGGCATTGCCCTGCCGTCAGGCCAACTGTCAAATACCGTTCACCCGAAACCTCAAACCAAACCATAGCTTTCTGACAAAGAGAGAACTGTGTCCACCACCAATTTAAAGATTACATTTCCACATTGAGGAATTAATGCCATTTTTTTTCTCGCATTTCAGATGGAATCACATTCATATGTAAGAATATTAATAAAAGCAATAGCTGCACGGTCAGCGAGTGAGTTTAATAATAAAAGTTATGTTTGCACAGCGACTCCCCATCATGATACCATTAGGTATTTTACAGTAGTTACTGTATGTCTGGTTTTTGTATATTATGTGGAATTGAAAAAGAAAAAACAAACTGTAAATGAAACACGTTTAAAAATAACACCCATAAAACAAAACAAAAAATCTACCTTATGTTGGACCCGTGGATCAATTCGGTGCCTAAAATACCACAATTTCTCAGTACTGGGGGGAATTTCATCCGGGGCTATTAAAGTGAACCTTAAACATGGGTCTTTTCTGAACAACACCATCTCCCTGGTTCCAATACTCTGCTTGCCTGGAAACTGTGATGTTTGTGGCTGGAAAGATTCTGTATATGCTGGCCTGAGTCCGTTCCAAACCCTGGGTTTCAGGAGTGAAACCCAGGGTTTGGAAACAGTAGAGTTTAGAGAGCCCAGAGTTTGGCTTGTGTTGTGCCGTTTAATGAAGTGTCGTGCGTTGGTCCGGGATCAGTGTGTCGGCGCAGTTAACTCGATTGTTTTTGTTATTGGAGAACTATTTTAACGATTCTCAATGTATGTGTTAATATTGATCACCATCATGAAATGAATGTGTACTGTTTAAAAAGACATAATCATATATTTGTAACTCCATATTTAACTAAATTCACAGTTAAAACTCTATTGAGCTATATCTAGCGATCAACCTCTTGTTAAGAATGTCATGTTCGTGGATCGCTGATAAAGAGGGGGAAGGAAAGATAGATGTAAGGAGATCTTAAATAATAAAATTCCAACAGTTGACTCGTGAGCACGGGGAACTTTGTGACCTGACCGTACATGCCGCATGGTCACTTTAGCTTACCGAGCTACTTATAAACCACCATGATAGCTTTAGCAGAATTGTGGTCTTTCACAATGTGTACTTTCAATCTCTGCCGAGGTAAATGGCACTTGAGAAAATCACGGCTGTTTTTGCATTAGATTTTATTGAGCAGACTCATGAAAAGACGAGGTAAGCCTGTGAGCTTGTGAAATATGAGCGAACCTATTAACGCCCAAACCGAGCTACGCAGCTCGGTAAAACAAAACCAAAAAAATAACATTTAGATAAATCCTCCTGGTGTGCAAAAAGTTGTTGGTTGTTTTCCTCTTTGTTAGTGCACTGCGCAACTGTTTCAATCTGTGCTTGTTTATTTCTAAGTCCAAAAGTGGATAAACCGCCCCCAACAACAACATCCAGTCTGCTGCAGCTGACTTTAATAAAGCGCCTAATTAATGTGAGTCATGGGAGATGCAGTTTTCTCCCTCACTGTTATTTAAAAAGTGCGGCTGGTGCATATTTGCAATAACGGTGTGCCAAAGGACAATGGCTGCTCATATGAGATGGCTTTACACGCCACAAAAATGTGCGCCGGATTAAGAAACTAAACCCTTCATCCATTTTATACACACTGAAACCTCGGCAGAGACACTGCAGTGGAGCGGGGCCCTTGTAAAATGGAGAGACTAAACAATTGTTCATGCTATCATGCATTTTTGGGGGCTTTCAAATCAGATTAATTTTCATCCATCTCTACTTAAAATGATGTTGAACATAAATTGAGGCCCTGATGAAAGGGAGAAACTATACTGTTTTCTAGATTATGTTGCATATTTGGGGTTACATCGGCTACATGACATGTGATCTACTGTTATTAAAATTGCTATATACATTTGATGCACTGTAAAACAAATTATATAAATATATATATAACCTTACCAGATTACCGTGAATAAACGCGTATCTGGCAATAGTTTTATTTCACCACTGTTACAATACGCATAGAGGTATACTGCCTGGTAAGCAGAAAGAAGAGTTATGAACGATGCCCACACACTGCAACGACATCGCTCTGGACATTAAACACAGCAAAAATAACAATAACAAGATAAAAAACGATCGTAATTACATTGTACACTTAATTTGACACTTCATGTATAAAGATTTTTTCGATGATATATTGGTTAATCGGTAGGTATATGTAGTGTTATATTGTTATATATATCGTACATATGTTACATACTGCATGAATTGTCATGATAATGGCTGTAAACCTCGTGTGTCAAAGTGTCGATGATTCATATGCTTTTTCTCGGAGCCAGAGGCCCAATGAGCCCCCGAGTTTGAAACACACACTTGTTGTTCAAGGAAAGTCCTCCGAAAGACACGGACTACAACAGCTCTCACCGTGTCTCGCCGATAAACTATTCCCGTCCAACTTTACACCCGCTGTCATCGCATAGTGGCCCCGCCGAATCCCACACAACCACAATCCTGTTACTGTATATTATTCCTTCAGTCTTAAGAGAGAGCTCTTTCTTGACAAGCTGAGTCACCTGACCCCCACCGTCCCTCCCCACCCCTGAGTCCCCCCCAATGAAACCCCAAATGCTCCTGGGTCCTAGATGCTGCCGCCGCCGCCGCCGCCGCCGACGTGGGGGTTAATCAGCTCTCTCTCTCTCTCTCTCTCTCTCTCTCTCTCTCTCTCTCTCTCTCTCTCTCCTCTCTCTCTCTCGCTCGCTCCCTGCCAACCGGGTGGAAGGGAGGGCTGAGAGCTGATGGATGGAGCGCGACAGCATGTGACCCGCAATCCAAGCTCTTTAATGTGCTGCTATTCCAACCGTGATGGTAGCGAGGGAGAGAGAGAGAGAGAGAGAGAGAGAGAGAGAGAGAGAGAGAGGGAGAGACGGCTTTCATTTAACCCTGCCAGAGCCAACCGACACGCCATGTCTAACACACATACCGTCGCACAAGAACCTGCTTCCGGGGAACGCAGTCTTTCACTTTTAATTAATCTATCAAATCTAGAACGGCAGATTGTAATTATCGTCAAAAGATTTCCGATAACATCATTCGTTTTTTTTCTTTAACATTTCTTTTCAAGTATGAATACAAATACAGAAAACCATGAACTGTTAGACATCAGAGATTGATGAAATCGTGACATCCTTTTGAAAAAAATACCCAGACTTTGGATTTAATTAGATTTGATTTAAGACTTAAAGATCGGCTAACCATTACACCAAAAACCTATTGTCCTGTTGTGAAAACAATTGCCCAAACTGTCCCCAAACCGTTTTGTGGTTTGTGAGTCCACCCTGCATTTAGTTTGACTAACAATACGAGAAAATGCGTCGAGATCGAGTTGCACACGGGCCGGCCTGAAACGTCAATTCACTTCCGATCGACAACTTAACTCGACCGAAGCCTCCACCCCCCCCCCCCCCCCCCCCCCCCAACAACAACAAGAACAACAACAAAAATAAACATTGAAACATCATCGCAAATTACAACCGTTGCCGGTGCAGTGCACAAGGTCGCGGGGTCGCGACGGATCGCCTGCAGTTAAAATAGACGGCTATATCGGCAGAGCGGGCTGACTCAGAGGAGAGGTTAGCAGTGTGTGTGTGTACGCGCCGCCCGCCACCACCACCCCACCGTTCTGGATTCACGTTAGACGGAGAGCAAGCCGCCCCGAGCTGAGCAGCGCCCACAAACATGCAGGGCGTCTGGGTCATGACCTCTGATCACAGACATAATATTCGGTGGTTTACAACAAAAAGCAAAAAACTACAAAAAAACATTAATAAACATGTGCCCCCCACAGGTGTGAGGTGTAGTGTAGAGTTGAAGGAACTTAGCAGGGTTTCTGTTTTTTTCCTTTTTTTTCATTATATATTTTATGTTCATATTTTTATATTCATTGTTATATTTCGATGAGGACAACCTAAATGTCTGATGTTCATAATGTCATCTGCCTCTGCTTAACTGCTATTGCTGTGATTAATATTATCATTGGCAATCAAAGAGCTATTGTGGAGTATACAAAATACATTAAATATAGATTATAAAATATATTTTCCTGCAGCTCTTTCGCCTTTCACTGTTCTGTGTAACCGTGGAGGCAGACTAGGACTGAGTATGCTCGATGATATATGACTTTGAATTAAAGCAGTCAAGGAAAAATGCGAGAATCCTTTCCTGGCTACTTCTCCTCCTGTTCCCTTTTTGTTTTATTGCATGTATTATATATCATTTTTAAATGTACGCAGGTCTCCTTTACTATGCATGGATTCGATTTTAATTTTCATTCATTCTCTGGTCATTAACTATAATTCCAAAGGTGTTCATCATTTTGTTCAAGTTTGAAGTGAGTTTTAATTGTTCATAAAAAAGTCTGCAAAGACATCACTAGTAGGAGCACTAGATTGGTGTGAGAAACTATTCTCAAACTCAAAAACGGAGATATAATCTGCTTTGTGGATTCATTTAGCAATTTTGTCTTTGTCTGAAGTTAGTTTTGACGTTTCAAACTGTTATAAATAGAACATTTAATTTAAGAAAACAATTGCGTCTTGATTGATAATAGCCAATCAAATTGCTATATATATTTTTTTATATATAAATATATATATATATATAGAAATATTCTGTTATATTTAACGTGTTATGTTAACGTATTTATTTATCGTATAATAATAATGATAATCTTTCTCTCTCTTCACAACTAAATACATAAGCACACAAATAAATCCAAACAATAAAAAAAAAGAATAATAACTACATAATGTGAAAGGGATGCTTACGGTCTGAGATGATAATAAATAATAAATAAAAGTCAGCGTGAGTGGGGCCGTGCAGTCGTGTACGCCGGGCCGTTTCCCCCTGGCCGGCTCTAATTTGCTATGTCAGGCAGTAATCAGGTCTGTTTCACATAACGGGCCATTAGTTTAAAGAGCTTTCAGCACTGCTAAGAATGGACACAGTGAGGCGGGGACAGGGGGACGGGGGGGAGACGAGAGACCGGGGGGCGGCTCAACCCATTTAGAGAGATAGAGAGACAGAGACATAGACAGACAGAGACAGAGAGCGAGGAGAGAGTGACACAGAAGGGAATGAAACGGGGGATGAGGGAAAGAGCAGGAGTCAAGAGAGAGAGAGAGAGAGGAGAGAGAGAGGAGAGAGAGAGAGGAGAGAGAGAGAGAGAGAGAGAGAGAGAGAGAGAGAGAGAGAGAGAGAGAGAGAGAGACAGAGAGAAGAAAACCAGGTGACATAACAACAACTGTTTTTCTATTCCTCTCCCCCCCCTTCTTCTTCTGCTATCTTCTCATTTGTCAGCTGTGAGGAGGGGGGGGGGGAGGAGGAGGGGGGGTGGGGGCTGGTGTGTTCTGGACGTGGGGAGGAGGAGGAGGAGGATGGGGAGGATGAGGAGGATGAGGAGGATGAGGAGGAGGGAGGGAGGGAGGGAGGGAGGGAGTACTCAGAGACCCGCTTCAGTGAGTTAAGTGATCCTAGCAGGTGAACCGCTGGCTGGCAGATGGCGGCTGCTCAGTGAGTGACAGCCTGCCTCCCCCCCCGTGTTCCCTTGGGTGCCCCCCCCCCCCCCCCACCCAAGGGAACACCGTCCGAGTGGGTGCTGCTGGGTGCTACCCTGGTCCAGCAGGGGGTTGGCATATGCTCCTCCTCCTCCTCCTCCTCCTCTTCCTCCTCTTCCTCTTCTACCTCCTCCTCCACCTCCTCCTGCTCTGCTGCTGTTGTCCACACCTGCTAAAGGTGTGTGTGTGTGTGTGTGTGTGTGTGCGCACGTGTGTGTGTGTGTGTGTGTGTGTGTGTGTGTGTGTGTGTGTGTGTGTGCGTTCACACCTCCACAGATCGTCCCCAGAGCTCCACCCTGAAGAGCGCTGCTAATCACAGTTTACTGTTCGCTCACTTTTTAAAGCGTAAATAACAGCTTGGGGGCGGAGCCTTCTCTCGCCGAGCCAACCAATCAGCGGCTCGGTTGGTTCGTTCACGTCCGTCGAGGGTTGGGGGGGCTTCGGTGTCAGTGGTTGGACACCGGAGGAAGAGAGAACGCAGTAGATTTACATTTACATTGAGGGCATTTATCAGACGCTTTTATCCAAAGTGACTTACAAAGAGTCCATGTGTTGAAGGAGAGGCAGCAATATATCACTGTGGTACCTGAAGATAAGAATAGAGGCGGTTTCAAGCATTCATAATTGCAAGGCTAATAGAACGAGTTTCATAAGAAGTTGCACACACACAAGATGCATACACACAGAAACACATGAATAAACACACTTTTATACAATCACGGATGCTCACACACACACACACACACTCACGCAGGCATATAAACAGACAAAAACACTGGTCACAAAGAAGTAAGAGGGAAATTGATTCTATGAGGTGCTCCCTTGCGTGAGAATCTACCCCCCCAGCCACACACTTACTGTTCCTCCTCTGCTGACTCCCCTCCTCCTCCTCCATCTTCCTCCTCCTCTATCCTCCTCCATCCTCCGGGCCCAACACTCATCCCTCCCCTGCTCGGTAATGCGTTTCCTCCCTTCCCAGATCAAGGCCTGTCACGGGACGGTGTGTGGGATTGCTCTTGATGTCAACAAAGCGACAAACAAACAAACATCGGAAGAAAGAAATTATGAAAGACTGAAAAGAGGATGAAAGAGTGAACAAATTAAAGAAAGGAAGAGAAAGAAAGACAAAGGCAGGAAGAATACAAGAAAGGATACAGAGACAACGCAAGACATGTGTTGGCGAGGACACAAGGACACGAGGACACGGAACCGGCCCGTCACTCACTTGTGTGCGTCCGTCCTGCTCACGTCTCGCTGGATCAGTCGCCTCGTCCGACGAGCGCCACACATCACCCGCTGTAACCACTGCCGTGTGTGTGTGTGTGAGTGCGCGTGCGTGTGTGTGTGTGTGTGTGTGTGTGTGTGTGTGTGCGTGCGTGTGCGTGTGTGTGTGTGTGCGTGTGTGTGTGAGTTTCAAGATCTCGGGGGAATTACCCCACATTTTGGGGACGTATGGTGAAGAAAACACAAAAATCTGAGATAAAAGTTAATTAATTATATTCTTTATTCATGAATAATAGATTTTAAGGGGTGTTTTTTGCAGCCTGTTTCATCCCAGTTGGACAGAGTAGACAAAATGGGGAGAAGTGGATGAAGTTATATGTTTGAGAGGCACAATATTGTCCTTCTCGAGAGACCTCATTAATTAATTCACAGTGTATTCACAGTTCACAGTTATTTTGACTGGCCACCCGAGAGATTTCCTTGTACCCCCGAACTCATACAAGCATTTGGTATGAGGCATGAACTTCAAGAAAATGCATGTCACCATCACTAACTTACACATAGGATAGCCATGTGTAAGTGTGTATCACACACACCAGCGTTATATTGCTGTCTCGCCTTCGACAAATGTACTTGTTAGTCGCTTTGGATAAAAGTGTCAAAAGCCAAAAGCCCTACATTTAAATGGGAAAGTAACTTTATGTGGCAACACATCATGGACAGCGGTCAGGAAACAGTCGTAATTCCGGATGTAGCTAACAAGTACAAAGATTAGATTCACTTTATGAGAGATGTGCATGTCAAAACAGAAGAAAAAAAAGCGACAGGACAGGAAAATAAATAAAAATAAAATAACTACCTACCAGAGATTATAAGAAACGTATGCGTTGTCGCGTATAACAGTAAAAAAAGAGATTTTGTCCTTGTCTGTTCACCGTGTCGGCGGCCCTCGTGCCCCGGAGCCCTCCCCCAGGCCGGCAGCGGGGGCGCAGCGAGGGCCCTGCCTTCCCTTCACCGACATGGCATTTGCACCGCTGAGCAGAATGTGAGCTAATGAAAGTGTAAAGCCTGTGCTCACTAGAGTATAAAATTCACATTTGGCCAGAGCAGGCTGTGCAATCTGATATTATGAGACGGCCGCAGAGAGAGAGAGAGAGAGAGAGAGAGAGAGAGAGAGAGAGACACACACACACACACACACACACACACACACACGCTCGTAGAATGAGAGAGAGCGCGCAGGGAAACAAACGAAACAAAACGAAAAAGAAAGCGCAAGATTGTACACAGAGGATATACTGTATGGAAGTGGCAGTTGGTTAAAAATACTTTACCCGACATTTCTCGACCCACGAGGAAACATGATAGCGCAAATTAGATTTAGGCGGCTTCAGGATAACACCGTCAACGTTTTAGAGAGGGGAGCGGTGTGTTTTCATCCCTCATGTGGGATTTGAGGAGAAATACAAATGGCGGCCCCCATGGAGACAGTGTTTACACCGTGAAAGCGCTGGATCGCCGTATCGCCATCTTGTTTCTCATTTGTATGTCTCAGCTGCCCGTCCTCGTAAAACGAAGGACTTCTGTGGACTTGAAACAAGGTCAGAATCCTTGTAAAAAACGTGACGAGACATTCTGAAAAAACTAATACAAACTAAGGTTCTATTTCTAAAGGTTTCTGTGACCTACTTAAGATATGAATAAAGGAAGGAAGGAATTATAGTCAGATGACATTTGTATGTAACATTTTCATCATAGCGCGTACACAATACTTGATTGAAAATGTCATGAATTTACATATCTTTATGAAATTAATTGATCTTGATGTTTATTACTTTTGAGCAATGCTTTTTTCGATCAGAAAAAACCCCCACACATATATAGGGTTTTTTAATCCCAGGATAAAAAAGCCCCGATACGTTTCTGTTATGTCTTGGTTTAAACAATACTCCCGCTTTCATCCTGGTCAAAAGTTCACCCGCATTACGACTGGTTGACCTATTTATTCTGCTGAACCTTGCAAGCCCGCTCTGCTTCATCCACACAGCCCAGCCAAACCACTTTAGAAAGTACATAATCACGCAGTAATAACACCGTTAGCATTGCGTGGATGCAGATATTGTATCACAGTATCATCACTCTCTTTGGCCTCGCTTTCCGTCACTCACACTCTGCATTTCACCACAACCATGGATGGCGACAACTCCATGTATATATATATATTTGTATTTATCTCTTTTGATACATTTGTACTCATGTACACATGTAAATATATTGTATATATTCATATATTCAAATATATTAGTATTTATTTATGTATATATTCAGATATATTTGTAACCATTTAGCATTTTATTTATTTTGATATATTTCTATTTTGACATATTTGTATTTATTTATTAACTTACATACGCAGACAATTTTGTCTTTATTGATTGCTATATTAATACTTATTTTCATTTGAATGCAAGACTCCATGTTCTCATGGCGTCACATGAAACCCTATTGTCCACCATGTTTATTTCAGCGGGGCTTCGCAGGGGGAACTCCAGCACATCCACCCACCCACCCAAGCACCAGGACCCAGGACCCGGGACCCCTCTCCCTCGTCTGAGCACAGCAGCATCACAGAGCCCACCTCGGGTTCCTGGGAGCGGCCCGCGCAGTAAACCGCAGGCTTCATTATTTGCTTGACCCGTCGGGATGATCCGCGGTCAGGCCCCCCCCATCAGCTTCTTTCCGAGTCGATTCGCGGCTCAGGGGATGAGGAGCTGATAAAAGACGGGGTCAGAGGTCACAGGGCCTGAGTAACCAATCGTCTGGCTTCCTACCACGTTTGTTTTAGACAGAGGAAGGGCTGGTGGGGTTGTAAGGGGGGATTCCTGCACAGGGTGAAGCGGAGGGGGTACACTGAAGAGTCCAGCCAGCAATTATCATCAGGCAAGGAACATAAATTATAGCCATACCTTTATGATTGCAGACTATCATATTTCGCCCCGGCCGCGCCGTTTCAAACGACTGGAAAATAGGAACTCCACTGTTCGTGGGGCGATGCCTCCTTCTCCTTCTTCTTCACATGGTATAATTGAACACACACACACAGTCGTGTACGCACACACTGTAAGGTACATGTGATGTATCTCCGTATCACTAACATGTTTGTGTTGGGTTCATTCTGGCTGCTGTGTATGTAGGTCAGCGTGGACCACCGCCACAGCGCTCGGTGCTCTGGGGTGGTGACCACTAAAGGTATGGGTCATGGTCTCCTCCTCTCTCTCTCTCTCTCTCTCTCTCTCTCTGTCCCTTTGTCTCTCTATTGCTATCTCACATCCATATGTACAACATGTGCATCATGTTGTACATATTTTTTACATCTAAGATGTACCAAACACATTGTGGATTGTCTCTTTAAACGTTTTTCACCAATATTTAAGCTAACTTTTCCCTTGTCATTTTCCGATCACTTTGTGTTTGTTAGGTCTTGTTTATTTTCATTGTGTAAAAAGTGTATGATTAGATTAAGGGAAAATAAATAATTTCTATAACACAAGTTTTTACATATTTGTTGTTTGGTAATATGTAGCAGAAAAATGCTAAATATGTAGCTAACAATGAATGGGTTAATAAATCAAAATAACACAATTTTTTAGAATAAATGGGCTATTATATATATTTTTAATACATTAATATGTAATTATAGCATATATGTATTTTACGTTATATTAGTTTGTTTGCCATATTTAATTATTATAAGTATTTATGTTGAGAACATTTTAGTTGTAACTGTTTAATAATTCATGTAATTTAATGTATATATTTTTATTTTACATTATATTTTGTATGTATTTCAAATGTTTGTACTTATTGTTTTTGCTTATTTGTGAGTAGTTTTAGAAATAAAAATGTTATTCCATGTGCACCTTTATTCTTGTATATATATAATTTATAAATTATATATTATTATATATTGGACAGAATGAAATACGTCACAATAAGCATGTAATTAATAAATTAATAATGCAACTACATACATATTTGTAAGTTTACCAAACTATCACAATCTTATGAGCACTGGAATCCCAAGTGTCAAAGGGGTGCTGGCCAAATGTAATATGATCTGCGATATACAATTGTATCAATCACTGTTTAATCAATATCTATTTAAATGAACATGATTTCAAAAGTACACTACCCAGACTAACTTCCTGTACATTGTGCATAGTGCATGCACAATTATTACTTATTACTTACTCTTGCATTGTTATTACTTACTGATAATAACGATTATGATGATTAATTATTATTATTTTTATATTTATCATGTTGTACTTTTGTCACAATATTGCATGGTCTGTAATTTATTTCAACTTTTGTTTCCAGAAGGTCATATACATTTAATAACTGTACCTGTAGATCTGTGTACCTGTCATCTTGAAAGTTACTTACTTGAAACTACTACTACTACTACTGCTTATGAACATAAACTGTATGATGGATTAGGTTTCCTCTTATTGAACAACTCGGTTTATTCATGCTTTGGAGAGCGTCTCACTGCCAACTGCTTACAAATATAGTCGCTGGCTGGGAGCGAAACCGGTTTCTATCGCTGCTGTCAACTGTGCTCAAAAATAATCTAGCAAAATGATACATATTATGCATTGATGATTTAGCGTATATACACTCTTTACCACTTATATGAATGTAGAGAAGCTGAACTAGAAAGCCTATTACCTATTCACCACCTGTGAATACATTTCCCCACCACTCCACCCTGAATAAAACTTTAATCTTCAAGGTGACAGCAAACATTTTCAAATGGAAAAAGCTAATGTGGCGTAGCTGGATTGTCTATTTCTGAATACATGTTGGAAGCATATTTGTTTGCATTGGTGCTTGAGTGGTTGAAAGAGATTGGTCACTCTAAGGTCATACTCCAGCAAAGCACAAATGGAAGAAGAGGAAAAATGTACAGAGACATATAGAGATGAAGTGTGAGACATATAGTGACAGAGAAAGGGTATGGGAGGAGGTTGTGTTTAACACAACAATGTTAAACACTCACATCATCACACGCAAATGCACAATTCAAACTCACCTGTACTTTTACTCTATTCCATTTCTACTGTCACAGTTCAAGAATAAACAAATATATAAGTCAAATAAAGCAGAGGGAGTTAGTGCACTTTGCTGGACAACTCCCTCGGTCACAGCTGCATGTGTGTGAGCCCACGTATAGCGTTTCGCTCAACCATTCCCAGAGAAGTTTTTCTCTGCCCTTTTCCATCACGTCTCCAAATCCACACTTCACTCAAGGCCACGGCTCGCTATTGTGTCTGACATGTTGGCCCCTGGTGATTTCCCTCCATGTCGTGGCCCCCACCGGCCCCGTGAGAAACCAAGTTCACACTTGAGACCAATGACAGCCCGCGGTTACTTTGAGCAAGTGGACACCTTGGAAATCATTTTTTTATTTTTTTTTTGCCGCTAGCGTTAATATATAAGAGAGAAAAGCGTGTAGCGGGGTGTTGTGGTCAGGGGGGTGCTGGGCGAGCGGGGAAAGGAATGTGGTGTTAAGGTAGAACAGATTCCACCCAAGAATGTAGCCTAGAAACATTGACATTTGGAAAGTCTGACCTTTTTCAACCCAAGATTGATGCATGTGATATTCTCCAAAACATATTCTAGATAAGGGTATTATAGGCTCAAAATCAAGTTGCTGAAAAAGTGGACTGTACATTTGTATTTTTATAGACTAGTTTACGATGCAATCCATTTCAACATTTGGTCTTCATCAATGAGTCTACTTTACTTAATTAGGCATCATTTTTATCTCTCTGCAAAGTTTCAGTATAAAAGATGGGCAGCTATAAAACATAAACATCCTCCACAAAGCATTACATTTTTATCTCTGTGAAATATGAGTTCTAGCAAAACGTTGTTTGTAATTTAACGGCTACTTTATTAAATTAGCGGCTAACTAATTGGTTTTCATGTTGAAATAGTGTCTGATACAGCTTGGAAGCTCACCTCACGAACCAAAGTGCTTTTCGTGCTCTTTCCGTGCCATATGTTCGGATATTGTGCCGTTTACTACGAATATACTATTTATGAATAAATCAAGTAGTATGACCAAGTAGTCCATACATACATAGTCTTAAATACACGTCATACTGGTGCACTGCAGACATGTACTGTGTAACGCCAGGGCAGGGGGTCACCGATTGGTGGTCTTCGTTAGATCTATAGCTCGGTGAGGGGTGGGTGGATGTCGTCTCTGTGAGTGGGTGCAGCCCAGCAGTTTTCTTTAATTTCATTTTCCCCGTCTCAAGTCAAAGTTTGTGTGGGCGCTAGACGGCACACTCGCTCCACATTAGATCAGCGAGTGCTTTAATGACCGCTCTTGGATGTGACACGACTGTGGCACAGTGTGCGATGTGCAGACGATCTGACCGAGCACTCACCTCTCTCTCTCTCTCTCTCTCTCTCTCTCTCTCTCTCTCTCTTGCCCTCTCTCTCTCCCTCTGTCTATCTCTCTCTCCCTCTCTCCCATACAAACACTTTATTTCTTTACTTATTTCCAGCCCAGCTTAAAGCTCTTTTGTGGAATATAACCTACATAACAGCTTGCAGGCCAGGCCACCCAGGGCACCCAGGGCACCCAGGGCTCCCAGGGCTCCCAGGGCTCCCAGGGCACCCCAGTGCAGCCAGTGACGATGTGATGATCAGGGGGCCGTTCAGAAATACAACAACAATGGTGGTCCAATCCGTGCGGGTGACTCGGATCATTACTGAAATATCACGGCAGCCTCCTGATTGAGCTGCATTCAGTTTAGCCACTGAAGCACACGCGAAGCGCCTGCGATATGGAGCAAGCCTGGCAGCCTAATCAAACCAACATTATATCATTGTGAGAGATTCTCAGGGAACACACGGGAGGTCATCATGTCTTGGGCGGTTTGTATTCGTCTTGCGATTCATCTTTGCGGAGGTGTGTGATTGCATGGCACCGGCCTTATTAAATTGTTGGCCTTAGTTGAATTATTCATCAGAAAAACTCCATTAGTTGTACTGTGTAACACCCACACAATAACCAAATACTTAATTAATTATACATAATAACACATTGTGCCAAAGTTAGTTATTGTATTGAATGTACGATCAGACTAATATCTTTACCCAAAAATCTGCAGAACGGAGAACAAAACTGCATGCAAACGGTCAACTACGATACCCTTCTTGCACCTGAGCCTAAGTCTGGGTTATGATTTGTTAAGACAACATAAGGGTGTACTTACTTGAGTGTTTGTACGTCTTGGCACTAAATAACAGTACCTAACATTGTTTAGCATCTTGCATGTTCTTGGATGTTGGTATAGCACTCAAAATGGTACTTCTGTTCTTATCCTAGCTATCTTGCTGTCAACTTAGCAATTATGAGCACTGGACACTTCTATTAACCTTGGAATTATGAATGCTTGAAACCTGCTCTATTCTATTGTAAGTCACTTTGTATAAAAGCTTCTGCCAAATGCCCTAAATGTAAATGTAAGGTACAGGGCTGGCCCCTGGGCTCGGGGCCCATGGCTTTACGAGGGGAGGCTGTGGCCTTGGCGGTCTTGCGCCTCTGATACTCTCGGGGGAGACGAGGAATGAGCACGGGGCCACAGACCAGACATAGCAGCACACAGCTCAGAGACGACAACCCCACATGTCACATGTCATTTCCTGTATCGGGGGAATATATATATATATATGACACTTCCTCATGTCGGATCTATAGCGTAAAAGTACCTGGCTTACATGAAGGGTCCTGTGTGTCTACTCCTCAGTAATTTGCGGACCAGACATGTCCATGGGACGGACGTGTCCTGTTGATGGCAGTAGTGGCCCAGATATATGCTGCAGAAATGACAGTGTTCTGCCAAGGATTTTCAGTAACTAGGTTAATGTCCAAAGGGGATTTACATTCAACTGTACATGTTGGCTCAACAGCACTTAAGAGTCAAAGTTGAACTTTTGAAAAAATGGAAGTGTGTTTTTTCTTCCAGAGACATGGAAAAAAAAGAATAGACATGTCGTACATCGTACATAATTGGGCAAGAAAGGTTTGATACACCTGAAAGTTTTTTGACAGTCCGTCATTTGGTCTCAGCTAGATTGAGGCTGTGGAGGCCCGAGGTGGAGAGTTCAGAGTCAACGGAAGTGGCGCCAAACGGACCGACTGGCTTTGCGGGCAGCCACTGATGTGACCGCTGGCGTGCCATCATCCCCACGACCGCCATCATGAACTCCGGATGAACCCGTTTGTATCTGCGAGAGCGGGGCAGATCCGTGCCATCCCCCCCCTCATGTGGACGACCGCTTCCTGGATTTGCTATACGCGAAGGATTACGATCGGCGAAGGTTTTGAGCCGAAATCAGTAGGAAATGGCTAGAAGAGACATGTTTAATCGCTATCGGCTGTGTTGTTAATTATCTCTAGTATTATCCAGGTGTTCCTTCACAAACGAGGGGATGAAGGAACAAAGAGTTGAATGAGGGGTAGGTCAGTGGTGTGCTGGGACTGCATGCTTGTATGTAACGATGTGCCGGCTTAATTTAAGTTCTTTAATGTGCTCTGGTGGACCCGTGAATGCCGAATATCACGCAACCAAAAGCTAAACTTTATTATTTATTATATAACATTGAAGAATTTTTATAATCAGCTGGCCAAAGTAATTATTGTGCGTATTTGAATTGATCACAATATAAATGCATACAATTACATTCAAAATAATAAATCATTAATGATTGCAATTATAGATGTGTATAATATCAAATATATAATTTTAGGAAAATTCATGTTTTGGTGTTCAGGCTTAAAGGTCCTGTATGTAAGAATCATGAATCTGTTCAGGGACTACATGTAGGATTTTACAGCACAAATCACTTTAAATCACCAGTTTGTGAGCAGGTTGTGGTTGAAGTTAAAACATGAGAGCTTCCCCGACTCTCTCTGTTGCGTAGAACAGCTTTTGGGCTGATTTCTCTTATATTTGAGTCGGGTTAGATTTTGCGGGAAAAAGGAACAAAGTGACATGTAAGCGTGGATAATAAAAAAATATGTATATTGCATAGTTTTTTTTGGATTGATCTAACTATTTTGATCATGTTTACATGTTTCGAATATTGAAAAAAGATCAATAATTGTATATAGTAGGGGTCTAGTATTATTATTATTATTAACAATATAAATAACAATAATAATACTAAAAACAACACAATAATGATAATAATAAGTATAACAATAATAATAATAACAATAGCAACAATAATATGAATATTATTAGTACAAATATTATTATGAATAATAACTAATAATAATACTTATAATAACACTACTACTACTACTACTACTAATAATAATAATAATAATAATAATAATTGGAACAATTACAATCTTGCACTCATACATATAATTCATAATAATTTTTGTACATTTGTTTTATGAATTGGTATAATTAGTTAATTAATAAATTATATTAAATATATGAAAATATAATTTATACATGTATATAAACGCTTAAAACATTGTAATCAATTATTTTACAGGCAGCATCGTAAAAGAATTATGCGTAATACCAATATTAATACCTAGACATATTTATATTATTAATCACCACAAGAATACTACTACTATTACTACTACTGATATATAATAATAATAATAATAATAATAATAATATTCATATTTTTATTCTAACAAAATAACAATGAGTATATATTAGCAGACATATTTATTATTATTATTATTATACAACTACTACTACTACTAATAATAATACAAATAATAATAATAATAATAATAATAGCAATAACAACATAGCGTATTATTATATCACAGTACAGTTATATAAGTTTTACATTATCATCGGCTCTGAATACCATAATATAGCCTATAATAATAGCAGTGAAGCAGTACTTCATAAAACATCCATTTAATCAAAATTGTCCAACAAATTGCTTGAAACACAGTTAAAACCCATATGAGCAAAACAAGCTGGAGCTGTGCAACCCTGAAAACACAATTAAGCTCGGCTCACTTGGCCTGGGATTCACCCCGTCTATAGTGTATTCAAATTATGAAAAGACCATCCCCATAACCCTCACCCACCTGCCGCACTTAAATGTTGCCGCACAACAAATCACCATTCTTTGGTCAAATTAACCAGCTCACCAGGGTTCACCCAGAGTTGAGCGATGGCGATGATGGTGGTGATGATGATGATGATGATGATGATGATGCTGATGATGATGATGATGATCAATGTAATAATGCTGACCATAGATGGAGGTACGGTAGCTGGGGTTGTTCGATGGTCGATGGCGCGAAAACGTTGCAGGATATTTGCGGTGGAAGGAAGTTGCTGGGGTTGTGTTGTCACACTAACCTCCTCCTGAACCCTTGTAGTGTGTGCGTACCGCGGCCTCGTCACTCACCCCCAAACTGTCACGTACTCTCAGCGTCTCCGGTGTCTCCATGCATTCACCCCTCCAGCCCTCTCCTCTCCTCTGTCTCCACAACAATGTTTGCGTTTTGCAAAATGGCCGTCTGGCTTTTTTCCATCTTTCCTATTTTTCTTTTGCCGTCTACCATCCACAGTGGCTTTACCTTTCTTCTCATACTTCATGAACACATCCCCATGGTCACATCCGTATAGAGAACCAACTTTCAAATATGAACTGTAATTATTTTTTTGGGTACTTGTTTTATTCTGCCATTATTTTCTAAATGACACTCTAATGCATAAAGAGTCAGGTTTGTGCCAAGGGAACGTTTTGTATGTCATACAGCAAAGTATATTTATTACAAATTGTTGCTCATTGATTTATTGATTTGTCTTCCAACACAAAATATTAAAAACTGCAATAAAATTGGGTCTTGTGTCATTCCCAAAATATTTATAAGATAGACATTTATATAGCCATCTTTGTCAGCTCTGTAGAAGCGCTGTCCATAAATGTACAAACAATTCTGAATAATTGTGCAATGTGACATTGTTATACTTTAAAATTCTGCATTTATAAAATATTGTGATAGATTATGGGAGGTTTGGGGCATGAATGTTTGAGCTGCACATTTGTAAAAAAGTAATTGGTATAATAGCCTACATGGTATACTATATTGGTATTATTATAGAGTACATTAGTATACAACACAATATGTACAATATATAAAAATGTTTGAATTGAAAAGTATCAATTGAATATGAATGTAAACTACAAGAGCAGTCAATAATAATGAATTCACTATTATTGCAAACAATTTATAATTAGTATACATTTAAACAGCTCTTGTAAATGTTCAGTTCTACTGGTCTTTTACCTTTGAATGATCTCAATATAAATAAAACCTGAGTTGTAAGAAAAATAAGGAATAAAATGAAATAAACGTATTAATGAATTAAATCCTTGTGGGGTTCCGAAAACTCCCTTGGAGAACGGTGTGATAGGTTCACAGGGCAACGTTAACCAAGTAGAAGCTGATGCAAGGAGTCCAACGACGATGTCCTCTGTGGAAAATTCTGAGGTTTTCCACAATATTATGACAATATCAATTTTGTTATTATATTATTACATTCTATAGTATATTTTATGGTTAGTGCAAGCCTATAACCCTTTAACACAATCTTGAATGATAATGCTGCAATAACTATCTCAATGACTACTCTACATTGACTTATTTTGCCTTTTATCAGGGAATATGTTCTTAAATTCCATATGTATAAGGCACACACATGAATACATTAAAGAATAATTACAAGTAATACACAAGCTACCATTATAACAGGCTAACAGCAGTAACTGTTGTGGCAAATGGCAGGGAGGCAGGAGGCGAGTGATAATTGAATTGAGGTATCTTACAGCCTGCTGGCTCCCAGAGGAGGTTCGTCAAGGCCTTCTCTGCAAGCCCTACCATTTTTAAGAGATAAAATATAATTGTATTTTTTTATTTATATTCATCTATAACATGTATCTGAAAGGGTGGCTGTGTAATGCACTTGTGTTAGTGTAAGAAATAACACGGTTTGCATAGTTTAAAGTGTAATGCATGATTTGATAAGGTTGACCAAGAGCTGGCTAACTGCTGAACCCCTGATGGTCACGGCCATGGAGAAAGTGGTCATTGACAAATTTCTACGCTCCTTCCCATTTAAAGCTAAAATGTTAGCCAGCCAAGCCAACCCTCAGAGCGCAGATCAGCTGGTGGAACTGGTGGAAGGTCAACAGGTGGCTTTGGACGACCACTGAGGGTGGAACCCACCACTCGCCCAAAGGAGTGAAAAAGGACGGAGGACAACGCCTAAGTCCCCACCAAGGATGGAGGGACAGATGTAGTCATCCCCCTGAGATGACAGCCCTTCCTGAACCCGGACGGCAGGAAGTGCTATGATTGTGGAGAGCCGGGACCCATTGCCTTGACCTGTCGGACCCGCAATGTCCCTATGCCGTCGGCCTCAGCCCCCCTGCATTCTTGCAGGTTGCTGATGGCATGCTGTGCTGAGGAGAATGGCCCTTCACCTGTCACCCCAGTGAGGGCCAATGGGAAAGACGCCACGGCACTCTTAGACTCTGAGTGTATGGTGACACTGATCCGACCGGACTTTGCCAAAACCATGCAGGAACAGGTGGGAGACATGAGGGACCGGATGGCAATGCTGTGGCCCCTGGGAACACATGCAGGAGACCCAGAGGGTCCAAGAGTGGGTCTACAACAGAGGGGTACAACCACGAGACTTCCAGCCTGGAGACTAAGTGTTGGTGCTGGTCCCTACATCTGCAGCGGCATACCTGAATGATATTGTTGTCCATGGAAGCAAGTGGGAGACCCATCTTACCCAGGTGAGCGCATTATTGCAGGCCTGATGGGGGGCAGGACTAACAGCTAACTCAGGGAAATGTTGGCTTGGCCTTCAGGAGGCTGAGTTCCTGTCTATAAATGAGGAAAAGCTGTGGCTTGTTAAGCCACCAGAGCTTTTCCTACAAAGGGGAGAGCAGGCTGCCAGAAGGAAAGAGTTGTGTGCTCCATGTGGAGATCTTGACAGTTGGATCGCAGAGCATGGGCTGAGGACCCACTAATGGACAAAATATGCTTGCTTTATGCAAATATATGAATATTTATTCATCAATTAACAACACAAAATAAATATTCTCCAGAAACCTGCAGGTATAGCAATTTGCATAAAACGCTCAAAGGCTCAAATCATAACATGGCAATCTCAAAGATGACTAAATGTGACATGACCTAATAATACAACATTGTACGTTTATCATACAATGTTGTGTGTCCAGCCATTTCGGAAGCAATAACACCAATCATTGGACTGCAGCAATCCAGGGATCCACACAGTTTAAGCATTTACCAAACTGCTCAAATCGCAACTCATGGCAAAGTCAAGCCCTAGAAATGATGCATCTCAAAAAATAGACTCATTGTACAGCAGCCAGAGCTGGTTTGAAGTCTTTAGGTCAGAATCCAAGTCAAGTCAAGACTTTTTGGGCCAAGGCCAAGTCAAAGCAAGTCTTTTTGGCCACAAATCGAAGTCAAGTCAAGTCTTCTTTATGCAAGTACACAATGGTGCCCCATTTTGTGTGACTTTAGCATGATTTAATCACTTGGAAATAATTTATTGGCTTATCAGGTTTTCCCAGAGCTGTCAACAAACAAATAAACTTTTCACAATATGATGTTGTTTTTATGTCAGCATCTGCATTCAATTTGACAGAGCATATAGGCTACTACTAGCCCAAACATAGATTATAACATAGACTAATGTAATATATCATAATTAATATAATAGATATATGAAATCAAACAGTGGCCTGTTTCTGTGTAGACTGAGAGCTCAATTTTGTCTGATTACGCGTGGAATTCACATCCAATCATGACAAAACAACCATTGTTAAAGAGAATGTACAAGCGTTTGACTGATTTAAATTTTATGATAGATGAATGATGCGTTTCATCATATATCAAATGTGGCGGCATTCAATTTAGCAGAACATCGTAAATTATATAATGATATGACAGCTGCTGTTGACACAGTTAGCCTTTGATTGCCTTGGATTGTCTTTAATGGTTTACGGAAATTCATTGAAAGTATATTCTCATTGGGTGATAATTCTAACTTAAATATGTTGTATAATACAAGTGATCACACTGTGCATTCACACATCCTCCTAAGTATACTGTAAATAGTTTATAAGTGGACTAATAGTCAATGGATAGTTTATTTCAAGACTCTTTAAATAAACTATACTGAACTAACTCAAAGCATAATCTTATTACGGTAAGTGTTATTGGTGTATTAATATAATGCTAACTGCTCTAGAATACACAGTACACTGTAAGTACACACTAAATTGTAAGTACAAAGTACATTCTGATTATAGGAGTATAATCAGTGGCGGCTCGCCGATAGAG
Source organism: Coryphaenoides rupestris (assembly GCA_002895965.2). Classification (NCBI taxonomy): domain Eukaryota; kingdom Metazoa; phylum Chordata; class Actinopteri; order Gadiformes; family Macrouridae; genus Coryphaenoides; species Coryphaenoides rupestris. The sequence goes on along the minus strand of PIJE02000233.1, from coordinate 429,430 downwards.
GGCGCTGGGGCGCCGACCTCCCGCCGACCTGCCTCCCTGTTTTTTTTGGGTTTTTTTTAATAATGTTTCTCATTTTGAAAAATAATCTATGTTAATTACATGCTAATAATGGTTTTAGTTTAGAATGTGTTTAGAACTCTCCAGAATGATATTTGCATTCACTTTCATGTTCAACGTTTATCATTTTGGTGAAGTAGCCAATAGGCTGTCTTCCCTGGGCTCCAGTTCGCTCAGCACTACCAGTGTGGAATTTTCAGCCAATGGTTCCCCGGTTGCTACGCAGAAAAGTACATATTACGCCAATCAGCGTCGTCGAATTGTTTGGTTTGGGGGCTCTGAAAATATCGCCCGTCGTACCAAGATTAGAGCAGCAGTGCACCACTGCACGTTACCGGACATTTACCTCAGAGAGGAGCAGCATGGCGACTTCGAGTAGCACTCATGTTGTCCTGGGAGTTCAGCTAGCCCCAAATTCAGTTAAATCTTTACACCCATATCCCTTCGAAAGAAGAACATTAGCGGAAAAACTAATTGTAAAAGAACTCGGACCAGACAAGCCAGAAGTGAACATAACCCAACAGGCAAGAGAAAAGGAGAAAACCTCCTACATGGATTAATATTGTCTGTTTAGACCATTGGTATTGACTGGTTTGAGTTATTTTATTGGTATAGGCAGGGGACATGGGCGTCGTCACCATATGCAGGAAATAACATCTACGAAATTCAAAATTTTCTGGGGGAGGACCCACAGACCCCCCGCACAAACAGCCCCACCTAAAATATTTTTCACCAGCCGCCACTGAGTATAATATAATATACATTTATATGTGAAGTAAACTTAATACACTTAATACACTTTTGCATATAGCCGCACTATAAAGTAGACCCACAGCATCTCTATGGAGTGTTTATCTTCTGCTCATGTGGACCACAGGTAGCTGCAGTGCCTCCACTGGCCACAGCCTATGGGGGCAGAATAATCCCACATTAACCCTACTGTGTCCTGGTTGGGCCGTTTAGATCTGTGTCTGCTAAATAGGGTTTAACACGGGGCAACAGCTGTCAAGAGTTTAGGGGAAGGAGGCCATTGGTGAGGGGAGGGGGCTGAAGGGGGGAGGAGCTTAGGAGTCAGGGGGGTGGCGTTGGGAGGGGCTGACTGGAGGGGTCTGGGTTGCAGGCAGAGTTCCCTTCATTTTGGATTCTGGGATAATCCCGACATCCTGACCCTGGAACAAAGTGTGTAGGCACAGTTGTGCACTAGGGCGGGATTGGATCCCTGGGATAACAAGAGAGAAGAGAGATAATGTCTCCATTAGTTGTCATTGTTCCTTGCCAATCTGGATCAGCGGAACGATTTATTTCATTTTTTGGTAAGGGAGGCAATAGTTTACTGTCACCCTCAAAAACCCAGCTGTCACTTGTAAAGCGAGGTCATTTCTTTCTTGCTTTGAAACGATATGATATTTATACTTTTACTACTAGTGGGTTGTAAAAAAAGTTATTTTATGACCAGGCATTACATGCCTAGTTCTATATATTTATTGAATTTAAAGAACACCTAATACAAAAAATAACTGTCAATTATGCATAGAAAATTACAATTGACTTTATTCAATAAATAAATTGTAAAAGCGGAAACTAAACATGGTTTTATACACATTTAAATACATATTTATATAATATATAAAAAACAACTTTGCTTTAACAATTCAATTCATTAAAACATAATGAAATTACATTATAAATACTTGCTTCATTATATGTTAATCACAAAAATCCTATGAACATAATTAATTAAAATTAAATAACTGTTTAAATTATTGTTCCTTCCTCATAATTTCCAACTGTATAATTCATTATATAGACACACCTAAGTGAATAAACACATATCTAAGTACATTTTACAAATGTATTTAGTAAGCACAATCAGTTCATAGTACATACACACACACACACAACCCATACATATCTAAGCTGGAGTTAGTCAGTATGTACCCGTGTGTAGAAACATACACACCATTTAACTTGGACTCCATGAATTCTTTCGTGTTCTCTCAGCAGAGGGGGGGGGGTCACTGTGAGCGCGTGGTCGGGAGAACATTGACGCTGACATCAGTTCTCGTACGAAGGGCCAGACGTTGCTCCACTAATAAAAAGTAAGCGACAGAGAATGCCGCTCCGCCGATCGTACTACTACTAGTACTATTAGTACCACTTACTGCGGCAAGTTGGACTCGCTGTAGCGACCTAATAACTCTGAACTGTGCCCCATTTTCTACGGTAGCAGGTTTTTTTCTGCCACACATATCAATAATAAAACACTTCAATCGGACAAATGGAGTCATCCTTTTAGCCATTTCTACGATTGTATTTTTAGCTGGCTCCCCCATATGATGTTTACTGGGAAAAAGCTCTCGTGGCTTTTAGCAGGGTGGCCTATGTAGCACGGAATGTTTACAAGATTACTTCTGTGACCCTTCCATTTTGAAAAACACACACTTATAAATGACAACCCTTCTTCCCCTGGCCTTTTTTTGTTGACATGTTTCTTCTTTTATTTACAGGTCTGTCCTGCTAGCTCTACAAATGGAGAAACACCGGCAGCGATTCGATATGAATAGTTGATACGGTGAAATGCCAGCAATATACTCTTAACTGTTTAAAAAAACAGGACATAAAGCAGATGGAAACTACTTTTTACTGCTTTTAGGTGAACTTGAAACGTGAAATGAGGAGGGGGGAAAACAAGAGATAAAACACATGAAGCGATGGCCTCAATATTTGATATTTCTTGAAAAGATGTACTGTGTTTTGGTCTGTATTTATTTTTATTTTTGCTCCCTAACAATGCACAATTTTTGATAAGATTTGGGTAAGTAGGCTACAGAGTATGAAAAAAACTGCACAATGTCGCGAGCTAAAACGAGGCTATAGTGCTTAGAAAAAAATAGGAGGAAGAAGAACAAAAAAGGACCAAAAAAAAAGATGGAAAATCACCCAAATCCTCCGTGGCCTCATGGGTCAGTCAGCGTTGGAGTTTGTCAATCTCTCCGCATAGACAGAGAGAGTCCTGGCCAACACTATCAGTCTGGGCAAACTAGGACACGTCACTCAGAGATGACACTGTTCACATCATAGCAACGACAGCGCGCTGGAAATACAAGTATCAATGGAGAGAGAGGGGCAGAGAGAAAACAATCCATATAATCTGTGCCACGCAGTTCTGGGACAGGCCAGAAGGGGCGCTGTTGTCAGCGGAATGAACATCATCAGACTGCCAAAACGAGGCAGGGAAACAGGAGGCTGACCTGTGGGCCTGTGAATCCCACTGGTACACACGCACATAGGCACACGCCGAACACACACACACACACACACACACACACACACACATACATGCGTATACACGTGCACATGTACACTGTTCAAACAGAACCACCACATACAGTACAGTCAACCAAACACGCACCACGACAAACACTCTGACACCGCTGTGTCTCAAAGCCTTTTCTCCCCCGCATCTACGATACGACCCTCGTCTATCACTGTTAGGTGTGTGTGTGTGTGTGTGTGTGTGTGTGTGTGTGCGTGCGTGTGTGTGTTTATGTGTGTGTTGGAGAAAGACACAGAGGGGGACACACTGCACTCCCACAGTCCTCTGGGGGCCACTAAGTACTCTGAGAACTCACATTTCCTGACCCCCCCGCTCACCTCTCTCTCCTCTCTCTCTCTCTCTATCTCTCTCTCTCTCTTTCTCGCGCTCTCTCTCTCTCTCTCTCTCTCTCTCTCTCTCTCTCTGTAGGGTAGGGGGGAGGCAACAGAGTAACGTAAACACACCGGTGGCCCTCCTCCTCCTCACGGCCCTCGCAACTCCCCACCACACGACTTGGTGTCCGAAAACTGCCCGTTGCCTGTCTCTCGCTCTGTCTCTCTAAGAAACACACACTCTCAGACACACACACACACACACACACACAGATATGTCGATTCATACATAACACACACAAACATACACTCAATACCGACCTTTGCCCTATCGTTCTCTCTCTCTCTCTCTCTCTCTCTCTCTCTCTCTCTCTCTCTCTCTCTCTCTCTCTCTCTCTCGCTGGACTTGCACACACATGCACAACATACACACACACACATGTACAGACGCACACACGTGGACACACACACACCTATGTAAACACATGTGCACATGCAAGCACACATATATACACACACACACACACACACACACACACGCACACATATACACAATGCCCAAGAAGGGGACCCTAACACTACCCTGGGGATTATAAAGCTATGTAATTCTGATTAGATTTAAATGAAAGAGAGAAAGAGAGAGAGAGAGAGAGACCTTGGACAACAGTGGAACAGAGGGGGTCAGGGGGGTGCTGTGCAGATGTCAGATCAGCATGGCAGCAGCGTGGGCATAAGTCAGCCATGTAAAGAGACCCCTTCCCCCTGAACGCTTCGCTGTATATCTGGATTTGGGGGGGCCGGTCGGGGGGGGAGTGGGCATGCAGCCCGGTGCGCCTCTCACTACCCATAATCCCACACACTCAGGAAGGAAGAAAGGGCGGGAGGAATAGCGTTTTTCACAGTTGTTGCTATGGCACTGGGAGCACGCTGTGTCTGCTCTTTCGCTGGATCTCCACTCTCCGCCACCCCCCTCCGACCCCCCGCCCTCCTCCACCTCCAGAGGAAGACTTGCTTTGTTGCCTTTGGTGAAGTATATATGGCAGAGGTTTTAAAGGCCTCCTGCCTATGATATTGCAAGAAGACGCGGGGGGACCGGAGCACCGAAAACGGCTTGGGCGAGTTCAAGCGTTCGAGCAACAAGTGTCGATTTGTCCAGACGGTGAACGGGGAAATGGGAGATTACGTTTGAGAAGCAGTTGTTTTGTTTTTGGGAAGGGGGATCTGGATTTTTTAATTCCCTTTCATTTGACTAGCATGTCAAAAGCGGGTCGGATTCACTGTAAGCCGTGTCGGATGAAAGCATTTGCTCAACGCCTGAAATAGTAGCAACAGACAGTACATAGTGACTTCAGCCGAGCCACTTTGTTTTTTGATTTGGTGAATCTTCACTTTGTTTGGCAAGGTCAACAGAACATGTGGTGGTTTTACATTGTGATACTCTCTCTCACTCTCTCTCTCTCTCTCTCTCTCTCTCTCTCTCTCTCTCTCTCTCTCCGTATTGTATCTTATAATGCTGTCATATTCATATAGTTCATCAGATCTCTAAAGTTAATTATGCCATCTCCGGTTCAGAAGGGAGGATATTCATCTTGGAGCGCCGGAATTCGTGCTGAGCAATATCACTAGCTCACTTAATGAGCCCAGACAGTGTCTTGGGTTTTGTGGTTGAACAATCAGACTTTGTTTATTTTTTTTTTTCCAATGAGCCATCAGTGGTTCTTCAAAACAATACTGAAAATGTTCACCTGCTATCTCATATTAGTTCCCTATAATTCAAATGAATTCAAATCTGTTTATTAGTTCACCTCAAATTTACTTCACTTCCTGACTGACTTAATTTTTTTGTATTAACGTTTATTATAATCATTGATTTGCCAAATGGCTTTCTGTGTGTGTGTAAATCATTGGCCTATAACATAATATAGTACATATCATTGTGTGTGTGTGTGTGTCTGAAAATGTGATAGGGGTAAGGAGAGGTTGTAGTATGGTGTGTATGTGCTCGTGCATTCAATCAATGGGTACTGTGTGTGTGCATGTACATTAATTCGACAGGTACAGTGTGCAAGTGTCTATATATATACGTGTGTGTGTGTGTGTGTGTGTGTGTGTGTGTGTGTGTGTGTGTGTGTGTGTGTGTGTGTGTGTGTGTGTGTGTGTGCGTGTGTGTGTGTGTGTTAAACCCTCCTGGGTAATTAAAACCTACACATGTTCAAAGACGGACGGCAACAAAGAGCAGTGGGTCTGGCGGCCCCCCGGTCCGGGGTGTCTAGACATCAGGTCGGGGGTCTGATTGAAAGAGATCACATGGATTTACCACTTCACCAATGGAGATCAAAGAGACACTGGGCCTCAAATTAGACACAGGGCAGACAGGCCAGTAGCCCACTCTGGGCCGTGCTCAAACAACTACACACACACACACACACACACACACACACACACACACACATTGCTTGTCGATCGGAAGAATTCCACTTGGAAGTAAATAACGACAGCAGTTAAGGAAGTGTTTACGAAAATAAATAAATTAATAAATAAAAAATGACACGAGACACACGAGGCAAAAGTAAAGTAGGACAACGGCAGCGACATTGTTGATTCAGGGATTTTTTTTTAACAATGGAAAATAAGCAGATGCCCTTCTGCTTACCCCCACTGCTTCTACATACCCCCCACTGTGTGTGTGTGTAGAGGGGGGAGAGAGGGGGGGGGGGCAGGGGGGGTTGTTTTGGCTTTGATGCCAATCAGGAGGTCTAAACAACTTGAGTCCGATTGGCTGACACCCAACGCGGGCGCAATCAATGGCCGCACCAATCAATTGCAGTGTGTGTGTACCATGTTGCTTGGTCGTAGATTTGCGTGTGAACGTTCCATCCCGTGCACAATGTACGCACACCAGATAAATCACGACTCGAAAGAAATCAAGAAAGCAAAAAACGACAATAGTGAGCTAGTGTAAACACATACACGTTTGCATTTAACCCAGCCCTTCAGTCACTACTGCGAACGACCTTGATGAAACACGTGAGTCCACCCCCACCTCCCTCACATCCCCAACTCCATAATATAATATTTACATCTGTGCTTCCTATTAATATCCCGTGGGCTCATTACCTATGGCCTCTGTCATCCTCGGTCGTGAGTCAAGTCTCTGGGTAACCCCCCCCCCCACCCGGGTCTTACACGACGCGTGTCTCTCAGCGACGCTTTAAGTGATCCGATTTCTCCGAGCCCGGAACATTTCCACCATTAAGACCACAAATCCTCAACCTCGTCCACCTCTCCATCAGTCTCCCTCTCTCTCTCTCTCTCTCTCTCTCTCTCTCTCCCTCTCTCTCCACATCTGTTAGGAAAGCGGAGGAGAGCACCAACGGCGGGAGACGTAGACATTTCGGGCCGATACAGGAACTCCGCTCGGTCCAATAACATAAACCAGGGGAGGCCGAGACCCTGGAAAAATAAGCTCTGCACCGTGGCTCCCGGGGGCCGGCAGGGGCAGATCGCAGTCCTGTAAGTGATTGTTCCTTCTCTGAAACCGTTGATTAAAAGGCGGTTAAAATCAAACAAAAACAAAACAAAAAAAACGGAGGGGGAGGGGGGGGTGGCTATTACATTCTACCGGAAAAATAACCCTAATCCTTGGAAAATAATCAGGGGAAACTTTGTGACTGGCACCGTCCCACGTGAGAAGGTTATATTTTCATTGCTCTTTGATGGAAAACCTTGGCCTTCCTTTAGAGTAAAACTGTATTTTCTCGAGAGCCAGGTGCTATTACGAGTTGGTGGCCATTTTGTCTTTGGTTTGGTTATTTCTTCTCTTCGGGAAAAAAAATCAGCCTGTTATCAGCGCCCACCGTTAACAGAGTAATCTGTCGAATGCCAGGCTGTTGATTGATTTATCAACACATTTAGATTTCAGGGGATAATTACAGATTTTAATTAATAAGCCACACATGCCAGGGCACAGACAGGTTCAAGCAGTGAGCTTTGAACAGTGTGTATTTCTGAACTGTTTACGCTATATATTTCATATTCATGATTGAGTTATTGATATATTAATTGAAAAATAATAATGTAGTAATGATATTCACATACCGATTAGCATTGCCATTCTACTCCTAAATACAAAGGCGACAAGGTGCTATTGTACAACGTGTTAGCGACACCTTTATAGTCGTGTTAGGGAATAAGGATGAAGATGAATGAAGAATGAATGAATGATGATGGTTTTATTATGGTGCTTCAGCGCACCTCCCAGTGCATAGCTCTTCAGAGATCCCTATTGTGCCTTTATACGCAGCCATTAAACTACACATTATCCCTACGCTGCTCAGGATAATAGACCATTGACACGCTACGCCAGGGATGTATTCACGGTATTCCTTTCGGGAGCTGCGCAAGAAGACAATGGACTCTTCTTTGGCCATGACAGTCGATCTTCACGTTCAGAAGCAGAACGTTAAATAGGAATATGGGAGTAGGAATCGACAGAAAAGCGGTACAAGGGCCACGGTGGACATGCGCGCCTTCATCCTGCTCTCTCCTCGCCTGGGTCAGGCTTTGATTTGGCTAGCTTTGAGCACCTTCAGATCTCTACCTTCGCGTGGCTACCGCCTCAGTTGCCAGGGGTTACGGCGTGGTTCTCTGGGGAGCAGCGAGGAGCAGCATGCCTGGCTAACAAGCTAGCGTCTCTAAATCGGAGGTTCAGCGAACCGGGCCGGTCCAGATGGAGCCTGATGGCTGGACCCCAAACAAGTGGGCTGGGCTTAGCCAACACTAATCCCACCTCAGGCCTAGTCCAGAACCACCGGGGTCTGTAGCTATCCTACGCATTGCTTTGATGAACTCTCTCTCTGACTCTCTCTCTCTCTCTCTCTCTCTCTCTCTCTCTCTCTCTCTCTCTCTCTCTCTATGTCTTTCTGAGTCGCACTCTATCTCTCTCTCTCCTTCTCTCTCTTTCTCGCTTTCCCTGCCACTCCCTTTATCTCTCTTTGCCTGTCTCTCCGTATGACTCTCATTCACTCTGTCTTTCTACCACTCTCTCTCTGCCACTCTTATTCTGCCAGTCTTATTCTCTCTCTCTTTCTCTCTCTCTTCTCTCATTGTCATTCCCGTATCTCTCTCCTTTCCCCCCTCTCTCTCTCTCTCTCTCTCTCTCTCTGTCTCTCAAGAGTCTGCTATCTCTCTCTCCTGTGTCTAATGCTCCTCAGATAGGGTGTGAAGTCACTTTGAGACAGACACATGTGCATGGTGCACGCTAACACATGGCAAAATGACTCACTGTTTGATCCCCCGTGTCCTCAGTGTACCTGTACAGCATCCTAGCTAAGCTAGCGGTGTCTAACACCCACCTGCTCCTTAACGACATATTCAAATGTAAGTCGCTTTGGATAAGCACGTCGGCAAAATGCTCAGTTAAGATGATCATTATTCTAAATTACCTCGGTAAATAGAGCAGACTCACTGTGGCTTAAAATGCTTATTTCTGACACACCTCTGGCATCCCCATTAATAGGCAGGCGCGTTAGAAAGCTGGGAGAGATGACCACCGACCCCCCGGTAATCAACGTGTTTCCAAATCTATTCAAATGAGACGAGAGCCCAGGGATCTGAAGAAGAGGCTGGCGGCGCAGGGGTCAGGGGTCGCCGGCGGAAGCATTTACGGACGTAAACATACCTCTTTCATGTAGAACGAGGCCCCATTCACCCCCGTAATGCTGAGGAGTAGTTTGGTGCTAATTGAAAAGAGAGAGAGAGAGAGAAAGAGAGAGAGAGAGAGATAGCTTCCTTCTTTGTATGTGTTTAATTTCGAATGATTTTCAGGCTGTTTTTTTTTCCATAGAGACACCGTTCTGTTTTCTCCTGTGGTTCAATTAAGATAAAAAAAAAAAACATCTTTTAATGGAGAAAAAAAAACTCTCTCTTTTGTTTGCACTTGGATCTCCGTTTACTCACACACAAAATACCACCCACAAGCACACGCACGTGCACACACACACACGCACACACACACACACACACACACACACACACACACACAGAAAATATTGACCAGCTTAATCCCGATAGCAGCCATTGAAATGCACCGAGCGTTTTTCGAGAATCTAATTGAAACACGGAGCCCTGGGGGAGGTGGGGAAGGTAGAAGGGTCCTTGCCGTGTCTCTCCTCTGCCCTCTCCTCCTCCCCAGATATATTCACCACTCCATTTCTGGCCTCCCACCGACATGAAATTCTTTCAGGCATTTCGGAAAATGTCAAAAGCGCAGCACACTCTGGCCGAGCTCCGTCCGCTGATATTTTCGGGATACACCCCCCGGCTGGGTGGGTGCGGGGGTTGAGCGGGACCAGCGCTGCCTTATAATGGACCAGCACTTGGCACCTCTCCCCCTAGAGAGAGCCCCCCCGCACACACACACACACATCCACCCAATCCGTCGCTCCCAGAGCCTCACAAAGCTACTGGTCCAGGTGGCCTGTCTTTGTGTGTGTGTGTGTGTGTGTGTGTGTGTGTGTGTGTGTGTGTACTTTTTACTCCTCTATTTTTCTGTTATTTTTAAAGTCTCTCCAGCACACCACTTGACAATGACAGCCATGGTCATCGACACTCCAGACACACCCCTGAAGTCTCACTTTGCCCAACCCCCCCCCAGGCCTCTGGGAAGACGGCGGCCAAGCCAAACACTTGCTGATAAAGAGCAAACAAGACTCAGTGTACCCCATAGGCAGCCCAGTGGGTCAGGGAAATCAGCCAAGTAAAACACACACACACACACACACACACACACACACACCCACACACACACACACACACACACACACACACACACACACACACACACACACACACACACACACACACACGGATCCCACTCCTGGATACGAGTGTATTGTACGTGTCACCCTGGTGGGCCAAATATATGGCCAGTATATAAATCTGCCAGGTAATGAACTCCCACCACCACCACCACCACCCCTCCCCCACCCACCTACACACACACATGCATACACACGCATACACAGCCAGCCACCTCCAGCCCCCCGCCCCCCCACCACCACCACCACCACCCCCCACCCCCCCAAAACGGCTGCTGTTTAACTGTTCGACAAATGTCACGGATGTGTTTGGGTTACAATTAGCATTTCGATTAGCGTGCCAGAGACCAGGCAGGCAGGCCAGGTGTTGGCTGCCACGGCGACCGCAGCAACCACGCGTCGAGCGCCCAGCAACGATGTCCCTTTAAGGGTGGAGTTGTTGTTTGTTGTCGCTTGTTGTCGTCGTTCTTTGGGAAGGAGCACAGGCTGCCCCACAGTGGGTTGCATTGCAGGCCCGGACCGGCCATTGGGAGCACCGGGAGTTTTCTGGGTGGCCTGTTAAAGCCTGTTAAATGACGAACCGCAATCAGGCCACTGAACGTAGAAGCAGGCCAACCCAGTGTGTCTGGTTGGCGGCAGCACGATAGTTTGCTAACGTTAACTGTTTGCATAACCGCCACTTGAAGACAGGATGGTGGGAACAGGTGGAGCTGGTGGAGGCCCTTGCAGGAAAGGCTGCAATATACTGCACAAATCGTTCTTGCATCTTGAAAGCTGCAAAACGTTTTCAATGCACGGGACCAGGAGCTTACTCAGCAATACAAATAAATATGCTAATGTAACTAACGTTACTGATGCATCATCATCGTCAAATGTAAAAAGCTCAAATGTAAGCTGCTAAGAAATCAATAATAAAAATGGTTGTTCCATTTCTAAGTCCCTCAAACATTGGTGAGGGCAGAGGCAATGACAGGCCGCGGTTGGGGGCGGAGTTTCCTCATCCTACAGGTACTGCAGTACCACTCCAGGCCTCTGTAGCCATGTGGGGCATGGATCAGGGATCAGGCCCTCACACACTATTCAACCTGCTGTAATTACGCTATTGTTGAATGGTCTGTTATGTTATGTAATTTAACGTTTGTGTGAAAAGGGCTATTTTAACCTGTGATGGGTAGTGCATCTTAATGGTACACACCTTAGATACCACCACGGTTGTATTTGAGGTTCATAACAGTACATCGTTCGTGTGGAAGCAGTTCCTGGTTCGTTTGTTGGTGATTGAAACGCACCGCAATTCAACCAGAATGCAGGAAATTAAGTCTTTGTAGGAAAACATTTCCCGGTGTGGGGGGGTGGGGAGGGGACTCCCCGTTTAAACCTGGCCTGACTGGGGCTATATTTCTCTCTGTGTTTTCCCAATCCGGCCCTGTTCATATCGTAGAAAAACACACACATACACACACACACACACATACTGTACAAGCTGAGGCGAGTCTGACTTCATAGATGGAAGGGATCAAGTGAGCCGGGTGGCCGAC
>PIJE02000233.1:403973-414774 GCA_002895965.2 Coryphaenoides rupestris | reverse complement strand
CAAGCTGAGGTGATTCCGACTTCATAGACGGAAGGGATCAAGGGGGGGTGGGGGGGGTTTGACCCGGGGTGGGTGGGTTGTTCAACACTGGCCAGGCTCCCTCTCTCCCTCTCTCTCTCTGTTCATATCATATCACAGACATCTAATTAAGGGCGTGTGTACAGGCCAGCAACAATGGCCGACAGGGGCAGAGGGAGTTAGATAAGAGGGGAAGAAGAGAGAGAGAGAGAGAGAGAGAGAGAGAGAGAGAGAGAGAGACATAGGGAGAGACATAGGGAGAGAACAGGAAGGAAGTCACCGTCGTCCATTTTCATGCCAGCGAACGTCTGTACATCTGAGCTTCAGATAACAAAGTGAAAATGAAGTTTCTAAAACAAATGGATGAAACAAACATACAAACAACAACAGAAATCTCCTAAATAAACTAAGTCCAAGTCCCTCTCGTATATATGTCTTCATTTCACCGTTCCCTTTCCTTTGGAAAATACAGCGAATCCCGGGTTAAATAAGAAATGAGAACCATTAGCTCCTCAAAAGGCAAACGGATGAACTGTCACGCGTATTATGCAAATCGGAAACTAAACGCGGACAAAGTAAAGCAGTGCCGTCGCCAACGAATAATGAGGGCAAGAAACTCTGGGGCCGCTCACATCTGCCAAGAAGAGCTGCATATCAACCCTGCTTCGTTTGTGCTGTTCCCATTTTGTACAAAAAAACAAAACCAAAACAAAAGGAAAAACCCGGCGAACCTCCCACACACACCCCGTCTTCCATCAGGACCTCCACCGTACTAGCGGGGCCGCGGCGCGAGGGTGGCGGACCCAGAGCCCCTCAGATGGCGCAAACTGTTTGACGATAACACAGCCTGTCTGTGATGAACAAACCTCCCTCCCCAAACCACACACTTCTGAAAAAGCGGGGCATATATTAGCCGGCGGATGAAAGGAGTCTCGCAGATTAATGCGGTGGACAAACAGCGGCGTCCTTAAAAAGTTAAGCACCTCGTCGTTCAATAAAAAACGCAGGCGGTCTTGTGGGGGGGGGTTGGTCTGTTCTTTTCCAGGTTTCCTTTTCTCAGTGAGCGCCGGCCATTTTGACCGCGACCAAGACGTAGTGGCTTGCCCTGTCACGGGGCCATTCTTCCGGCCTGAAAAACCACAACTCCCATGGTTTTGAAGCGGTAGAACGGGAGCGTCGTCAAGGCCCCGGGAGAACAGTTAACTACACTAAGCTCTTAACGACGGCCATCACGGCACACAGATTTATGTCACCCTGTGCCATTGTTGTCTTTTCAAAAGCCTCTGGAGGAGAGAGAGAGAGAGCGCGCCTCGCAGGATGGATGGTCCTGGGGGCTGTGGACCGCACAGACCACAGACCCCGCATGGCAGCAGCAACTCCCACCCCACACTCGCCATCTTTGTTTGCGGAGCGCTCAGAGTAGCTTGCTGTGTCACGGCGCGGAGCAAACGGTTTAAATCGGTAAGACAACAAAACCCTCCTAGGCTGGAGGTCCAGTGAACTACGGTCACACAGGCCAGCTCCCCAGCACACAGTCAGTGTGTCAACAAGGATTGGTTCATCTTGTTGAGACAGATTAGAAGAGGAGGGGATGTACAGTATTTACTACACATATAGATCTTTGCATGTAAACTTTGCCAGGCTAGTGTAGTGAGTAGGGGTTTCGACTACAAGCCGGAAGGTACTGGGTTCGATCCCCCCAATGTTCAACACACACCTAATGACTTGTATTTTATATGTAAGTTATATAATATTATAAGTTGCTTTGTAGTGTTGCTGCAATCGCTTTCGGTAAATTGAGGCGATTGAGGGATATTAATGATTAGTTCAGATATTTGTTGCATTACTGGTTTGACTGATGCTCAGTCCACTGGTGTCAGTACTGGAGCGCTGGGTCTGTGATCGTTACGCCGTCTGTGGAGAACACAGTAGCGTTGGTACTGCTAGCGTGTCACGGAGAGGTCAGACTAGCCCATGCAGCCAAGGTTCAGAGAGAATATTCCGGATGTAATTCATGTCATTGATCTCATCTTTCACCCTTTCCCTCTTTTCGCACCTCACTGGGTGCTTCGTACACAGCAAACTATGACAAGTGTGTGAGAACGTACACACACACACACACACACACACACACACACACACACACACACACACACACACACAATAACACACTAAGACACTAAGACACAAGCACTGAAACACACAAACACTCACACACAGACACACACACAGACACACACACACAATAGCACACTAAGACACAAGCACCAAAACACCCCCACACACACAGCATGCCCCGGTTACCTTAGCCAAACAATAATTGGACATAATGAATCATTTGGCATCGTTGACAATCACCCCAACACCAAGGACACCGCGGGTTTTCATGGCAAGTTCCTGGCCCGCCCACCCCCACAAAAAAAAAAAAACGAGAAGTAATAATTAGTTACCATGGCAACTACGCGGTGTGCTATCATCATGGCTCCGAAGAAAAGAGCGGGAGGAATGGCGAGAGAGACGTCAGGAGGAGAAGCGAGCACCGTGCGCTCGTTTCACAACAAAGAAAGAACAGCGTCGACGAGACCCGCTCGGTGCTTTAAAAGCTACAACGCGGGTCATAAAAACACCTTGTGCGGTGTTGTGTGTGTGTGTGTGTGTGTGTGTGTGTGTGTGTGTGTGTGTGTGTGTGTGTGTTTAATCTTCAATGCCGCCAGGTCCGCTGAGGACGGAGGTGTCCGATAAAATGCCGGTGACACAGTGTCGTGTACACACGCTCCTCCAACCTTTTATAGACCGGCAGCTAACCCAGCACCCTAATTGAAATTCTTCCACACTGCCGTTTGTTCACGTATTTTCAGGACAAAGCCGGAATGTTCCTCAGCGGAGCGGTTATAAAGTCATAGCGTGGCTCCAGCGTTACGACACGACGAGGACTCATAATATTCTTTATAGAGAGAGCAGGAGGAGAGGAGGAGGAAGCAGGTAAACCCTGCACCCGCCGTATACCGATGTACAATCGGCGTGACTGCAGCAATAACTGAGTGTGAGGCGCTGTGGAGACTGTGGAGTCAAAGTCCCAGTCCAGTGCCCCCGTGGGACGCCCCTCACCTCTCTGCTGATCCCTGACCGAGATCAAGGGATTCTGGGAGGTAATGCCAAGGTCGGCGGTGGGGGGGAGGATGCTGTAACTGCGGTAAAATAACTTATACCATGAATAATTTAATATCTTCTAATGCATTAAAACCTGTGTTTTGAACAATACAAAGTTCGGCTCAAGTTTAATCACGTCTAAATTCGTCCATCGTTGAAGAGCACGGCTGTCAAAGCTTAACTGTTATCAACCGCTGCAAGCACGGCTGAGCAACGTTAGCAACGTGACAACCAGGAAGGAAAACACACCAATTGTCTATTTGGAGAATACAACTGGACTTTGCAGAGGAAACATGAATGTAATACTTAGAAGAATAGAATAGAATAGAACTTTATTTATCCCGAAGGAAATTCTTGTGCCAGGTTACATAGCGATACAGTACAATAAAACAATATAACAATATGGAAAACAACAGAATGATAAAAATTAAGTAACGGATTTACAAATTTACAGATAAAATATACAAATATGTAGGCAAGGTAAGATATTCCGACGTCAAAAACAATTTGGCATAATTGAAGTGAAATATTATTGGACATGATATTAA
Organism: Coryphaenoides rupestris; assembly: GCA_002895965.2. Classification (NCBI taxonomy): domain Eukaryota; kingdom Metazoa; phylum Chordata; class Actinopteri; order Gadiformes; family Macrouridae; genus Coryphaenoides; species Coryphaenoides rupestris. Next base: position 411,058 of record PIJE02000233.1, on the reverse strand, counting down.
GAATATTGCACATGATGATGATGAGAGGAGATGAGAGGTAGTGTTATAGATCATATTTATAGACATCATGATAATAATAATAATAATAATATAGCACATGATAGAGTATTGCACATGATGTTGGACAGTAATATTAATAATATTGCACATAAAACTGGGGAAAGTGCACATGATGTTGAGAGGTAATATTGCACATTATATTGCTGTGTTCATTGTCTTGTAGGGGGAGTTATAGGGAGGAGTTATAGAGTTTGATGGCCACAGAGGGGGAGGAGTTATAGAGGTTGATGGCCACAGGCAGAAAGGACCTCCTGTGGCGTTCTGTGGTGCACCTCGGTAATCTCAGTCTACGGCTGAAGGTGCTCTGGTATGACACCAGTGTGGCGTGCAGGGGATGGGAGGCGTTGTCCATAATACTGAGTAGTTTACTCAGCATCCTCCTCTCTGAGACCTCTACCAAAGACTCCAATTCCACTCCCAGGACAGAACCCGCTTTCCTGATGAGCTTATTGAGTCTGTTAGCGTCGGCTGCCTTCACCCTGCTGCCCCAGCACACAACAGCGTAGAAGATGACGCTGGCCACCACAGAGTGATAGAACATCTGCAGCATGGTCCTGCAGACGTTGAAAGATCTGAGTCTCCGTAGGAAATACAGGCGACTCTGACCTTTCTTATACAGGGCCTCTGTGTTTTTAGTCCAGTCCATTATATTGTCTATGTGAACACCCAGGTACTTATATTCCTCGACAATGTCCACCTCGGTCCCCCTGATGCTGACCGGTTTCAAGTGAGTCGGTTGCTTCCTGAAATCCACCACCAACTCCTTCGTCTTAGAGATGTTGAGTTGCAGATGATTTAGTCCACACCACTCCACGAAACTGTCCACCACACTCCTGTACTCGGACTCCTGCCCCTTTCTGATACAGCCCACAATGGCAGAGTCATCTGAAAACTTCTGCAGGTGGCAGGACTGTGAGCTGTATCTGAAGTCTGAGGTGTAGAGTGTGAACAGGAAGGGAGACAGGACTGTCCCCTGAGGTGCTCCCGTGTTGCTCACTATAGTGTCCAACATGTTGCTCTGCAGCCTCACATACTGTGGCCGACCTGTGAGGTAGTTAGTAATCCAGGCCACTAGTGGAGCATCCACCTGCATGTCCAGAAGCTTAGTCCCAAGCAGGGCAGGCTTTATGGTGTTGAAAGCACTCGAGAAGTCGAAGAATGTGACTCTCACAACGCTGCCTGCCTCCTCCAGGTGAGAATAAGCCCTGTGCAGCAGGTAGATGATGGCGTCTTCCACTCCAATACGGGGCTGGTAGGCAAACTGCAGAGGGTCCAGTGATGGTTCGACTAGTGCACGGATGTGCTTCAGGACTAGCCTCTCCAGCGACTTCCCCTCTCCTCTCCTCCAGGGAGGAGAGGAGAGGGGGGAGAGGAGAGGGGGGAGAGCAAGGGGAGGGATAAGAGGGGAGGAGAGGGGGAGGGTGGGGGGAGGAGAAGATGGGGGGAGGGAGAGGGGGAGGGCGAGAGGGGAGAGCATCACAGGAGGAGCTGGGGGAAGGGTGGAGAGGAGCCACATCGTCAAACCTGTTGAAGAACAGGTTTAACTCATTGGCCTCATCCAGGTTTCCCTCCCTCCCCTGGCATGGGTCTATTGCCTCCTGATGGCCAGTGATGGTTCGTCATGGCCACTCACACCTCCCTGAGCCACTTTCTTTCGCTGTTGCAGTATGCCTGAGTGTCTTTTAGTCACCAGGCGTTTGTTGACAGTGGGGCCCCCACAGTCTTAGTTGGGATCACACAGTCCGTGCAGAATTTACATCGTCCGCTATGCAGCCTGTGAGTCTGTCTATGTCCTGCCCATGTCCATCACAGAGAACATCCCAGTCTGTCAGCTCAAAACAGCTCTGGAGAGTCTCCTCTGCATCCTGAGACCACCCCCGTACAGTTCTGGTGACCACTGGTTGCCTCTGAACCGCAGGTTTATAGAGGGGCCTCAGGTAGACCAGGTTGTTGATCTGATCTGCCCAGAGGAGGGAGAGCTGTGGAGCTGTATGCCTCCTTAACATTGGCATACAGCAGGTCCAGTGCTTTATTTTCCCTGGTTTTGCAGTACACAAACTGCTTGAATGTGGGCAGGGTTGATGTCAGAGTGACATGGTTAAAATCACCCGATATCGATATTAACGTGCTTGGGTGCAGTGTCTGGAGATGTGTGGTCACGGAGTTGATGACGTCAGCAGCCTGCGACTCGTTAGCCGCGGGAGGAATGTAGACGACAATAACAATGGCCTGGGTGAACTCTCTGGGCAGGTAATATGGACGGAGACTCACTGCCAGCAGTTCGATGTCCGGGCTGCACACACGTTCCTTCACTGTACACACTGTACACAATGGAGCCCTGTGGCGTGTCCGCATCCGCCATGCCGGGTGTCGGGCACAGTAAATGTACTATAAAAATACCGACGAAAAACAGAGCAATAGCTTGCTGAGCCATCTTGTTCGGCTGTACAAATAACTTATCTTACAAAATAAATAACAGGAATTCTAAAACAAAGTAAGTAAAGATAGAAAAAAAAGTTTAAAAAGTACACGATCGCTTAAGCAAATCTGGCTGCCAGCCGCCCGAGACGGCGCTGGAGCAAAATTGTTTGCGATGGAGCCCTTACCTTCGCTTTCCTCACTCCAATGGGAAGCAGGGTTAAGATTAAGGTTAAGATTAAGGTAAAGATTAAACCAATATCTGCAGCTGAAGTGTGGAGAGAGCCAGAGTGGCAGCCTTACCAACATGGCTTGCTGACACATTTGCCAAACAAACACCATTCCACAGAGCGAGAGAGAGAAAGAGGGAGAGAGAGAGAGAGAGAGAGAGAGAGAGACATTACACAAGGCCATGAAGCCAAGAGGGTGCATTTGCACACTTTGTTGCTGTTGTTTTGCTCCCGTACAGTTGACTTTTCAGAAGTTACTTTGAGTTCAAATGTATGCTCTAATTCTTCTCAGGCTCACTTGCATACTGCGTTGGTTACAACACGTAAAATATTTAGTACTTTACAGTCTGCTTTGAGATTAAACTAGAATCCTCAAAGATGGCGGATGTAAAGACAGATCTTTTGGATCGTCTTTCATGTCATATCAATGTTCATTTTAGCACATTTATGATCTTGTTTATTCATAACCTGACTTCCTTGCTCTCGGGCAGCTGGAGAGCATCAGAAAATAATAATAAAATAGAAACTCAAGCGGAACGCCTGTGCAAATACCATCAATAATTCACCTGCTCATCTTCATATTGATATCACAATTTAGATTTTTTTGATGAAGACATGGGCACGGTAAAATATTAACACAACATTATTACTTATTAAACATTTTTGCAATGCTGCTGGAAGCTTTTGGAATTACACGCTCGCTTGATGAATTATCGATGAGGGATATTGTCAAACAGATTACCGAAAAAGCGTGAGTCCCCTCGAATCCTGATGACAATGTGCCATCCGTGACCGACGTTGGCGCCTTAACGTTAGCATGGAGAGGCTCATCCAGACGTAGCACACGTGTGATGGGATTCACAGTTTAAACTTTGATCTGCCTAAGTACTCACAGCCAGTTACCGTGACGCTGCATCTGGATAGAGATCTTAACTAAGCAGACGGTTCACTCGAGTTGAGAGGGACAGATTAGCACATGAAGTGTGGCAAGCACTGTGTTGAGGTTTTTGGATGGGTTTTTTAACCGATAATCAATAGAGCTGAATACATTTGGTCATATTTACATTCAGTAGTAATGAGACAACTGGAATCTCTTGTGTAAGTGTAGAGATTCCATTTAAGTTTCAAGCTTCAAGTTTCAAGTATTTTATTGTCACGTCACAGTTTACACAAGTATAAGCAGTGAGTGAAATTAGTATTAGAAAGTATACAAAAAATATTAAGGGGAGCAATACAAATAGAAATCAATGTAATAAAATATACATTGTTATATTTTGACATTCACAGAATGTCACAGAATACTTCCTCAGACAGTCACAGTAGAACACACTAGAACAACACTAGCACCAGCAATTAGCACCAGGACTAGTACTAGCAGTAACACCAGCACTACTACCAGCACTTGCACCAGCAGTAACACTAGCACTTAGCACCAGGACTAGCACTAAGCAGTAGCACTAGCAGTAACACTTAGCACTAGCACACCAGAGCTAGCACTAGCAGTAACACTAGCACTAGCAGTAACACCAGCACTAGCAGTAGCAGTAACAATAGCACTAGCACTAGCAGTAGCACCGGCACCAACACTTAGCACTACTACCAGCACTTGCACAGGACTAGCACTAAGCAGTATCGCTAGCAGTAACACTTAGCACTAGCACACCAGAGCTAGCAATAGCAATAGCAGTAACACTTAGCACTAGCACTTGTTCAGCAGCCTGATGGCCTGACTGTGGAAGCTGTCTCTGAGTCTGCTCGTGTGGCACTTGATACTGCGGTATCGCCTGCCTGACGGTAGAAGTGTGAACAGTTTGTGGCTGGGGTGGTTATTGTCTTTAATAATCCGTTTGGCCTTGGCCACGCACCGCCTGGTGTATATATCCAGGAGGGAGGGAAGCTCAGTTCCCGTACCAGACGGTGATGCATCCAGTGAGAACACTCTCGATGGTACTGGAGTAGAATGTTCTGAGGATGCGGGGGCACATGTTGAATTTCCTCAGTCGCCTGAGGAAATACAGGCGTTGTTGGGCCTTTTTCACCACATGTGTGGTGTGCGTGGTCCATGTGAGGTCCTCGGAGATGTGCACGCCGAGGAACTTGAAGCTGCTGACCCTCTCTACTGCAACCCCGTCGATGGAGATGGGGGCGTGCTCTCCTCTCCACTTCCTGTAGTCCACGATCAGCTCCTTGGTCTTCTTGACGTTGAGGGCGAGGTTGTTCTCTTGGCACCACTGTGCCAGTGATCCAACCTCCTCCCTGTAGGCTCTCGTCGTCGTTGGCGATCAGACCCAACACTGTCGTGTCGTCAGCAAACTTGATGATGACGTTGGAGCTGTGCATAGCCATGCAGTCGTGGGGCTCAACACGCATCCCTGAGGGGCTCCAGTGTTGAGGGTCAGTGGCTTTGAGGAGGTGCTGCCCATCCTGTCGCGGCGGCCCGACAGGAAGTCCAGTATCCAGCTGCACATGGTCGGGTGCAGGCCTAGACTCCTGAGTCGATGGAACGCTGACAAGTCCACCAGCCTCGCGATTTGGCAGCCGGAGGCAAGTGCCCCATGGAGAGGTGATGATGGCCGACAGAGGCCGCTCGCGTCTATCGCGAGGAGGAATGACGTCAGCGGAGAATCAGCCGCACCCGCGGAAAGGGGACAGGTGCGGCTCATTAATGTAATCAGGAATAAAGGATAAAAAGGACTGCATGATAACGAAGAGGAGGAGTAGCTGAGGCGAAACTGGAGGTGCGTGCTGTGTGCAGAGGGAGGAGAGAAAGAGTTGGCTGTGTGCCCGTGGACTTATGAGACCCCGCTTCGTGAATGACCCCACCTTCGCGAGGCAGTTTAAAAAACCTGGGAGCCGTTACGGGTTGCCGTCAGTTACCATCACCGCCGCTGCCACCATCATCGCAGTCGAAAGCGAGCGTGCTCGTCGTTTCCCTGTACACCCGAGCCAACGTGTCGTTTAACAGACAAGGGGCTTTTATTCAGCCTTATAAAATCTAAATGGGTACACGCCACCACCACGGCTGCAGAAAATGCTCAGTATTCTTTCACCAGTCAATCGAACAGATGCGGTGGATACACGCGGCCGGGATCATAGGATTTGTCCTGGCATCAGAAGGCTAAGGATTAAAAACCCATGTGTTAGTTGCAACATTACGAGTTGAATTTAAGCTTTGAATCCCGCGTTCATCATCTTCATCCATCTTTGGTTATTTGTATTTGTTCTATTGCACATTTCACTGGGTTAGGGGTTGCACGACTTCTGATTTTTTCAAGTCGACTTTTCTATCAATAAAGTCGACGTAACGTTGACGCGTCGTTGATGACGTCATCACATACACACGCACGCAAAAAACACAGACAGAATGGGCTGTCCAAAAAAAAAAGCACAGGTATCCTCTGTGCAAACAGCCGCTCGAAATCGCTTAATTTTCCCCCCACCGGCCACCGCATTTGCGCCAAGTCCCGCCAAATATCTTAAAGTGTAAAAAAAAAATACAAATACTCTTAAAGTGTGAAATCACGTGGTCAACGACGCGTCGATGTCTCCCGGTAGGCGTCGACTTGTGATAGTGACGTTGACGCGTCGATAAGTCGACTTTTCTGTGCAAGCCCTATCGCTGGGCAACTTGACCACTTTTTCATTTCACTGCATATGCTGTATGTGTGTGTGTGTGTATGTATGTGACCATTAAAGTTCTTGAATCTTGAATCTTGCATCTTGAATCTTGAATCTTGAACCAGCAGCATCAGTACACCAGTTAACAAGTAACAAGAGCCCGGTTGCGTTGTACAGCACCACAGCAGGCGGCCGCCTCTCACACAAAGGCAATAACACTCAAACACGTTATTTTTGAGAAGGTCTCATAAACGTTCCCGTCTACACCAAACACACTAAACTGTCTCATGATTTGTAGCCACGAGCAACTTCGCGGCTAATCGCCGAGAGTGGTGCAATGCGCATACGTTCACCGGGACATTGACTTCATGGGCAGATGTTGATTGGGTTCAAACAACGTGTGTGTGTGTGTGTGTGTGTGTGTGCATGTGTGTGTGTGTGTGTGTGGTGTGTGTGGAGCACGCAAATTATCTTTCCGTTGTTGAGTGAGACATCTATCTCTGTGTCTAGAGGAGGGTGCCTGTGTAACACTGTAGTGTAACGACGTACCTTCCTTCCCCAGCAGGAAGTCCAGGAAGTGGTAGGTGTAGGCCACGCCCACCTTGGTCTCCACCTGAGGCCGACGGAGGGTGGAGTAGATCTTCCCGGGACTCTGCCTCTCCTCCGCCCTACGCAGCTTGGGCAGCCGGCAGCCCATCTCTCCCTGGGGGGGAGAGATGGGAATTAAGAGAGAGAGAGAGAGAGAGAGAGAGAGAGAGA
>PIJE02000233.1:396473-398973 GCA_002895965.2 Coryphaenoides rupestris | reverse complement strand
CGTGGTGGTGGCGTGTACCCATTTAGATTTTATAAGGCTGAATAAAAGCCCCTTGTCTGTTAAACGACACGTTGGCTCGGGTGTACAGGGAAACGACGAGCACGCTCGCTTTCGACTGCGATGATGGTGGCAGCGGCGGTGATGGTAACTGACGGCAACCCGTAACGGCTCCCAGGTTTTTTAAACTGCCTCGCGAAGAAGTGTCGAGGTCAGCAACTCTGGAGAACAGGGGCTGTTCCTCACTGCCCGGGATCTAAGGGTAGGGGTGGAGGCTTGGGGGGTTGGGTAGAAAGAAAGAGGCTTATAAACTGGATGTGGAGTCTTGCGTGGCGCCTCTGATGCGGGGGGCTGCTTCAAAGCGTGCGGTAATTCTCAGGTGCAGTTATACTGGAGGGTAGCTGTAGCCCTGTAGCCCCGCCTACCCTCGGGCACGGTGGTGCAGTGCTTGCACTGCTGCCTCACAGCAAGAAGGTCCAGGGATCGATTCCCACCTGGTGCGCTGTTGACTCGGGGTGCCCAGATGGGTTATCTCCCGGCCATTCTGTGTGGAGTTTGCATGTTCTCCCCGTTCTCCCCGTGATCTGCGGGGTCTCCTTACGGAGTCAGAACCCCAATTAAAAACATTCGAAGAATCGCTTCTCCTGTCCTGTCCCTGACCAAGACGTGGACGAAAGATCCACCCTCAACAGGGGCAGCCAGGAGGGTTAAAAGCAGAGACATAATTTCCACGGGCCACCCACCCTGCATGTGTGTGTGTTTGGCGGCCACCACTTCAAAACATGCTGTGTTTGTGTGACCATAAAAAGTGTGGATTAATAAAGTTGTTCTTCTTCTTCCTACCCTGCGCACCCCCCCCCACACACACACACACCCCCCACTACCACCACCCTCCTGTTCTGCTACTTAACAATGACAATACACTAAAACTGCCTGTTTTTATACGCTGTTTTGGGATTTATGTGCGTTTATATGCATGTGTGTGACTGAGTGTGAGTGTTTATGTCTGCTGAGTGTGTGTGTAATATACATACGTGCGCATCTGTGTGATTGTGTGTCTGTGTCATCGTGTGTGTGTGTGTGTGTGTGTTGTGTGTGTGTGTGTGTGTGTGTGTGTGTGTGTGTGTGAGGGAGCATGTGCATGTGTGCACTTTGTGTATGTGTGTGTAAAAACACGTGAGTGTGTGAGAGCGAGCGCATGTATTTGTGTCAGTGACTGCGAGCTTGTGTGCGTGTGTATGTGTGTGAGAGCACTAGGGCATTGTGTGTGAGTGATTGCGAGCGTGCGTGTGTGTAAATGAGTGACCATGTGTGTGTGCATATGTGTGAGTGAGCGTGTGTGTGTGTGTCTTTGAGGGTGCATGTGTGTTTGTCTGTGTGAATGAGTGAGCATACGTGTGTGTGTGTGCGTGTGTGTGCGCGCACGTGCGCCACACGGTGATGAATGAGTTGGTGCGGCGTTCACAGCATCTTGAGTCGCTTGATGAGAATCCTCCGGAGAGACGCGTGGTTTCTAAAAATAATACATCATCCTATTGCCTCTATTGATGCGCGGATGATAAAACAAAATCATATCCATCTGCCCTTCTGTCTTTCTGTCGCTCTTTCTGTCTGTCTGCCTGTCTGGCCTGGTCTGATCTGTCTGTCTGTCTCTCTCACTGTGTCTCGCAGCAGGTGCGAAACTGTTCACTCACGTTCCCTCTGGTCGGTCTCTTAGCACGACACTGTAGCAGACAGGACAGGACAGGCCTCTCGTTTTCCCGCCAAATGGCAGCTAGCTCTCTCCGTTCGGCGGCGTTTTTTCCGCGCCAACTCAGTTATGTTTGGCATCGCCCGCCCGCCCGCCCGGTGCGTTGAGTTTGGCAGCATTACGGCCAGATCTGGGGGAATTTAACACAAGGATGGCGGCAAAGGAGCACGGACAGTGGAGAAGGGTGTACTGTGCACACACACACGGCACACAAGACACACACACACACACACACAGGCACACACGCATGCATGCATTGCACACACATGCACAAATTTGGTTGAGTGTGAGGGTTTCATTTCGAGGTCAGGGCTGTGTTGACAGGCGTGCAGATCCGACGACGGGAGGGATTGGCGATTTGGCCGGCCCTGTCGTATCACTTTGTAAGAGGGACAGATGCTTTTAGTTCATTTTAACACTTTCTACTTCCTGTTAAAATTAACAACATTTTCAGCTTGATTGCGATTTCTGTTGGGAACACTTCACTGATTTCTTGACACTGGTTCTTGTCGCTACCATACACCGCTGTCACATACACATACACACACACACACACACACATGCTCACGCACATACACAAACACAAACACAAACACGTGCACGCACGCACACACACACACACACACACACACACACACACACCAACACACACAGCAACACACAGCAACACACACACACACACACACACACACACCAACACACACCAACACGTGGCCGCTTATGGAGTTCTCCGTCAGCACGCCCTGGTGTTAT
>PIJE02000233.1:388973-393973 GCA_002895965.2 Coryphaenoides rupestris | reverse complement strand
CTGTATATATGTGTATGTGTGTGCATGTTAGTTTCACATATATGTTTTTATATGGAGTAGCTACGCATGTTTAAGTGCTTGGTTCTTTTTTGTGTGTGTGAGGGTGAGTGAGTGAGTGTGTGGAGAGGGGGGGGTGGGGGGTGGTGTCATGCGGATAGATGTGTGTGTGTGTGTGTGTGTGTGTGTGTCTGTGTACATGTCTGTGTGAGTGAGTCAGTGTATGGTGGGGGAAGGTGGTTGTCATATGAATGTATCGGCGTGTGTGTGTGTGTGTGTGTGTGTACATGTGTACATGTCTGTGTGTGCACATGGCTGTAAGTGAGTCAGTGTGTGTGTGTGCATGTGTGCAGGATACATGTCGGGTGTGTGTGCGTGGGTGTGTGTGTGTGTTAGTAATGAAAAAAACCCACCATTACACTAATATGGTGCGCTGCGCTGCAGAAGATCCAGAATCTATTCGTCACCCCCCCCCCCCCCCCCCCCCGTGTGATAAATTCACGCCATTCCCGTCCGACATGACGCTCTTACAGCGGTGAGCGAGCCAACTGCAAAAGCCATTACGTTCTCTCGGATCTGCGACACTCCAAAGTGTTTTCCCGAGCGCACGCATGAGCAGCTTTCCTGTTGCGGAGCGCTCGAAAATGATAAACAGTTGTAGTCCGAACGAGAATAAAAACAAAAAAAATTAATCGACGTCCTTTTCATCATTTTCTTTCTTCATGGCATTATGGGTAGCGTATGGTGAGAGAGAGAGAGAGAGACATAGAGAGACAGAGAGGGAGAGAGAGAGAGGGCACGCACGCCGGGCACCAACACAGCAGTTTCACACGCCTCCTCACGTCATCAATCTGCGAAAAATATAAAGTGTGTCTACTCTTTATAAGTGTTTCATAAACACCTTTTCCTTTTTTGCCAGGAGCCCCTGGGGAGGGGGAACCGTGTAAGTTAGAAACAGTTAGAAATGAATTAATACGTTTTTAATTGTCCTATTCCCTTCATTTATTAATGTCTGTGACCTCTTGATTACCGCCTTATTGTGTTCTGAGCATCACACGGGAAACCTGTAGTGTCATGTGACCGCTTCCACAAGACACTCAAGACCCACCTGTTCAGAGTTCACCTGGACTCTGCATAACCCCCCCCCCCCACACACACACAGCCTTCCCTCTCCTAACCCTAACACTAACTTGTGTGCTTGTACGTCTTGGCATTATTAAGACTACTTGACATTGTTTAGCATATTGTATGTTTTTAGATGTTGGTACTGCACTCAGAATGTCACGCTCTGCTCTTATCCCTGATATTATGCAGGCAACCTAGCAATTATGAAACTCCTTCTATTAGCCTCGTAACTATGAATGCAGCTCTATTCTTATCTTTATGTCCCACAGAGATATATTGCTGTCTGCCAAATGCCCTAAATGTAAATGTAAATGTAAATGACGCCACCGTCCTCCACATCACACGCACACGTGACAACGGTGGCAAAAAAACCCAACCGTCCAAAAAGCCGATATGGACTCCCATCTCCCCGGGCACACACACACACACACACACACACACACACACACACACACACACACACACACACACACACACACACACACGGCCACCTAAAGTTAACTTTGATCCCCCCTGCTGGGGGACCTGGGGGCCTGGTGTTAATGTGATGTGATGTGTGAGACGCTGACCAGCTACTGTCATGGCCGCCGGGCAGGTACATTCCCCAACAGTAGGGGGCACGGGGGGCTCTGGACTGTGCCAAGTTCATTATTTTATAGCCGTCGCCGCCGCTGCCGCTGCATTTGGCGGGGACCTCCTCCGCCTCCGAACCTCTGCAAGCCATTAGGATGCTATTTAAATAAACGTGAACCTCCAGCCCGCACCGGGATAAGCCTGCAGGGAGGCTGTGACTCAGAAGCCTCGCATGCATCACCTAGCAGGATTAGAGCAAATACTGCTTCTCTCTGTCTTCTTATTCTGTGTGTTTCTCTCTCTCTCTCTCTCTCTCTTCTCTCTCTCTCTCTCTCTCTCTCTCTCTCTCTCTCTCTCTCTCTCTCTCTGTCTGTCTGTCTTCTTTCTTCTATTTCTCTGTTTGCCTCTTTTCTCTCTCTCTCCCTCTCTCTCTGTCTGCTTTCTTCTGTTTCTCTGTGCTGTTCCCTTCTTCTCTCTCTCTCTCTCTCACTCTCTCTCTCTCTCTTCCTTTATCCATCTCTTATCCTCTTTATTTCTCCTCTTTCTCTTCTCTCCTTCTCTCCCTCTCTCTGTTGTTGTCGTAGTGCACACAAACGCAGGCACCCCACACACACACACGTGCACACACACACACACACACACACACACACACACACACACACACACACACACACACACACACACACACACACAGTTGCTCGCACACAAGTTAATGTAGGGCTTGGGGGGACGGGGAGGGGTGGGGGGGGGATGATGTACAAATAAACATGGGTACAAATCCATACACACACATACCAATCAGATAATAGTCACGCATACACATACGCGTTGAGATACCCATAACCCACTCGACACACTCACATCAGAGGCATCCGACGTGCGCGCAAACACACACACACACACACACATAAACAGATTCATGGCTTTTGTGGGGTGAATTAATGAGCCTATTCAGTGGCTGTGGGAGTGAGGGATGATGCTGACAATTCAAACGCGGCTCACTCTGATCCAGGGTCAGAAAGTTAGCCGCTTTACACATGCCACAGACACACACACACACACACACACACACATACGCACACGTGCCCGCACCACACACACACACACACACACACATCATGTGACCCTGTCCTCCGCTTCTGAAGGAAACTGCAAAGTGGGGACCAGACAGCTGCACAGCCGTTCCTCTGTACATTAGTCAGCAGGGCGAGAGACCTTCCATCTCTCTCTCTCTCTCTCTCTCTCTCTCTCTCTCTCTCTCTCTCTCTCTCTCTCTCTCTCTCCATCTATCTCTCTATACCACAAATAAACTGCCACAAATACAGTCATGCATACACACAAATACAACACACACACACACACACACACACACACACACACACACACACACACACACACACACACACTTACACAAAGCCTTGCCACTTACCAAACTCCACACCCTCCCACCACCGCCATAAATCTCACACACACATAGATTACACATACACACACACACTCTCTTTTTATACCACACACACACACAACACAACACACACACACACGCACACCACACCACCCTCCCCTCCCCCCCCCCCCCTCCCCCCTTCCCCCCCCCAAAACCCTCCCACCAGTGTCCTGGCTCGCTGACGGTTGTAAAACTGCAGCTCTGCCCTGCAGCTCTTCCCAGGCCGGGCCAGTAAATACCCTCCCAGACAGTAAATTAACTTAGCTTTTCCGTTATAACCCCTCTACCCACCCCACCACACATACACACACACACACACCAAACCGCTAGCCTCAAGCGACCATGCATTGCCCCCCCCCCCCACCACCCCCCAAAATAATTTCTGTATGTGCACTTTGGCTGAATTAGCCTTAATGCCTTCGCTATGTCTTGTCGGCGGTGCGGGGGCTAATCACGCTAAGCTAATGACGGCTAATGGCTGTTTATACTCCTGTTCCCTTCCCAACGTCTCCAGCTGGTATTAGCATGGCTAGACTCCCCCCCCCACCCCCGCCCCGTAGACGGTATATTGGTTAAGTGTGTGTGTGTGTGTGTGTGTGTGTGTGTGTTCTTAGCAGTTTAAAGCAGTTATCATGAAATAGTTATGGGGTTGGAATTACATTTTTGCCATTGTTTTTACTTGAGTGTGTGTGTGTGTGTTTGTGTTTCTATACTTGCATTAAGTGTGTGTGTGTGTGTGTGTGTTTGCATGTTTGTTTGTGTGCGTGTGTGTGTGATCAAATGTGTGTGCGTGTGTGGGTGATCGCATGTTTGTGTGTGTGTGTGTGTGATCACGTGTGGTGTGTGTGTGTTCGCATGTTTGTGTGTGTGTGTGTGTGTGTGTGTGTGATCACGATCTCTGGAACAATTGAAAATGAGATGGCGAACTCATCACTCTATTTTACTGTGTGTGCGCATGTGTGTGTGTGGTGGGTGTGTGTGATGTGTGTGTCGTGTGGTGTGTGTGTGTGCATGGTGTGTTTGTGTGTCGGTGGGTTGGTGTGGGTGCATGTGTCGTGTGTGCGTCCATGTGCGAGACAGAGTAGTTAATTTATGCAGGTTATTTTCTCCTCTCCAGACCCATGCAAATGAGATTGAATGGAAAAGGATGACAACCATTCAGCCACAAACAGACAGCCTCATCTCTCTCTCCCTACCTCTCTTTATCTCTCTCCCTCTACCTCTCTCTCTATCTCTTTTTCCCCTCTTTTCATTACCCCGTCTGCTTCTGTTTTTTTATTTGACCAATTGTTCTCTTCCATCTCCCCGCCCTCTCCCCCCCATCCCCCTCCCTCTCTCTCCCTCCCTGTCTCGCTCACCGTGCATTTGCACAAAACCAGAAGCACACTCATGTACACACACACACACACACACACACAAGTACACACACTCATGCACATGCACGCAACACGCAATCCCCAGTGTGTCGCCACATAGACCACAATGCATCTGCTCCATGGCCGCCCGCCCCACACACACACCACACCACACACACACACACACACACACACACACACACACACACACACACACACACACACACACACACACACACACACACACACACCCCACCCTGGGTACATGCTGCCGTGCCGATAAGCTTGGCTAACCGTGTCTCTGTGTGTGTGCGGAGACGGCCCTCATTCAGGGTCTGTTGTGTGGTGTGGTGGTTGTGTGTGTGTGGATGTTGTGTCCATTAAAAGTGTTGCATTTCGTTGTGTTGTGTTGCGTTGCGTGGTGTGCTCATGGCAGATACCGGCTCAGTGTTAGCGATAGCTGCTAATACCCGACACACTCCAGAAAAGGAAACAATGTGACA
>PIJE02000233.1:228973-383973 GCA_002895965.2 Coryphaenoides rupestris | reverse complement strand
TTGCGTGTTGTGTGTTGCGTGCACGCCTGTTGGTCCCGGCGGCGCGTTTTGTTTCAAAGCGGGACAGCGATGATGATGATGCTCGTGCGATGCTCATTGTATTGGTGTAATTAGTTTCAGATTTAGCGTGAAGACGCCATGTGCCGCGGCCGACTGGCAATTAGCACACGGAGACACCCCCCTCCCCCCTCCTCCCTCCCCCCGCAGGCCTTTGTCTGCGGCCCTCGAACCCTCAAACCTGCGCTGACTCTGACACGCGATCAGCCATTCATGTCCACACATCACCAATGCATGTGTCTCTCAATGCCTACTCTCTCCCTCTGTGTCTCTATCTCTCTCTCTATCTCTCTCTTGCCTCTCCGTCACCCAATCTGCTCCATCCCCCCTCCCCGCCTCCTCCCCTCTCCCTCCCTGATCTGTCTCTCGGCTCTCTCTCTCTCTCTCTCTTCTCTTTACCCTTTAACGTAATGCTCTGCTCTCTCTCCTCCCTCCTCTCCTCTTATTCCCACTCTGTACTTTCCTATTTTAAACCTCTGCTTTTCATTTCCTCCTCCCTTCCTCCCTAATCTTCTTCCATACATCCCTCATTTCCTTCCTTCCCCCCCCCTCCCTCCCTGCCTCCCTCCCTCCCTCCTTCCTCCTCTCGTCGTCCCTCCCCTTCCTCAATCTCTCTAACCTTTCTCTCACTGTCTCTATCTCTCTACCCTCTCTCTCTCTCTCTCTCTCTCTCTCTGTTTCTCCTTCATTCTCCTTCCTTCCCTCCCTCCCTCTTCATCCCTCACTCTCCTGCCACCCCCCTCCATCCCCACCCCACCCCTCCTCTCCCACTATATTCTCTCTCTCTCTCTCTCCTCCCTCCATTCCTCCCTCGTCTGACCTCTCTCCTCCCCCTACCCCTCCTCCTCCTCCTCCTCCCCCTCCTCCAGAGGTGGCGGTCTCCTCGGTGCTGTGTCTGTCCTCTGTGAGGGAGCTGCCAGTCCAGGTGCGGGAGCTCTACGCGCAGGGCTTCGTCCTCGTGGCCGTGCACCCGTTCGTGCACCCGTGCGGCCCGCGCCACGCCCGCGTCCAGCGCCAGCTGCACCGTGCCGTGTTGCTACGGGAGACGCCACAGAGGTAAACAACCACCAACGCCCAGGACACGCACCTCCACCACCCCCAGGGAAAAGAACAGACATTTATAGGGATGGAGATCCAGACCCAGTATTATAAGGACCCGATTCCACATTTCTCAAAACCGGAAAACGTAATGTTATTGTCTCGAAAGATGAGAGTCATGCCAAATTACTGGGTCAAACCAAATTACTTGTACACCGGTTATGCTGATATGATTAAACTTTTCTTCATAGTTCATAGTTAGTCAAATAATCCATGTCATTCGGTTCACAAATCAAAAAGACACAGACTCACAGATGAGCAATAAAAGACCAGTTCTGTTAAGAATGTATCATCAATGTGTCATCTCGTCTTGGATCGTGAAGCAGTCTCGAAAATATAAATATCAATAAAAATAAACTGTCCCCGTCCTTAGACATTTAGGATTTTACCTTTTATCCAATGCAAATTACTGTGAATTTTAGAATCAATAATCCTCAAGAATCCCTACGATCGGTGTGGTCAGTGAGGTTTGAACCCAGTGCCTTCTGATCACCCTGGCAACTACACTGCATCAGATGTGTCTGTGTCGCCAGCCCAAAAACTATTTCCCGCCTCAAATTCAGGGCCATCTGGCGATCTTTATATTGGGAATACTGTGCGTCATCATCATCGCAAACGTGAACCTAATTCATCTCCCCCCCCCCCGGGGTTATAATAATATAGCCTAGGGCTGGGTGATTAATCGATCTCGAATCGAGATCGCGATACATTTTTTGTCAATCTCGATCTATCAGCCTTCGCTTCTGGATAGATCTGACAGCAGCGTCATGGCGCACCAGAAAAAAACAGCCAATCAGTCTGCAGTGTTTGTCTCGACACGCCCATGCCAAAATAACGCGACAACAGCCAATCAGTGTGCAGTGTTTTGGCTCGACACGCCCATTTCTACCACGGCACGAGGCGTTGTTTACCAACAGCGACGCAAAGAAAGAACAACAGACTGATGACACGTGAGGAACGTGAGTTCCAAAGTGTCGACAAAAAGCGCTTCGATGTAATATGAAATAACAAAAATAGATGGAGCTCATATCAGAGTTTCCAATTTTCCTTGAAGTAATTACGACACTGTACCTTAAAAGTATATATATATACAGGGCTGTATTTTGTTCACTCTCTCCTATTCGCTTGAAACTTTTCTTTATGCTCAAGTGTTTATTTGCCTGCTGGCATTCACTTCTTGGTGGTCGTATGTGCGCTGACGCAAACCTGAGTCTCCAGAGTGCTAACCTCCAGCACAGACCACAGCACCACCAAGACGCCTAGCTGGGCTTGGTCTCCGGGCATATTTAACTTTACTGTTCACGGGACTTAGACATAAACTAAGGGTTTCCACAGGATTTGAACCCAGGACTGCAGAGCTGAAGGTAAGAACTCTCTCCACTGTGAAGCGGTCGGAGGTGACATTTGACATTACTCTTATTGCATTGTTAAGTTGGAAAAGGACAAGAGATTTCCATCGTGACTTGAACACATGACCTTGGAGTTGATAACCATACACTCTCTCCACTGCACCATCAGGACATGACAACACAATCAACAGAACATAGGGTTAGGGTTAGTGTTAGGGCGTTGACTTAAATGTAACACTTCATAATGTTCTGTCTCAGTGGCACAGCAGAGAGAGTTCTTATCTTCAGCTCTGCAATCCTGGGTTCAAGTCACGCTCCAAGCAGGACTTGAACACGAAACTGACAACCGAGAACTCTAGTGCACAGTGCATTTGAGCCACTTGAGCCTCGAAAAAAACATGTGAGATGTTTGCTGCCCAGCTTTCAGTTTTATTTAGGCTATTACAGCATGTTTGCAGTGTTTAATATTTACATTAACTGTTCTAAAGTTTAACTAATGAACCCTCTGGTGTCTTCTTCATTTGTCATAATCAGGATACTCTTCAAACTGGCAGCATTATCAAATTATATATTGTTATAAAACAATCGAAAAAAAATCTCAAATCGATCAATATGGGAAATAACATCGTGATTAGATTTTTTGCCAGATCGCCCAGCCCTAATATAGCCTACAGAATATTTATTATTCTGTGTTATATTTTTGGACAGATGTACTTATGCTGCTGTGGTAGCTTAGAGAGCTAAGCTACAATCACAGCAGAAATAATAACACACACGCATAATCCATTGTACAATTTCCTTGTGGGCGAAGAAAGACAGAAAGAAAAGGATTTATTTAAGCACGCCATCGATGAGATTCTGCCGTCTAGGGACTTGTGATGATGATGATGATTATGAAGATGAAGATGATGATGAAGATCTATAGCGTGATTCAAGGCGCTAAGTCCCTGTCCTGTGATTTCACTGCCGCCACTCTTGGCTCTTCTTCTTTGCCGTGTTTGCCATTTTAATTTAATATCAGTCTGTGTATTCATTATCACTCTTCAACCCAACAATGGTGGGAACTGCTCGCTTTTACAATGTAGACACCATGACACACAAATACATGCGCACAACACATATACACACACACACATAGTCACACACACACATGCACACATGCACGCATGCACACATGCGTCTATACAAACACACACACACACACACACACACACACACACACACACACACACACACACACACACACACATCCACACACACACACACACACACACACACACACACACACACACACACACAACACACACACACACACACACACACACACACACACTACGTGTCTAGGTGCTTGCCTGCATGCTGCTGCTGAGCTGCTGGATGAGGTGGGTGAGGGTGGTGATGTGGTTCTCCAGCAGCCTGTGGGACAGAACCTCCACCTGGACGGAGCCCCGGCTGGCAGACACCTCCTCCTTCATCCTCCCGGCACGCTCCTCCACGCCGCTAGGGGATGTTGGGGTGGGGGGGGGAGAAATATTTACATGAATATTGCAGTTCTTTGCCTCCACAATAGTTTTCTTGTCAGGATTACTCAAAAAGAAGTTGTTTTTTTTCCAAGACAAATGTGTAACACACACACACACACACACACACACACACACACACAGAGTATACACACACACAAACACACACGCACACACACACACACACACACAGAGTATACATACACATACACACACACAGTATACACACACATACACGCGCGCACACACACACACACACACATAGAGCATACATACACACACACCATGTGCTGCGTGGGAGTGTCCCAGGATGCACATGAACGCTCAAGAATTTGCGAAGCCGAAACAGTTGTCAGAGTTGGACTCCTTATAATGCAACAACTGTTTCACATCATCCTCCTCGCTGTGGAAGGAGCTGAAAAAAATAAATCCAAACAAACCCTAACAAAAGACTCAGTCACCGCTCAGCGCTCCCGTTCGCCGGGCTGCCGCTCCTGATACCCGCCGTGCCCTGCCGCTTCCTGGCACCTGTCGCCGTGGAGACGACTGATTGCATCATCAGCCCCTCGCCGGAGGGGCAACGCTCGGCTGGGAAAGCGATGGAGAGAGGAGGAGCATAGAGGAGAAGAAGAGGAGAAGGGAGAGGAGAGAGAGGAGATAAAGGGGAGAGGAGGAGGAGAAGAGAGGAGAGAGGGGGAGAGGGAGGAGAAAGGAGAGAGAGGAGAGGATCAGAATGGAGGAGAACAGAGAAGCAGAGAGGAGAGGAGGAGAGGGGGAGAGAGGAGATAAAGGGGAGAGGAGGAGGAGAAGAGAGGAGAGCGGAGGAGAGGGAGGAGAAAGGAGAGAGAGGAGAGGAGAAAAGAGGGGAGGGGAAGAGAGGAGAGGAAGAGAGGATCAGAATGGAAGAGAACAGAGAAGCAGAGAGGAGAGGAGGAGAGGGGGAGAGAGGAGACAGAGGAGGATGAGAAAGGAGAGGGGGAGAGGGGGGTAGAAAGGAGGAGAGGAGAGGGGAGGGGAGAGGAGGGGAGAGAGAGGAGAGCAGAAAAAGAGATGAGGAGAAGAGGAGAAAGGAGGAAAGGAGAGGAGAGGAGAAGGGAGTGTCCTATCCGTCCCTCTCTTTGATGTCTCCTCTTCTGCCACAGCCGTCTTGTTTCTCTTTGGCCCCTCCTCCTCCTCCTCCTCCTCCTCCTCATCCCTCCCTCTGTTATCTCCCGGTGTCCAGTCCTCCTTTATCAGGGACCCTACAAACGGAGGGAGAACGTCGAGCCAGACTGCTGAGGGAGGAGACGAGGGTCTTAGCAGGTCTTCCATCTTGACCTCGCTCCTCATCTGAATAGTCTCTTTTATTCCTTGTAGGATTGTGTCGACGCGTCACCATGCCATGTAAATTCATTCATTTATGTCACAGCCTCATGAGTCTATTGTGGCTGGAAAGAAAGTGAGATTTCCCACTCGGAAATTCATGTGACACCATTTTTACAGTTTAACATGTTGAGGGACAGCATTTGTAGTGTGTTTGGATTCTGAAGCTGGACTCTCTGGGCTTTTTTTCATCTTCAAACCCTAATGTGATACCCTAACCCCAAAACCTAACCCTAACCCTAATATGAAATCCTAACTCTAACCATATAATGAAACCCTAATATGAAACCCGAACCCTAAACCCAAACCATAATATGAAACTCTTACCCTAAAAACAAACCATAATATGAAAGCCTAATATGAAACCCTAAGCCTAAAACCAAACTCGAGTATGAAACCCTAACACTAAAACCTAACCCTAATATGAAACTGTCACCCTAAAACCTAACCCTAATATGAAACCCTGACCCTAAAACCAAACCATAATATGAAACTCTTACCCTAAAACCAAACCATAATATGAAACTCTTACCCTAAAACCTAACCCTAATATGAAACCCTGACCCTAAAACCAAACCATAATATGAAACTCTTACCCTAAAACCAAACCATAATATGAAACTCTTACCCTAAAAACAAACCATAATATGAAATCCTAACCCTAATATGAAATGCTAATATGAAACACTAGCCCTAAAACCTAACCATAATATGAAACCCTGATACTAATATGAGACCCTAATATGAAACTAAACAGTGAATGCTGGAAACATATTTGTAATTAATTACTTCTACCCTTCCACTTCCACCCTGATTTCTTGACCTGATGCCTCCTGTGTCCCACAGTTCAGAGAAGAACCAGCTGAAGTGGGCAGAGCACCGGTTGGAAACAGATGTGTGTGTGGCAGGTCACCAGGCGCCCAACCCGGAAGCCATCCAGAACTACGTGAAGAAGGTGAGTGTACGGTGAACCCCGAGAACCACACACACGCACACACACGCACACACACACACACACACACACACATGCATAAGAATACCTTATCCTAGATTATATAATCCTTCCTCAAGATCTGACTATGAATGTGAAAATTATCAGAAGGGGTATTAGTGTAAAAACAAAAAAGCTTGTCATTGGCACGAATTAATGAATACATGAGTGAATGAATTTTTTATCTCCTGAATTCGTCTATTCAGCCGGCCTACAATGGGAAATGAAAATGTGCTCTATTGAAGAGATTTGCATCTGAACAACCGGGCGGCACAAAGGGAACCGTGATTGGATGAAAACGCAGCGTGCCAGCGAGTATAATGCGATAGGCTCCGGCGGCAGGGCATGAATAACCAATCAGATCCTAGATAAGGGTGCTGCCGCTGCTGGTGCTGCTGCTGCTGGTGCTGCTGCTGTACCGGGTGATGGGCAGCTGTGTCTCCTCCTAGGTGTGTATGTGTGTGTGTGTGTGTGTGCAGCGGGGAAAGCATCTTTGTCTGTGAATTAAAAGAAAAAATATGGAAAGACCGAGCCCACCCACTTCCAAACAAACCCATTAACCAACCACACGCAGACAATTGTTAATCTGTTCCAAATGTATTTTCATTAGTTTTTTTGCTTGCTTTTACAAGGAAAAAGATTCCGGGGTTTACGAGTTTGATGTCAAGTCTAATGGGTCTCAGTAGAATGGATTCATAGTATTTATTAAGACGTTAAGGCAGAAGTGCTCTCCTTTGTTTTTTACCATAAGTTGTTTTTGTGTGATTGTCTGCATCTGTCTGTGTGTGTGCGTGGTGTGTGTGTGTGTGTGTGTGTGGAAGGGTTAGATTGTCAATCGTGCTAGGTAATGGAAAAAAGATGGGTCTCGTTATTGTTCAACGGTAGTTTGCATGTTGATTTCTCTCTCGCTGTCGAGCCTGTCAGCCCAAATATCAACTGACAATTAACTACGCAGGCTTGGCAGGAAGCACAGACACACGTGCACACATTCACACAAGCGTACACACACACGCACACATGCACTCGCTAAGATAATGAGGTCCTTTTGTCATTTGAATATTTGATCTTCGCGCATGATTAGGTTGGCTGTTGTTTTGCTGAACAACTCCTCTGCATGCATCAGCCTTTGTGTGTGTGTGTGTGTGTGTGTGTGGTGTGTGTGTGTGTGTGTGTGTGTGTGTATGTGAATGACAAATATTTCTAATGGCACTGATGTAAATTAGCTTGCAGAACATTGAAGATATATGGCTCTAGTATAGGGGAGTATAGGGGAAGTATAGGGGAAATACATCCCAATGAAGACTTCTCATTTTCATTTCACTGCATATCCTGGATGTGACAATTAAACTTCTTGAATCTTGAATCTTCCACACACAATCTTCCATGTTGGATATACATAGGAGACTCTATACTGTATATAATATGTATCACATATAAATGAATGCCAGTTGAGCTTAAGGGACTAGATAGTGTAGTGGTGAAAGGTACCGGGTTCGATCCCGAATGTCTGCAGCCTATCCTATAGGCGTCCTTGAGGAAGATGTCTAAGCCCCGACTTGTTCCTTAATGACGTGCATCTCAATCACTTGATCACTTCAGATGAACGCGTCTCCTAAATGACTCTAAACTAATGCTGATGAGGTGTGAGTTCTCTGATGTTGATGTTCATCAGAGAGCTGTGTGATCACAAATCATATCTCATCTCTGGCACTGCCTTTCCTGTTTTTACATATACAGTATCTGTTATTTTAGTAGTGTATTCATAGTTTGTGTTGTATTGTACTGTTGTGATCGCTGAAGCTTTGCGTTGATAAGATTAGGCCACTCATTTGTAATAACCTGCCCAGGGACTACAGATGAAAAATAGCTCATTAGCTAACTCTGGCACATTTACATTGATGTGGAAACTGAAATGTTGATTAATGTGCACTGTCCCTGGTAAATAATTAGTAATTTTTTTTCTTACATTTTTTTAACAAATTAAACAAAAATGTAAACAAATGTATATTTTAAAAGTATACTGTATATATTACAAAATTACAAAAAGAATATATACCAAAAATTACTATTTAATATATAATAAATAAAATAATAATAATTAATAAAAAATCCAAATCAAATCAAAATCTAATAAAAATGTCTATTAGCGGGCACGGTGGCGCAGTGCTTGCACTGCTGCCTCACAGCAAGAAGGTCCTGGGATCGATTCCCACCTGGGGTGCTATTGACTGTGGGGTGCCCAGGTGGGTGACCTCCCGGCCTTTCTGTGTGGAGTTTGCATGTGCTCTGCAGGGTCTCCTTAGGGAGTAAAAGAACCCCAATTAAAAACATGCGATGAATCGCTTCTCCTGTCCAGTCCTTGATCTGGAGCTGATGGTCCCCGGGCGCTGTCAAGAATGGCTGCCCCTGGAGGGGCAGCATAACTCAGGATGGGTTAAAAGCAGAGATTAAATTTCCGCGGGCCACCCTCCCTGCATGTGTGTGTTTTTGGCGGCCACCACTTCAAGCATGCTGTGTTTGTGTGACCATAAAAGTGTGGATCAATAAAGTTGTTCTTCTTCTTCTTCATGATGTGTTCTTCTCCATCAGATCCAGGATGTGTCGGAGCAGGGCGTGGCATTCGTGGGCTTCCTCCAGCAGCCCGGCGGGGGGCCGTGCTTCCTGGGGCCCTGGGACCCCGAGGAGCTGTCCTCGCTGCACTCCAGCCCCTCCCCCATCCACCGCCACACCTTCAGCAGCTCCGGCGGCAGCCCCTCGGACCCTGCCCAGCCGGCCCGCCTCGTCTCGGAGGAGGAGGAGGAGGAGCCTGGACCCAGACCCCAGCGCACGGACCCCCTGGAAGACCGAAGCTCCACCACGACGACAATGGTGGAGGAGCCTGGCCTGGGTGGTCCCTCTCCTCCTCCCTCCCCCCCGGGGCAGAACTGTTTTAAGCCCGCCTCGGAGGAGGACCCCCACACACCGACCCCCAACGACGGGATCTACCCAACGACGGCGATACCTCAAGACCCCCACAACCCGGACGGCAGGGGCCTCTGCTCCCGGGGCCTCTGTCCGATGGCCACGGAGACCATGGCATTAGTCTCGCCGTTGGTGGGGGACCACCACCACCAGTACCAGCACAGCCCACCCGGGAGCAGGAGGAGAAGAAGGAGAACCTTGCCCCAGCCGTCGGACCCCGCGGATACACACCTGGCCTCCCCGCTGCTGCTGGAGCACCGCGGGCACCGCACCGTGGAGGCGGGGAGCGGCAACGGGGGTTGCCAGGAGACGCAGGGTGAGGTGGTGGTGGTGATGGCCGCCAGCCACAACAACAACAACCACATCTGGAAGGGTTCAGAGAAGGAGAGGCAGTCGGATGTGCTGCCACCGATGCCGGGAGAACACACGCTGGGAAGTGAGTCGGTTGTGTGTTTTGTTCAGCTGCCGTTCCGAGGCCTCCGATGGCAACCAGCCACACTGCCCTCTGAATGGGCAGAATACTCGTGGCTTCTGGGAAATTATTGCTCAATTCATTTAATTAGATTTTTTTTGCTCATCCAGTTTCTCACTGCAGGGGAATTTCTGAAGCCAGATCTGACTCAAGACCTTTGTTGGTCATTTGTGTGTGTGCACGTGTGTGTGTGCGTATGTGTGTGTGCATGTGCATGTGTGTGTGCACGTGTGTGTGTGTGTGTGTGCACAGGGACGCAGCTCTTTGCCCTCTACAACCACACGGGGGAGCCGGAGAACTCGTCCAGGTTCTACTCACTCAGGGTGCCGCTCTGCGTGCAGAGGGAGGCGGGGCTGACCACGGAGGTCGACGCCCACTGGCTGGACCACATGACGCAGCATTTCAGCAGCGGCGCTCGCCTCATTGACGGCTTCTTCCACCTGGCAGACGACCACGGTACGGAGAGACTGCGGTGTATTCTGGACTGGACTGATCGGATGGCTGCCTCAGGATTTCCGAGGTGTTGCTGTCCATGCATTTTGGTTGAATGATGATTTGTATGATGTATGGTGTCTGGTTTGGCAAGATTTCAGGCAGATGACTTGTAATGCGATCATAAGCCAAAACTTCATTGTCCATTAACCGAAGACTCTTTTATAGAAGACATAACAACATACATACAACAACCGTTTAAGAACAAAAGTTCACTGAGCCTAAGAATTGTCCATGCTGGAATGATACCGCTCTACAGTGGAGGACAATACGTTGGGTCTTATGTGTGGTAAATCCAGGCTTAGCAGCGCACCAAGTCCCTGTTCATCAGCCAGGGCATGACAGCCTAAGCCAGGAGGGGAGGAGAGGGATCAATTGGCAAGAGATTGGAATGGAATTGGAATTGAACTTTTTCATTAGAAGTCTCATACAAATCAAAAGCATCCTGTCCATCTCAACACACATCATCCTCAGCCAATTGTCTCTCTCACTCTATCACCCTCTCTCTCTTTTTCACTCATACACTCTGTCACAAAACCTCTCTCTCTCTCTCTATCTCCCTCACACAATCTCATTGCTCACTCACTCTCTCTCTCCATCTCCCTCACACACTCCATCACGCTCTCTCCCCTCACACGCTATCATTATGTCTCTTCCTCACACACTCTGTCATCCACCTCTCCTCACACACACACACTCACACTCTTATCTCTCCCTCTGCAGACAGTGGGATATCGTCCGTGGACAGTGTATTCATCTTCCAGAGCTCCTCCGAGGACTCATCGGTCACCTCCTACGACGCCATCGTGGTGGAGCAGTGGACCGTGGTGGATGTGAGTCCTCTCTCTCTCTCTCTCTCTCTCTCTCTCTCTCTCTCTCTCTCGAGACTGGATCAGTACCCCCCCCTCCCCCCACACCCCCTTTTGTGTTGTGTCAAAATGCCCCTTTGTCCCTCTGATGAGTGATTCATCTGTGTTTAAAGGATAACTTGTGGATCTTTCGACCTGGGACCCATTTTCCCATCATTTGGGGGTCTGTCCTTTCACTTAGAATAGAAATAAATTCTTGTGCCAGGTTACATAGCGATACAGTACAAAAAGAATGATAAAAAACAGAATGATAACAGATTTACAAATGTACAGTTAAAATATACAAGTATAAAGGCATGGTAAGTAAGATACGATATTCGACGGCGAAAACAATTTGGTGTAACATTAAGAATATTACACATGATGATGAGAGGAGATGAGAGGTAGTGTTATAGATAGTATTTATAGATAGCATGATAATAATAATAATAATAATAATAATAATAATATGGCACATGATAGAGTATTGCACATGATGTTGGAAGTAATAATAATAATATTGCACGTAAAACGTAAAACTGGGGAAAGTGCACATGATGTAGAGGGATAATATTGCACATTATATTGCTGTGTTCATTGTCTTGTAGGGGGAGTTATAGGGAGGAGTTATAGAGTTTGATGGCCACAGACAGAAAGGACCTCCTGTGGCGTTCTGTGGTGCACCTCGGTAGTCTCAGTCTACGGCTGAAGGTGCTCTGTTTGTTATCGTGGCGTTCCAAGACTCGCTCTGAAATCCCGCAAAATTTTACATTGTCAAAATCAGTTTCAATATTGGGTTGAGACAATAACTATCTAATCTAACTAATATTAGTTCTAATCATAATTAAACCTTGTACACATTTTAAAAAGCTATGAAATATATATATTGTTTAATCATCCACGCTTACATCTCAATTAGTTCATTTTTCCCATGAAATCTGACCCGACTCAAATATAAGAGAAATCAGCCCAAAAGCTGTTCTACACAACAGAGAGAGTCGGGGAAGCTCTCGTGTTTTAACTTCAACCACAACCTGCTACAACCTGCTAGAACTAACTATTAGTTTCTGATTGTTATTGTCTCAACCGATGGAGCTCAGAATGCACTGATTCTTACTTATAGTACCTTTAAGCTACTCTTTCTGTGATCCCAACGCAACACACCCGGGCCAGTTAGACCCCAAATGATGGGAAAAGGACTAGGCTCCAGGTTGAAAAATCTTCTTCAAGTTATCCTTAAAGTAGAAGGCTTTACCACAAGGGTGCCGTCGCTAAGTGAGTGACCCTGCATCTCCTCCCTCTTGCCCAGGGCGTGGTGGTGAGGACAGACTACGTCCCCCTGCTCCAGTCCCTGGCGCCCTACGGCTGGAGGCTGATGTGTGTGTTGCCGACGCCCGTCGTCAGGACAAACAGGTGAAGACTTCTTCATCAGACCTCCGACTCACCCCGCCTCGCCTACACAGAACCAAAAGAATCTCTGGCATTCATTCTACATCCAGTCCCCTATGGTGATACAGTATATACTGTATATCCCCTTTCCCGTGGATGTATATCAATTAAACACAAGTCTAGAGAGGATCGGGTGTGCTTTTGTTCGAAGCGTGTTTGTTCGACCGTCAACCGCGTTAAAAGTTATTTTGACATCTTGGATATGTTTGTTGTCTTAAGATGTGGGGCGAGGGCGAGGGAGTGGGTTTGGGGGGGGGCTGTTTATTGACATGAAAAAGTAAAGAGATCTGACTAATCACCGTCACACCACATGCTGTTCGGGCGGCTTTGAAACGCTCGGCCCCCCGGCTGTGAACAAACGCTTTGTTATCTACGAGAGAGAGAGAGAGAGAGAGAGAGAGAGAGAGAGAGAGAGAGAGAGAGAGAGAGAGAGAGAGAGTCGCTCCCATCGCTCGCAACTTTTCCCGCCCGCGCGTCAACCTTTCTGACAGAAACGAGGACATCGACGCTCGGTGAATCACAACACGACAGCAGACGGTACAAAATAACAAAGGTGCTGCCCTCATTGTCTTCTTCTTCTTCTTCTTTATTCTCCCAGCGACGGCAGTTTGTCAACCAAGCAGTTCCTGTTCCTCCAGAGGCCCACGCTGCAGCGCAAGAGGAAAGACTTCAAGGTGGGTTCCCTGGCGGCGTGTTCACCTTGTCCACCGCGGCATCCGTCACCGTCTGGTGCTGTCTTTAGGCGACGTGTCACACGGGTGGGAGGGGCTGTTAAACATCAGCCAGTCAGTCATCAATCAGGGTGGCTAAATATGGGAAACAGGGGGGTTGTTTTATAGCTAATAATAGCCCAAGCGGAGTGTGTCGCCGTACACGAGACCTCAAGGCGTCAAGGAGCGAGGGCTTTGCCGTTTCCGTCTTGTCAGGTGTCTGGAGAGTTGAGGAGAGAGGAGAAGAAAAGAGGAGGAGGAGGCGTTTTGGAGAGACAGAGAGAGAGAGAGGGGGAAACGGTGTCAAACGGTGCCGCTGTCTTTCAGATGCTGAACCTGCGGGGTCGCAGCAAGGCCAGGAGGAGCTACGCCGGCGAGACCCCCGAGAAGGAGCGAGAGCGGGAGAGGGAGAGTGCCTCCCCTGTCTCCGAGAGCGAGGTGGACGAGCTGCTGAGGAACACCAAAGAGGAGGAGGAGGAGGTGGGAGAGGATGAAATGGAGGGGGAAGCGGAGAGGAAGGAGGAGGAAAACAGGGAGGGAGCGGCGGACACCTGGGGAGGTGAGGAGGAGGAGGAGGAGGAGGAGGAGGAGGCGATAACGAGGGAAGCGGAACATCACACAGAACCCTCGTTGTCGTTGGCATCGCCATCACCGATGCCGCCGTCGGAGGGAGGTGGTGTTTCCGACGGCAACCGGGTAGAGGAGGAGGAGGAGGAGGAGGAAAGCATCATGGCCGAGCGGGAAGAGAGCGTGAGATGGACGGACGTGTGTCGGCGAGCGGACGGAGGGGTGGAGGAGGAGATGAAGAGGGGGGAGGAGGAGATGAAGATCAAACCGCAGCTGAGTGAGAGAGCGCTCTTCTCCGGGGTTTGCTGATAGAACACCAAGGAGACCGGAGGTGGGGGGGGGGGGGGGATTTTAAACTGGTCTAGCGTTTTAAAACACCCATATTTTAAGAGTTATGTCGATTGGTCAATTGTTTTATCTGTGGGCCATTGCCAAGTATGATGTTACTGTCGTGCTGTCGGCTAATGGCTTTGTTGATCTGGGCCGTGTAGTGTTAGCACGTGAACCCTTTATCTGAGGTTGTAGCCCATTAGCTCCCCCTGTATTCTGGTTAATTAGTGTTACACTGCTTTGGGTCAATGTGACTAATTTCAAATCACACTCTTGTATGGCTTCCTGGACGCAGCACAGAGTGACGCAGGTTCCCCTCTCAGAGCCTTACATTTTCCATTCCCCAAACCCATAAAAAAAATTAGGGACTATACCAATCTCACAGGAATCATATTTTTATATGTGAAGCATATTATTGAGAAAGGAATATTGCTAAATCAGCGCTATGTGGGTACGGTGGATGTGTTAGATTTGTGAGTTTACTGGCGTCGTTGAAGAAATTAATTGCCCGTGGGCTCAGGTTACGTCAGCAGAGTGAACTAGATATAAACTGTTGGGGTTTTTTTTTTTTATCGCTTATTTCCTTGAACACCTCCTGTGTTATGTGTAAGTGGTGTGATATTAACATCTTTAAATAGAGGCACAGGTGTCAATAAAAACATCCATGAAAAAAAAGAAGCCACATTTCTTTCCCCTGGCCTAGCCCTGCGCTCACGTTCTAGATCCGGCTAGTTTATTCCCAACACGAGACGATGATGTGTGGCGATAACTCAAAAATGACTTCCATAAACATGACCCCCCCCTCCCACACAGAGCGAGAGACAGAGAAAGAGAGACCTCTCGCCCATCACTGAGGGACGGCCAATCAGTGGGCTCCTGGCACTTCCATTACGGTGCACTGTGGGGTGCTCTCACTCCCACCTGAAATGAGCCCATTTGTGTGTGCAGGTGCGTGATTGGGGGGGGGGAGAAGACGTGTGCGTTTGTGTGTGAATGCGTGCAAACAATCGTGACAAGAGGGGGGAAAAAAAGATAGGTTGTCGGGAATAGGCATTTAATGCGCACATGCGTCGTTTGAATGTGAGTGGGGTAGCGAAATGAGGCCGCTTGCCAATAAAGTGGGAGATGTTCCATTTTCTCACTCTAAAAATGGGCCTTCTGGTGTGATTGTCAAGCCCGACAACGACGAGAGAGAAACCTCCTTTACCGGGAACTTGAATCTCACAAAAAAAAAACAATCGTCTTCGGTTAAAAAGTCTTTACTCGCACAAAATATAAATACTCCTCAGTATCTTTCCAATCACTGTACAAAATAAGTACACAAGCGTCATTATACATTGTACATAACATCATTGTTTTGTTGTTCCGATTGCATTAAAATAAAAATCACATCATCACATTTCTGAGGTATTTTAAAATAAATCGTGAAAAGGTAACGGCAGATATTTCCTTTTTGCACAGTGTAAAATAAATAAATATATAGGAGTCCGGTCCGGGGCTGCTCTCATATCCACACACTGGACTGGAGAGACGCTGCCAGCTCACGGCCGGCTCCCCTGGAGGGAGGCAGGTCAGCAGGTACATGTGTCAGTCGGTCGGTCCGTCTGTCTGCAGCCGAGCACAGCGTCGCCCCTCGGCTGCTTGGGAGTCTGCCTGCAACTCAGCCGCTGACTAAATCCAAATCCAGAGAAGAAGGCAGACTCCCTGGGTGCCCTGCGTGTGTTAAGGTGCAGGAAGCTGCAGGCTGTTCAGACTCCGTTCACACATACAAGCAAGTGTATGCATATATATGTAGGTATGTATATGATATTATATATATATATATATATATGTATAAAGGGATTTGCAGAGGGTGTTAAGAGGGACAGAGGGGCCCAAATTCACAAAAAGATGTATCATTTGAGCAAATATAGTTAAATAAATATGTGCCTGGAATGACTACTCTTGCAACACTGTTATAGGGATATTTAAAAAGTATGCATTAAAAAACAAACCCGTTGGTTCAAACACTGCTACATGACATTAATTCATGACATTAATGATACATGTAAATAAATGAAATGCGTTTCAGTAAAATCGCCCTCACATGTGAACCAGTCCGACTCATACCTCAACCCTCTGACTGACAACCTCACTGGCAGCTAACGCTAACCACGGCTACTTGGTAGATTTTGACCTGATAAATAGTTCAAGCTATTCCCGAAGAGTATCAATATCAATAGTAGAAGAATGAACAGTATATTTATTTATACTCCGTCTGCCTCAAAGTTACTCATCAGTGATCACACTGACTGTCAAATGCCTTTGCATGTGTGCACGTGTGGGTGCATGTGCGTCGTTTCACCATAAAAATACGTTGAAGAAAACTTGGGAAAAAAAAAAACTAGCTCCGACTCTGAATTACAGGTCGGAGTTCTGGTATGTCCGATGTTACATCAAACATGGCGGCCTTCGTTGTCAATATGAACAAAATTATAACATTTTAACATTATTTGATATGGAATTATTATTATGCAATATGTCCATATTGTTTATATTTCAATCTGATTATAGCAATATGTGGAATTTACCGATTCAATGAGCCAGCCATTTGTTTGTAAAATATGGCAAAATTCCTTCACACATCCATGTCCACTGAGCTGTGAAGGCAATGATGTCGGGAGTTAAAAATCCAGAATTGAAACTTCTGAGTTCCAAGTTGTTTTGCATGCGGTATTAGGCTCTGAGCCCAACTAGTGCACCCAACTAGTGTACGTGTATCTATGCACGTACATGTATATACACTGTGTATGTATTTTTGTTTTATATAAAAGAGAGTTTGTGCGTTTACAGTAATGGCATGGTAAAAAAAAAAACTAAAAGTATAATAATTTAAAGAAGGCTGGACTCTGTGGGTTCTCCGCCCAGTGGGATTCTGGGAGTTTGAGTTCTGGGGGGCCATGACTCTACCACTACCACCACTTCTCGAAGAGGATCCGGTCCTTGGGCAGGCCCAGGTCTGTGAGGGACTGAGAGATGGCTTCGATCATCGGCGGGGGGCCGCAGAGGTAGCACAGAGTCCTCTGGGGGTCCACGTGGGGCTGCAGGTCCTGCTCTGTGATCCTCCCACCTGCGGACACAAGGTGACGGGGGTCTGGGTGGGTGGGTCGGGTGGTGGGCGGAGATACATGATGATGCATTGACAGAGATTGGTTTAATTGTCCCCCAATCTGACAGTTACTCGATCAAAACGACGTGTGGGTGTGTGCGTGCGTGTGCGTGCGTGGTGGTGCGTGCGTGCGTGCGTGCGTGCGTGTGTGTGTGTGCATCAGCAGCTGGGCGTGTTGCACTATTATTTCCAGCCATGAAATTGATTCTGTTCCAAAGCCTCTTCACAGTGACAAAACAGCTGATGCTTTTTCCAATCTTGCTCAAGAGCCCTATGGCAGGAGACGGGGCCAGCCGGGACAGTGTAGCGGGTGCTTGGGTGTTTGACGCGCAACTCCCCATCTGCTCCACAATGACATGTATCAGAGCGGATTTTAAGTCGTTTTGGATAAAAGCATCTACAAATAAGAAAACATCTTACAGGGGCTCAATTCAATAACCTTATAACCAGCGCCAATGGCTACCTGCCTTGCACTACTGGTTTCCCTGCCTTGTACTGCTGGTTCCCCTGCCTTGTACT
Source organism: Coryphaenoides rupestris (assembly GCA_002895965.2). Taxonomy (NCBI): domain Eukaryota; kingdom Metazoa; phylum Chordata; class Actinopteri; order Gadiformes; family Macrouridae; genus Coryphaenoides; species Coryphaenoides rupestris. The sequence continues at coordinate 366,100 of PIJE02000233.1, read as the reverse complement.
ACTGGTTTCCCTGGAGGCTAAGGAGGCGTGCCCCTGGTCCATCATCCTTGGATGGGAGACCAGGGGATGCTGGTGGAGGTGCTGGTGTTTACTCACGGCGGGTGACGGGCAGGATGTTCCTGTCGTCCCCCCCGCCGCTGGGCTCCGTGATGCGCAGGTCGCAGGAGAACTGGGGGAACTCTCGGCACACCTCCACGATGGTGTTCTGGGGAGAACAGGAGGGGCGGCAAGTCAGACAACTTTGATGGTGGTGGTGTTGCTGGCGGTTTGCTCCCCAGTTCAATGGTGTATTCACTCACTCAATCTAATACAGCTATTTCAAGGTAACTTGCCTTTGCTGTAACAAATTGTGAAAGCAAACAGCGAGCGAATGTAGAAATTTGGAATCGCATCTCGCTCTCTCGACTGTGGAAACTAAATAAATGACATGGTTCCACTGTTGGGGCAGAACATTGCGTTGATTGGAGATTGTTGGCCACGACTTGCTTTTTGGAAAATTACCAACACACACACACACACACACACACACAACAAACAAACAACAAACAAACGCACACCTTGAAGAGCAGCTCCTGCACGCTCTTGGCGCTGTAGCAGATGTGGGCGGAGCCTATGTGGTAATCCCGCCCCCCGGAGGCATGGTGCAGCCGCGCGAGGTGGGCGGCGTGCAGCAGGATGGAGTACAGCGGGTTGATGCCCACGCCGCCCGCCACTAGCAGCAGGTCCGCCGGGGGGTCGGCGGGCCGCGGGTCAAAGAAGAAGTTGCCCCCCACCCGCATGTCGACGCGGGAGCCCACCGTGCACTGGGGGGAGGCAACACGTGGGAGAGGAGAGATGAGGAAGAGACAAAAAAAAAGGTAGAAAGGTTAGAAGCCCGGAGGCGGCTATGGCGGTGGTGCTGTAAAAGACAGAGCCCTGTTCAGAGGAGGAGGTGTATAGCATTATTTTGATACGAGGCATCTATTCTATTCTCATCTATTCTATTCTATTCTGAAGCAAACAAGTGGAGCGAGCACCAATAGGTGGAACGGTATCTCCCCTCCCGATCACGGAGGCTCGCCTCGGGAGAACGAAGAGGCTTTCAGATACATGTGTGCACAGCTCATGCAGACAGACACACACACACACACACACACGCACGCAAAACATATGCAAGTGGAACAATGCGATCTGTGTGCTTATGCATCTTGGGGAATGGTTGTGGGCTTTTTGAAGTCCAAATAGGCTTCTGCAGCCTACACACACATATACATAAATATACATATACATACATATACACATACACACACACACACACACACACACACACACACACACACACACACACACACACACACACACACACACACACACACACACACACACACACACACACACACACACACACACACACACACACACACACACACACACACACAGAGACTGTATTATCCAGAAAGGGGTTCATCAAATAATCCCAAAAGCCTAATGCCGTGTCTCTTAGGTACTGCACCACATCCTGATACCTCACTGGAACACTTCTCACCACTAGATGCATATTGATTCTGAGAGTCCAATTCAAACAATGCAAGGAGCAAATAGCGATTTTTATCATTAATAAATCATACAACATATATACACGCATATTTCCTACACCTTTGTAAATAATTGGTGTTTGTGAAATTTGACTCAATCTGGTTGTATTCATTTGTGGTTGGATCACAGTATAATCAAATACTAAATTCAATAGTATGGCAGCAAACTATAATTAATCGTCAAATATATCAGATTGTTGATTTAAGAATCTAAACGGATTGGTGTATAGCCTGAGGTTCATACCCCTACTAGTTACTGGGGACAATCACCAAACACTTAGAGAGGTAGAGAGATCGAGATATATATAGCGAGATAGAGATAGATTTAACAATAGGGATAGATTTAGAGATGGAGATAGACAGATTGAGCGATAGAGATAGATGAGCGATAGAGACAGATAGAGATAGGCTGAGCAATAGAGAGATGGATTGAGAGATAGATTGAGCGATAGAGAGATGGATTGAGAGATTGAGCGATAGAGAGATGGATTGAGAGATAGAAATTGATATATATATAGAGAGAGATAGGGATAGAGATGGAAAGAGATAGAGGGATAGTGAGAGCGATAGAGAGACATTATAAACCACTGTGGTTACAAACAAAGTTTTCCATTTGAAACAGCATTTATGTTTCCAGAGCCATCTAGCAGACATCAGCCGTTTAAATTCTCCGATGCACACAAATGAATTTGAAAAGTACAATGTACACTCCAAGAAGAAGTACTTTTTAAAGTGACTCCAACCACTCAATACCAATGAGTACAATTGAGGTGGTGAAGGACATTAATACCGACACCCACCCACCCCAGCAGGGTAACCCTTGCCGATTGGCCGACGTATTATTCCACTTCCCCTCTGCTGCCCACACGCTGACCCCTGAACGACCTCCCCGTGAGCCGCGCTCCATCCCCTCCGTCAGCTCAATCACTCATATTCTTCTTTTTCCTCGCCGCACGTCCAGTCCTCTCACCGCCACCTCCCATGACTGGCAGATGATCATCAGTTACATCTGATGGTGTCAAACGCTCCCCCTGCCATCTGCTACTGCAGCTCGCACGCACGCACACACACACGCGCACATGCACGCACGCGCACGCTCACACACACCTCTTTCCACCTCCTCCTCCTCAAAATCCTTGTACTTCGCTGCCTGCCAGTGTCTGTTCACTCTCTGTGTGCCTGATCTGGGGCTTAGAAGATTTTAGGAATACATCGGCTCCTACAATATGGTAGTTAACTGCCGATTGAGCTCTCAGGGTTTCAACTTTTATCGTCATTGATTTTTCTGCCATTTATAAAAATAGCAGAAAAAAGGTAAATGGACTGCATTTATATAGTGCCTTGCTTGCCACTCAAAGCGCTTCACAATTATTGCCTCACATTCACCTTTCATACATTCATTCATACAGACACTGATGTGTCTGTATGAGCAGTTAAGGTTAGGCGTCTTGCTCAGGGACCCCTCGACACTTGGCCGGGGATGGAACCAGCAACCTTCCGGGTCGCCAGACATTGACAGCGCGCACTACCTCCTGAGCCAGCGTGACCATTGCTTTTAACCAATCATACAAAATCAACACTTGACCTGGAAGTCAACTCAGACTTATTCATGAGCGTAGCTGGATAATTATGCATTTCATTTTACAATTACCCTGTCACTCCACCACGAGCCACTTTCCAACCCCTGCCAAATCGGCCACTAGACTTCATGTGGGCTTTCACTGGACCATGAAGAACACGGACACGGAAAACAATATTCATGGGAATGAATTCGAGATGAGGGCGCCTGGGCAGCAGGTAACAACAAACCAGGTAACCGATGAACCTGGTGTAGGGGTGTGGGTGTGGGTGGGGGGAGGGTGGGTGGGGTGGGTGGGGTGGGGGTGGTGACACACCGTGGTGTGGATCCAGTGCGCTGGAGGGTGCTGGGCGTTTTTGACCGCCAGCTCGATGACACCCTCGCTCTGTAGGAGGCCGGGGCAGGAGCACATGGAGAAGCCCCCCACCTTCTCCACGCCAGGGATGAAGAGGTCCACCCTGCGACACACACACACACACACACACACACACACAGACACACTTTTAGAGGGCTCGTGCTTGTTGCCCTGACAACAGATTATAATTTACATGGCAAGAAGAGCGTTGCCTGTGGGTGAGATGAACGCTGGTCGAGGTTCGCCAAACTCAATTCCCACTCTGGGTAGAGAGAGACGCACACACACTGCTGTCCCAGCCACTCTATGGTAATATTAACAACACAATTATTGTTTCTTCATCCCCCCCACACCCAGGCTAATTTCAAAGCGCAGCTCTGAAGAGTTCATGACCCAGTAAACACAAGCTATGTGTGTGTGTGTGTGTGTGTGTGTCTCAGGGTTCAAACCTGAATGAGGAAAGGCCAGTGTCCTTTGACCTCAGCGAAGAGTGTGTGTGTGTGTGTGTGTGTGTGTGTGTGTGTGTGTGTGTGTGTGTGTGTGTGTTGCATATACTAGAAACACGGCCGAACAACACAACAAATAACGACACCTTTCTCGTCTCGTAAACTGGAGAAAAAAAAAACCGAGCATGCACACGACCCCAGCTACCCGAGCGGCGCGGATGCTCTGGGCGGTTCCTGGTGACCGGCAGAACCGAGCCGGTTCCCCACAGGGAGCGCAGCGCTCAGCCGGCTGGAACGCACAAAGACCCCGCTGTCGCTGGCGAGGAACGAGCGTGCGGGGTCCACGGGCTCTCGGGGGCCATATTAAATATGGATCCGCCGTGAAAATATGCACAACATATGTGCCGCCCACACACACACACACACACACACACACACACACACACACACACACACACACACACACACACACACACACCACACACACACACACACACACACACACACACACACACACACACACACACACACACACACACACACACACCCACCTTCTCCCACCTGGAGACAGACGAAAGAAGAAACACTATTCTTCAAAAAAAAGAAAAGAAAAAAGATATAAATAAATAAAAAGCAAGAATTTCCATCCACTTTCATTCACTATCCGGCGCCGTGGCGATGGGCCGACTGCCACCGCAGCCGCCCACCTGCAGTATGGCCTAGCGTTCACACCACCATCACATCTAGTAGTCATGTTAGCTCTCTGGTTACACACACGGCTGCTCATACAGCTCGGTGGGTAGCAGACTCCGTAGCTACAGGAGGCACATGTTATATAGAGACTGCAGTGGCTTTGATTAAAACTGATACCATAGATATTGGCATGAGTCCTTTGGCTGCTTGAGAGCGAAGTGACCTCACACATGTTCTCTCTTTACCCATGCTTTGTGGTGCACACAGGTTGTTGACCACACACACACACACACACACACACAATATAGTGGCATCAGAAAAGTACAAAATCTTCATTATTCTCATACACTGCTCAGGAGACCATGGAATTCATTCATTACTTATGGGAAAATACAAAAGGTGGACATAGAGCTTTACTCGTTAAGATGAAAAATGCTGGTTTCGTTTTTAAAAGGAACCAAAATCTAAAATAACACTGCCCTCTTGTGGTTGACTTGAAGCATGACGGACTTAATGATTGCAGTCCAGTACATAAAAACTCTGTTCTAGTACATTTTAGTTCAGCTCTTGTTAAAACGTATGGTGGATAGCATGTCCCAGGATCATAAATATCCCTGCTGCCCATTCTCACACCTAGTCAAATCTCACATATATACTTAAACATTAAAACTATCGTTTATTATTAAGTAAATAATACGTTTGTATTTCAGTTATCATGTTTCTTCTCACTATGTTGTCGATTGACAGCATATCCTTGCCTTTAACATGTCTAAATGATGAACAATAATCGTTGAATAATAGGTTTTGTTGTTCAGTAATAAGGCAATAGATGGAGAGGGGCCATGGGTTCGAGTGCCTACCCCTATTTAAACTGTGTTTAAAAGTACTCACCACTGCCCAGCCTTGAAGTTGAAGTCTGGATGGACGGAGACTCTCAGGCGCTTCACCGTCTCAGACTCCTGTATGATGCCACAGACTTGAGCCGGGTAAACGGCCTGGTATATAACAGACACAAAAAATACAATTCATTATTCTAATCACTTGTAATCAAGCAGCATTGGCACTACAACACATTGAAAACAAACTCACATCTTGTCTGTAGTCTTTCGCAGTCTTCTCTAGATGGTCCATTTGTCGTTTGGAAGACATTTTTCTGAAGATGAAGAAGATGAATAAGAAGAAGAAGAAGCAGGTACTTAACAGGTTTAAAGCATGACATTCAGAAAGCTATGGGATCAGCAACAAAACCACTACTACCTGGTAGTCACATGGACTTTCACCTCTCAGTCAGGCAGCACCAAACACACGCAGGGTCAATCATACAGAACTGTGACACTGACACTGTAAAAGCTTCCCCCCCCCACCACCACCACCACCAGCAGCAGCAGCAGACCCCCAACAAAGAGGATGCACATTCCAGATGAAGCCCACCTTGTGTTGGGGCAGGAAGACAATGGAGCCTGGAGCCTGGAGCCTGTCCCCGGCAGGAGGAAGCTTCGAGCGGCGGCGGCTGTCCTCAGTATGGACCACGGAGCGCTCATGACGTTCATCAAGTGGGACAGGAGCCCACACCGCTAGACAGGGGACACACAAGACACGAACCAGCGTTAACTAAAGTCATTGAAACCTAGTCGACCTTGTTTGTTGTTAGTTAGTTAGTTAATTCATTAATTAACTGAACGAAGCGATAACGGACGGACGTATGGTGCATTCCAGTTGTACTCGTAAGTCGGAATTTCGGACGTTTCAGGCGAGAGCGTCCCCCTAAACTCGGCATTCCCACGTCATTCCCAGCGCAAACTTCCGACGGTATAAAAATGTTGCGTTCCATTTACATCGGAAGTCGGAGCTGGGAATTACGTCACACTTGTCACACCCGAGTGGACCCGTGTTCCGGTTTAGTCCTGGTTGGTGAGGTTCTTCCGACTTTGTGAGTTGGAATTCAGACTTCAGTGTGCAGTTCCCCCCTGAAACTTCCGATTTTTAAGCCAGAAATTCCGACTTCCGAGTGCAACTGGAACGCACCAATATTATGTGTAATATTTACACATCCGTGCGGTTAACGATTAATTTGACAATCGTTCCTATAGCTCAATAACAACATGTCAGAGAACACCGTGTTCATATTTGGTTTAATTAATCTGATTAAAATGTTTAGTAAAGACAAATGCGATGATTGAATGATTGTTGTGGCTTCGCTTAGTTTGTAAACATGTATTATTCGTGTATTTCAGGCATGCCTATGGTTATATTCTTACCCTATGACTCGAGATGTTATTTCAAACGAAGTTTATTTTCTTCTGTTTTATAACCATGGCACATAGTATACATACCGGTATACGCATCTTTGACCTCCGGAAACACATTCGGTTCGGTTCCTTCACGTCCCTTCAAGTCCTTCAGAGTTGCGCGGAAAATGCGCATGTTGCGAGAGACGTCTCAGTGATGCCTATGCTTTCATGTATGATGGGTTTGAATTAAGTAATTGGCGACGAACGTATTATTGAGTACTTTTATTCAACAGTCAGCCATTAAAAAACATGAATATTATATTTACAATCCTTAAAATAAATATAAAAATATATTGAAAAAAAAAAATCTAGTAAAGGTGCTCACTCATTAAAGGACCAATTTAGCATGCTGACACCTTCACCGAAAGCATCAAATAATTCAACTATTAAGCTCCATCCACCCTCAGGGGGCCACCAGCTGCTCAAAGTGCCACTGCTGCCGAGGGTGATGAATGCAGGGGCACAGGAAGAGGCCGTCAGATTCCTCCTCCCTCCTGGCCTCTACGCAGAGCTGGGTCTCCATGTGGATGAGCTGTCCGCTCAGCTGGAAGGCAGCACAGAGTGTCAGGATGTAGCCCACACTGCAACACAAACTGTGTTCCTTCTCTCTGTGTTACATTATAACCCAACATTCAGGCATAAATATGTGACTTATTTATTTACTGCATGTTCAACCTGACCTTGAGTGTCCTGAAAGGCGCTCACAAGGTAATATATTATTATTATTAACATGTGTCAATACGGACACATTTGTGGGGTTGTTTCTAGAAAAAAAAGTATAAGATCATATGCATTTTATTTATCCCAGACTGAGATCACATGAGGACATTGGTATCAAATAAAAAGAGATACAGATTTAAAATTAGCAATAAGCACACACATTATGCTTTGTTCTTAGTCTCACTTTTATCCCAAAATGATAATATGTCAAGCAAATGCACTGTCCAAGCCAGCTTTAGATGCGTAACCCTGGTGACCACTCCCTGACGCCTACCTTGAGGAACCTCCACTGGAGCCGACTGCGAGTGGGCTGGCGGGTGGGGCAGGGGGACAGGATGACCCTCTCGCCCCGGGCATCGAAACACAGCGCTCCGGCCGGCCCCCATCGCACCTCACCCTGGGAGTTGAGCTCACAGTGCTGGAGGAAACACGGGATCAGAGTCTGGCTTTGGTTGGTCACTCTGTCACTGCTTTGACACCTCTGGTCAAATCCTATAGGCTAGCTGACCGCATAGAGGCATTGGGGGATAAGCTCTGCCATTGGCTGACTATTTTGGGCGGAATTCTACTCCCCTTCCGATATCTGCGTGTTACCGTTCTCAAAGTCGCCGTCACTACGGAAACAGTTTCTTTCCGCAGGCCATCAGGACTGTGAACTATGACCTCACTAGGCCCCCCCCACTGCCCACTCCCATGCACATAACTTGACACAAAAAAATTATATTGCCTTGTTGATATGCCTACTTGATTACCATATTAATTATTTTTTTTTTATTATATTCCAAAAAAAAAAAAACCTGCTCCTTTTGCTGTAAAATAGTGTGGATATTTGATTATTTGGTTGTTTGTATTTGTTCTCTTACACATTCCGCTGGGCATCGCCACCTTTTCATTTCACTGCATATCCTGGATGTGTATGTGACCATTAAAGTTCTTGAATCTTGAGCAACGTGAAATAACAGAAACAACCTCTGAGTCCGAACTGCAGTCCGAAAATGTCTTGTGTACTGTTGTGTGTCATGGTTACCTGTTTGCCGGTGCCACTGCATGGTGCTATGTTCATGATGCTGCCCCGTGGAGTCCCTCCCTCTCCAGTGGAGTCTGCACAGTAGCTAGTGCCAACGTTGTACAGCTTTGTAAAAGTGCAGAGATCACATGTCACCATACAAAGTCACGGATTGGCTGCGTGGGGAAATAGAGTGACTGTAACTAATGTTTCATGTGCGTGTGTGTACGTGCATGTCTGTGTGTGTGCATGCCTGTGTGTGTGTGTGTGTGTGTGTGCGTGTGTATGTACGTACGTGTACATGTGTGTGTGTGTGTGAGGCCCACCTCTCCAGACAGCCCGGGTCTGTCCTGGGGTATGTAGAGTTGAGGGTAGACCGTAGACAGGAACCAGTGGAAGTCCATGCAGCTGAGGCTGGTCTTCAACCTGACCTGCTCCGTGATGTTAGGACTCTCTGACTGCAGGAGGGCGACAGGGTGATGAATCTGTGTTAATCTCGGGTCAATTTGCACCAGCAAATTCCCTGCAGTGCAGACAGAGTGCGAGCAGCACATGACACAGTTCTGTGCGTATTGTGTGGGGAGGCAAGGCAGCTGAACAACGCAAGAACTGATTAAAGATTGATTAAAGAGTTTATTGCAAAAATAGCAAAAGATCCAGGGCTTGAGTCACAAAATGATCTTCTTAGTGTCAGATTTTATTAATAAGAATGAATAAAAAAAAAGTCTCAGGTTGCCAAACAGGCAAAACCCAATTAAACCCGAGCACACACATGTATACACACACACACACACACACACACACACACACACACACACACACACACACACACACACACACACACAAGCATGCACACACACACCTGCCTGATGAAGTGCGCCAGCGTGTCCCTGCGGTAGAAGATCTTCCCGTACGCATCCATCCAGGTGTCGGCCAGGCGGATCTTGTCCTTATGCAGCAGCTCGGGGTCAGGGGGTGTGGCGGGAGGGGGGGGCGTGGGGGCGGGGGGGGACAGGTGAGCCACGCGGGAGCAGGGCACCACCTCCATGGACCCCCCGCACGACCACACCTGTGTGCCAGGACGCATTCATCTCATACATTGACTTATGTGTCATGCTTTAAAAAAAAATAATTTATCTTTTTAAGATTGCAATGCGGCAATTGCGGGGATTGGATGTCTTTAAAATGTTTAAAATCATGTTTAAAAACATTTTAAATATCTTTGATTATTTATTTTCAATCAAAAATATTTAAAATGTTTAAAATCATGTTTAAAAACATTTTAAATATCTTTGATTATTTATTTTTTGCGATTTGCTTAAATGTGTGTCCTTGTGCTTGTCATTGCTTTTTCTGTACTCGTTTGAAAAGTTTCACCTGCTATGAAACATTTGAATGTTTTGTTTCAATGTTAGTCTGCGTTCTGCAGTCTGTAATGCAAGCTAAACATTACAATCACCATTCTGGTCAATAATGTAATAATGGGTCCAGAAGTGTCTTTAGTTTCAGCCGGGTACAACGGTCCTGGCAACCTCAGTCATTTGTCAACCAGCCAAGACATTCCCAGACCGGAATGTGTCCTAAGTCAACCATTTGCAAAAGACATCATATCCTGAGCGTAGCATTTCTAAAGGTCTTGCCCAGGACAGCCTTGTGAAGGAATGTTGGATGCTATATATTTTATGTAATAAACAATAAACACCACAGCACCGGGAGTATGTTGAGTTTTCTTCATCAGTTATGCGCTTTTTTAAAGGTCTGTACATGTACATATTGCTAAAAGTTGTTATATTATTATATTTACCTATGCATACAGTATGTACAGTACATATATGTGGGAATTTGGCAGATATAGATATACATGTATGTGTAAATCTGTGTGCTGTCACTTCCTGTCATTACCCTGATTGACAGTTCAATCTGCTCCGCCCCGCTCAGCAGCATGCCCGGGTCATATCCTCCCACACTCAGGAAGAAGTGTCTGTCGATGGCCAGGACTCCGCCTCCCAAGGCTGGACTCCTGTAGAATCACAATCCCCATTAGATTATAGTAGAAATGTATAACAATGTAATGAAATGCACTGTAAATAAAAAATATTTTTTGAATTGATTGCAACTGTAAAAAAACAAAAGCTACTTTTAAAGATGTTGAGATTTATTGAGGTAATAAAAACACAGTATCTGAACATTTATTTTCTGCTCTCTTCTGGGGATTATTGAACAGCTTACAAGTCCTTAGTCATCACAGCAGCACATTTACCTGACAGGTCGTATAACCGAGTATGGGTCCTTTGCTTGAGGTTGTGGTTGTGGATTTGATTCCCAGTGAAAGTCCAGTCTCCAGTCGAACACTCCCCTAACCGGCCACCGGGTGGCGGTGTACTGGAAGGTGTGCGAGTCCATCACATCCATAACGGGAGATACCACGCACGTCCTGGGAAGTGTCATTAAACCTATCTTGTATTTATTTCTGTATTATTTACTTATGACTTACTTATCAGATATAGCCTGGTATAGTGTGTGTGTGTGTGTGTGTGTGTGTGTGTGTGTGTGTGTGTGTGTGTGTGTGTGTGTGTGTGTGTGTGTGTGTGTGTGTGTCGGTGAGGGACGTATTGTTTTCATGTGGTTTTGAACACCATGTGATGTGAGTCATGATGGAACACAGAAATCAAAGAGGGGCGGAAGACAGGAATGAAAAAATAAACTGGAGAAGGGTCAAACATGTGGTCAAGGGAGTCGAGCGGTTGCAAATTCCAGGCAGAGTTCAGTCTAATTACTGACTGAGACATGAGGCCATGCGCGGAGGAACGCACATACACCCACACACACACGCACACACGCACACATAACATCAAGATTGCGCCTGTCTGAGAAGGTTAGCAGTGGAGTAATCTGGGATCCAGCAGTACGTCCTACTATGTTATAACAGAACTGCTGAGGGGGAGGGCGGGCACAGAGCATGGCCACGCGGAAACCAGAAACCGAAAGGGGCGGAGTTACGCCTTGTTTCCTGTTTCGTTATGGAGATATTATCCCGAAGAACACGTTTCAAATGTAAGTGATGTATTTCCACATGTAGTGGCCAGTCTAGGTGTTGATTTGAAACCTTTATAGGTAACTTTTTTTTTTTGTGTTACGTGCTTACACCTCCAGCAACATGATTGGTCGAAACAAATGTGAACGTCTGATTTGTGAGACCAACAGTGGAGAAATAGAAAGGTATGTACGGCTACACAGTGTGTGTTTAGTGGGCCTGTATACCTGTCCTGGGCCACCCTCTCCAGCAGCGGCTCGAGCCAGCCGGCGTGACACTCGCAGTGGGAGTCCATGAAAACAAGCACCTCGCCGAGGGCCACGGAAGCGCCCAACGAGCGGCACCCGGCTACACCCAGACGACCGGTGCTTTGAATCAAGCGCACCCTTCCGTCCAGGTGCGCCAAGTGCTCACTCAAATCACTATGCTGTAGATCTAAAAGGGAGAGGGGGGGGGGGGGGGGTGAGAGGGGAGACAGAGAGTTGGGGGGGGGGGGGGATGAGGAGGTGGGGGTGTTGAAATATATGCAATTGTGAATATTTGGATATGAGTGGAATAAATGGTGAATGGTAAATGGATTGCATTTATATAGTGCTTTTATCCAAAGCGCTTTACAGTTCTCATTCATACACCGACGGCGGTGCCAACCATGCAAGGTAACAACCAACACGTCAGGAGCAATTAGGGTTAGGTCTTGCTCAGGGACACCTCAACACTTAGCTAGGCGGAGCCCAGGAATCGAACCAGCAACTTTCTAGTTGCCAGACAACTGCTCTGACCTCCTGACTCAGCCAAGAATAGCTCAGCCAACCATTTGATGTGGGAGCCATATGGGTTTTAGAAGGGCTGCTTAATGGAATCTGAATTGGGTTTTGCCACAGGTTTGATGAAGGACCTGCTGCACCTGTGTGGGTTCAATATGGGTCAGGGATTGGGCAATCTGCACCAGACCCACATGGGCCCAACTTCCTTAGCCTTAGTGGTCCCATAACTATAGCACCATACATATCCCACAGTGGTCAACACTGTTAGCCCACTTGTGTGACCCAGAAAGTTAACCCAAGTGGGCCAAAGCTAAAAGCCCATTAAGAGCCCCCAATCCCCACTTGATACCCAAGAAGCCCACATGGACGTGTTGGCTGCTGGGAGGTAGGCCTGCTACGGAGCTTCTCAATTCAAACTCACCATGTTTACTAAAATCATCCACGAGCAGGATCTCACGTAAGTGCTCATCGGGCGCGGTGTGGAGCACGCTGCGCACGGTGCGCACCAGGGTGGACCAAGCCTCCGGGTCCTGGACACAGATCACCACGCTGGCTGACGGCAGAGACTCACTGTACTGCTCCCCCAAACACCTGTCAGTCACGGGAATCACACCTTCAAACTTATAACCAAACAATGAAACTGTCAACTTCATTGATGTTTTTTTTATTATTATTATTAAATAATAATAATAATAATAATAATAATAGTTTTTAGAAAGGGGAAATCTTTTCATGATTAGGTTAATGGGAATAGTAGCCTATGTGTGTCTGTCGGAAACTTACGCGGGATGGCGCATTTCGGGCAAGGTGTGACGTGAGGCGATCATCTGTTCGTTCACTTCTTCGTTAAAGCCGTACCCTTGAACCCCTTTAAAGTCCCCCAACTGTTGCGTTGTTGTCGTCTCTCCCTCAACAGTATCCTGCGTGGTTGCCGCCTGATCACTATCCGCTATTTTCCCCCGCATTAACATCTTGTAGGAAGCCCCCCTCTTCAGAGTTCTCGGGGTCTTACTTAATCCCTGAGGCCGAGCGGACCCCACCAATCAATCCAGCTCGCTCCTCTGCAGAGAAGGCGAGGGGCGAGAGACCCACATCGCACGCCGGTGCGGTGCGGTGATCTGCCGCGGGATCCCGGGAATCCACGATCACCTCCAGGTCTGGGCGGGTTTCTTCGGGGGGTAACCGTTTGAATGTTTGAATGCGAGGAGGTTGTTTATCCTTCGGAAGGGTCCCGTCTGGGTCGGACGCCAGGTCCAAGAACCCAAGCGCCACCAGAGCCAGACCGAGCAGTAGAAACCAAAGACACGGGATCTGCCGCCGCACGGCTCGAACCTTGAGCCACCAGCGCATCACGTCTGCTGCTGCTGCTGCTGCTGCGCGTCTACAGGTGGCGCAGGTATTCAAACTCCATTCCCATGGCCAAATTGCGTGACCCTGCCAATCGACGAGAGACTTAGTCTAGACGCAGCATTTAGTCAAACTTGAAAGAAAAGGAAACACCGACACATCTGTCAGACGTCAACGTCGGGTCACAGGTGAGCCGGGTGCGCATCCCTCAACAAGAGACCTTTTTCTTCTCCCAAGCGGCGCGGTCGCTGCAAAGCCAACCATCTGCGCAGCCCCAAATGATGGTCCAATGTTTTTCGAATAACATAAACCGATTCTCCCCCCCCCCCCTCTCTCTCTCTCTTTATTTACCTCTCTCTTTCTCTCCCTATTTCTTTTCTGCTTCACTTTATTCCCTTTCACTCTTTCCCCTCTATACTATATCTCTCTCTTCTTCACCTCTCTCTCGCTCTCGCTCTCTCTCTCTCCCTCTCTCTCTCTCTCTCCCTCTCTCTCTCTCTCTCTCTCTCTTTCTTTCTTTCCCTCTCTCTTTCTCTCCCTATTTTTTTCCTGCTTCACTCTATTCTCTTTCACTCTTTCCCCTCTATACTATATCTCTCTCTTCTTCACCTCTCTCTCGCTCTCTCTCTCTCTTTCTTTCTTTCCCTCTCTCTTTCTCTCCCTATTTCTTTTCTACTTCATTCTATTCTCTTTCACTCTTTCCCGCTCTACTATATCTCTCTCTTTCTCTCTCTCTCTCTCTCCCTCTCTCTCCCTCTGGGTCGTTTCAGGTTCAGCTGAGGATGGAGTCTGTTCTCTGGACGCATGCTGCTGCTGCAGGTTCCCATGAGTGCGTCATGCATCAAAGATGTTGATGGTCCCATCCCAGCAGGCCAGCTGGCATAGCGGGCCTCGCCTCGCTTGGCTCGCCTCGCCTTGGCTCGCCTCGGTCCCGTGTCTGTCCCAGTCTCAATTCAGAATGGAGCCTAATCGTGCACCTGGTAGTCTGAGATAAAGTAAAACTCTTAAAAAGACTGAGTTGATGAGTCGTCTTCCGTTTTAGAGTTGAACTACAATGATGGCCGTCTACTCCACTACTCGGTCCAACACTAACTTTTACTGTGTAGACAGTGGACCCTTGGTTGTTTTGTTCGCACACGTGCCCAGAGGGAACTTGAACTTTGCAAGGTCTTTTCGAAGGCTGAATCCCACTGTTGTTGAGGCCTGTCAGGGGGGGTGGTTGTGCTGTTGGGTGTGTGTTGTCCTAGTGATTATCAGTGTTAGAGACGCTCCGGGTAGGAGGTTAAATAGTGGCTCTCTCTCCACACACACACATTACACACACACCACACCGGACTTAGGCACGCGCGGCACACACAACACCATACACACACACACACACCAACACACACACACACACACACACACACACACACACACACTTGGTTACTCCTAGAGGAGAAACCCCTCTAAGTCTCCAATATCATCGATTCACTTGAATCATAACCTTCCAACTTGAAATTGAAGTATATGGAAATGTATAAGCCATTTTTCTAAATAATTCAATTCAATTCAATTCAATTCAATTCAATTCAATTCAATTCAATTCATAATTCAATTCAATTTTATTTTAATAGCCCTTAATCACAAGACAGTCTCAAAGGGCTTTACAGGCCAGATTGTTATGGGCCAAACGTGATTTATGACACCCGCCTAACCCAAGCCCCCCTAAGGGCAAGAAACGACTCCCTTAATTAACAAGGAAGAAATCTGGAGGAGGAACTCAAGAGTGGGGGATCCCTCCTTCCAGGGATGGTTCAGAGTGCAATGGGTGTCATACGGGCATTTAAAAACAGGGGTAACAAACATGACAAAATATAAATAACAAAGTACAAATAGTAAATGAAATAGTAATATTGTGATGGGGTGCTGGCTGGAGAGCAAGCTGGTAGCCGTCAGGTGAGGTGGCCAGGTATCCAGGCACGATCACAGCAGCACTCTAGATAATGGAGACAACATGATGGTTAGATGGAGCACAGTAAGCAGGGAACATACAAGTATCCTCAGACCTAGTACCCATCGGCAGCTAGGGTAGGCTAGTGCTAACAGTGTTGATTTAGCTGTAAATTAGAGCTGAGGGGCACTCCTAGCAGCCAAAAGGCGAGGTAAATAGGTGGGTTTTAGTCTCGCCTTAAATATTATCAGCAGAGTCAGCCTCCCTGATTACAGGTGGCAGACTGTTCCACAGATAGGGTGCTCGATAAGAGAACGCACTGTTTCCTGCTGATTTTTTATTCACTTTTGGAATTGATAGATGGCCAGCTCCTGAGGACCGGCGCGGCCGAGAAGGACAATAGGGAACAATAAGGTCCTTCAGGTACGATGGTGCGGACCCATGCAGGGTCTTGTAGGTAAGGAGTAGCACCTTAAAATCTGATCTGGCATTTATTGGGAGCCAGTGGAGGGAAGTGAGAATAGGAGTAATGTGGTCAAACTTCATAGTTCTCGTTAAAAGTCTAGCAGCAGCGTTCTGTACGAGCTGGAGGCTTTTTGTAGTAGAGCTCGGTAGGCCAGAGAACAGTGCATTACAGTAATCCAGTCTGGATGATATAAATGCATGGATGAGTGTCTCTGCGTCCAAAATAAGATGCACAATTTGTATATTCTATGGATAGAAACACAGTTTTCTCCCCAAGTTGGTTTATTTTGTTCATACATTATGACATTTAATTAGAAGAAAATAAAAAAAGTTTGGCCAAGTTAATGAGCCCAAAAGTGTAACTTATTTGAAAGAAAAGGAAAAGTATTTTAGTTCGACATAACAATTTAGTTTGAGATGGCAAATTCATGTTCATGTCATGATGTCAAAGTCATTGTTTATGTTTTTTCCAAAGTCCTCGTGACAGAGGAACTAGAGATGAACCAACAACGTGTCAGATCGGAGGTCTTGAGAGCTTCGAACGTTGATGAGGAATCCTTCCGCCGATTACAATGCAATTTACTGTTGCATCATCATGGGCTTATAGGCACAGAAATCACCTATAGGCCTATGCCTACACATGCCCATGTCTCACCTGGAATCCTTCCGCGATTACAATGCAATTTACTGTTGCATCATCATGGGCTTATAGGCACAGAAATCACCTATAGGCCTATGCCTACACATGCCCATGTCTCACCTGCCCATGCCTCCAACTATAGGTCCATGGCTACACCTATAGACTCATGCCTCCACCTATAGACCCATGCCTACACCTATAGGTCCATGGCTACACCTATAGACTCATGCCTCCACCTATAGACTCATGCCTACACCTATAGGTCCATGGCTACACCTATAGACTCATGCCTCCATCTATAGACTCATGCCTACACCTATAGGTCCATGGCTACACCTATAGACTCATGCCTCCATCTATAGACTCATGCCTACACCTATAGGTCCATGGCTACACCTATAGACTCATGCCTCCACCTATAGACTCATGCCTACACCTATAGGTCCATGGCTACACCTATAGACTCATGCCTCCATCTATAGACTCATGCCTACACCTATAGGTCCATGGCTACACCTATAGACTCATGCCTCCATCTATAGACTCATGCCTACACCTATAGGTCCATGCCTACACATATCGACCCATGCCTACACCTAGGCAATGACTTGACCAATTATCATTTAGCAAAACATGCCACAGACGAAGCTAAATTAAACATGTCAACTATAGACTAATTAAATAATCTCCCGTAGCCTTTAGATCGTTATTCATTATAGGCCTAACCTACTTAATCTTATTCTATATATCTCTATCCTTTACCAATAATAATCATAATAATAATAATGTTTATAATGCTAAAAATAGCCGACTGATAATATGAATAATAATACTAGACTATCAATAAATAACAATAAGAAATCGACCCTGTTTTAATAATAATAATAATTACTAAAATAATCACAATTATACCAGTCAATGAAGCCTTTATTTTGTATTAAATTCCACAGACATAAACATTGAGCACAGTCACAGACCTAGTATATATTTGAATGAGTAAATCACATCTCAACAACAAATCCATGAGTTTTCATTTACATAGATCATTGAAGTTGATGGAAATAGTTGGATGTAGGGGAAAAAAACATCATGAGACAAAACCTTTGAGTCAGATGGGGCCAAGCCTTGGTTTCCACTGGTCCTGTAATGAGGGATGAGGTGCGTCTCGTTAGGGGAGGACGCAGCATCACGTGTGCGTCCAGCGCGTCACCGCACTGAGATGATGAATACCAGCAGGGCTCGGACCTTGGTACATCTTCTGGTGTTGAGTCGTCGAGGGGGTGCAGGAGGGAACAAGGTTTTATCCACTGGAAGGTCGAAATGGGAGCTTCACTGCGCTTTGTACTGCTGGCGCTCACATATCTCCTCCATCATCAGGCCGATGGACGAAAAAGTAAGAATAACTTGTTTTAACTTCAATTGGGTATAGACCGTCTGTCACTTGTCTTAAAATGCCCCACATTTCCAAATCCATAATCATAAGCCTATAGCTAATGTTTAGTGTAGGTAACTATCCTTATTGATACTATTATAAAATGTTTCATGTGTCAAAATCCCATAAATAGCTGATTAAGACTAATTGATGTCATCAGACCAATTAATATGTGGCGTTTATTTGGGATAAAAACGAATACATATCGAGTAATGTCCTTTGATGCTTTGATTCTAACCAAATTGAGCAGGTTAGAATATTTTATATTTCTGATAGTTTTTATCACAGCCTCCTTCACCCAGCAGTCAGAGCTGAGCGCGTCAGTCTCATGAGTTAAATTATGGGCGCACTCGAGACGGTGACCATAAACAACCAATAACTAACAAATGCAGGACGTAAGGTTGTGGATTATTACATTATCCTGAATATGGTCTTGTATAATGCGTTTACAACAAATTGTGCAAAATCATTTCACATATATTCCCTTCCTTGTGATATCTCATATGTTTTAATATAGACTGTAGCCCTAGTCCTATTAGGCGGATAAAATAGGGAATACAACACAGATACCAAAAAACGAAATACATACATAAGTTTATCTAGCAGTAACAGAGGTAACTTCTGGTTGACTGGCATGCTTATCTGCTATATATTACTAATTATTGATTCAGTTTGATCACTTGGAATCACTCAATCAGACAAGGCATATTTTCTATCTAATGACCACGCCATCTCTCTCCGTCCTTCCCTCACCCCCTCTCTCCCCCCTCCCTCCCTCCCGACAGCGTATGCGGACATGTTCCCACACAAGCACTCCCTCCCCATCCCGGGGAAGTTCCCGTTCCCCATCCCTCCCATCCCAGGCTGGGACCCAGACAGCACCCCCTGGGACGACTTCCTGTACCCACCCTTTGGACCCAAGCCTCCCAAGGACCTGACACACCATCGGGGTACATAACCCCCGTCCAACCCAACCTCTTCCTCCTCCTCCATGTCTTCTTCTGCCTCCTCCTCCTCCTCCTCCTCCTTTACAGCATCTCATTCTCCTCCTCCTCCTCCTCCTCCTGCTCCTCCTCCTCCTCCACAGCATCTCCTCCTCCTCCTCCTCCACCTCTTCCTCCTCCACCTCCTCCTCCTCCTCCACATCCTCCTCCTCCTCCTCCTCTTCACCTGGTCACGACATCACTAATTTCTGTTCCAAGACCCTGCTTTTCGTCGTGTAATTTGGGTCTCTTGTGCTCCCCCCGCAGGCAAGCCTGTCAAAGTGCGCCTGACGAGCGACAGCCCGGCCATCAATGGCTCGTGTGTGTCCTTCACGGCCAAGCTGGAGTACCCACCCTGCCAGAAGGAGAACAGCAACGGAGACCTGGTGTGGGATGAGCACTGTGACGACGGTATGGAGCTGGAAGCCTCAGGTGCTAACCTTCAGAGGTCAGGGGTTCAGAGGGTCAAGGGGTTGAGGGGGTCAGGGGGAGAGCTAGAGAAGTTAGTGTGAGGTGTTAAGGTTTAGAGGTAGTTGTAAAGGTGGGATTAGGGTTAGTGGTCATGGTGGGGCTTAGGCTGAGGTGTCTAAACCCTAAAAAATGACTTTTACTTTTCCTAACTCTTTATTAGATTAAGTGGATTTGTATTTGACCGATTTAGTTTTCAGATTTTCAACTTTTAGGTTTCCAGCTATTGAGAAATTATATTTAGTGTTCTTGTGTGTAATGGGCCCTGGGTACCCCATAATATTTATTATTTTGTACATAATCGCAAAAAATACATAAAATACATAATCTCAAAGCATAATTATGTGTAATGTAATGTCAACGTACTAATGTACCTCTACCTGTTTACTCCCGCCCCCGTACTCCCGCCCGCCTTTGCCTCATCCGATTGGACGACGCGACAGCCAATGGGCAGGTGCGCTCTGGCCCGGTGTACAACTGGACCTCCTGGTTGGAGGACTACGGCTTCGGCAAGTGTACGGACCTGAAGACATGCAACGTGTTCCCCGACGGGAAGCCGTTCCCCCAGAGCAACGACTGGAGGAGGAAAAGCTACGTGTACGTGTGGCACACCATGGGTACGTAGCACCGAGGCACCAGAACACAGGACACTGCACACACACACACACACACACACAACAATATGACTGCTGCGGAATGCATTTCTGGAACGACAGCCATGTTGTCATGTGGCTGAGTGTTAGTGGATCCTCGTGATCCTCCTCTCTCTCTCTGTCTCTCTCTCGTTCACACTTTCTCTCTCTTCATCTCCTCTTTCCTCCCTCGTTCTCTCTCTCTCTCTCTCTCTCTCTCTCTCTCTCTCTCTCTCTCTCTCTCTCTCTCTCTCTCTCTCTCTCTCTCTCTCTCTCTCTCTCTCTCTCTCTCTCTCTCTCTCTGCAGGCCAGTACCACGAGACGTGTGATGGCTCCTCCTCCAGCCTGACCCTCAACACCACCGACTTCCTGCTGGGGACGGAGGTCATGGAGGTCATGGTGTACAGGAAGCGGGAGCGCAGGAAGTATGTGCCGCTCGCCACCGATTACACCATCTACTTCATCACAGGTGAGGCCTCACAGCGTCACCATTATAGATAGAGAGATAGACAGACAGACAGATAGATAGATAGATAGATAGATAGATAGATAGATAGAAAGATATAGAAAAGAGATAGATGCATAAATAGAGAGAGAGAGAAAGAAAGAGAGAGAATCAATTGGACGACTAAGTTTATCCCTCCATCCGATCAAACCCCGCACACCCCCCCCCACCGCCGTCCAGATAAAATCCCATTGGCCGTCAACATGTCCCAGAAGGCGGCGGCCAACCTGTCGGCCAACGTGTTCTACCGCGACCAGGAGATGCTGTTGGACGTGAAGCTGCACGACCCCAGCGGCTACTTGAAGACGGCCAGCTCCCTGATCTACATGTGGGACTTCAGCGACGGCAACCGCCTGGTGACCTACAGCAGCCTGGCCACGCACACCTACCGTGCCAGTGGCAAGGTCCGCGTCAACCTCATGGTCAAGGCAGCGTTCGAGACGGAGTGCCCGCCCCCCGCGCCCACCAGCGCCCTCCCCTCGGGGAGCCCCCCTTCCCCGACAGGTACACGGACACCAGAGGGACCCTGTAGAGATGCGATGTCACCCAGCACCCACATTTGCAGCAATATTACACACACACAGACCCTCAGTGTCCCTGTAGTGCACCTATAGGCATCCCATGGTGCATTATGTACCACCGGTGTTATATTTCTGTCTCTCTTTCGACAAATGTAATTATTGTAAGTTGCTTTGGATTAAAGCGAAATGCCCTAAATGTATATGTAAATATAGTGTGATAGTACATAATAGACACAATTGCTGACTCCCATTTTCAATTTTCACTATTTTATTTTATTTTTATTTTACATTTTCACAATTTTCCAACTGACGCCATTAGATGAAACCACAATGAAACAATAACGTGCAAATGCAGGCCAGGTATGTTAGTCAGCAGTGTTTGTTGGTGTATGTTCTGTCTAATGTGACTCTCTGTCTCGACCAATCAGGAACTCATGCCGTCACCAGTAGCAAGATGGACACCACGCAGGGTGAGCCATACACATACCACTTATTACAGCCTGTGGATGGCTGTGTGAATTAACAGTGCAATCTAATCTGATTTAAATGAGCTTTAGTCTAATCTAATATAATATAATCTGATGGGATCTAAGTATGGGTTTAAAACAGTCTCAAAAGTATTGACAAACAAATGACAAGTTACTTGTAAAACACAGTGCAGTTATTTATATCTGTACATAAGATAAGATAGAACTTCTTGCGCTAGAGGTTGTTAAAAATATATAGGAATAAACATAGGAACATAGGAATAAAAACAATAGAATAATACATTTCAAGTGTATAATAGAATAACAATACATTTAGTAGAAAATAAGTTTACTATAATAGAAATGTATATATATAAATATATATTTCCGTGTCTGTGTATCTGTCTCAATAACTTGTATGTCATAATTTATATGTTAATTTAGGATTTTTCTATGGAAATATACTCTATTTGTGAATGTCCACCAATTAGTGTAGATTCTTTTTGAGACTGATTCTTAATCCCATACCTAATCTATGTATGTTTATGAATTCATTTGCATAGTATGTGTGTGTATGTGTGTGTGTTCCATCTCTAATCACATTCATCTTTCTGGAGTCTTCCTCTTTCTCGAATACTGTCCTTTTTCGTCTCCTCTTTTTCTTTTGTAATATCTATTTTACTTTATTTCCCTTTCTCTCTTTCTCTCTCTTTCTGTCTTTCTTCCCTCTCTCTCGCTCTTTCTATTCTCTTTCACTCTTTCCCGCTCTACTATATCTCTCTCTTTCTCTCTCTCTCTCTCTCCCTCTCTCTCCCTCTGGGTCGTTTCAGGTTCAGCTGAGGATGGAGTCTGTTCTCTGGACGCATGCTGCTGCTGCAGGTTCCCATGAGTGCGTCATGCATCAAAGATGTTGATGGTCCCATCCCAGCAGGCCAGCTGGCATAGCGGGCCTCGCCTCGCTTTGGCTCGCCTCGCCTTGGCTCGCCTCGGTCCCGTGTCTGTCCCAGTCTCAATTCAGAATGGAGCCTAATCGTGCACCTGGTAGTCTGAGATAAAGTAAAACTCTTAAAAAGACTGAGTTGATGAGTCGTCTTCCGTTTTAGAGTTGAACTACATATGGCCGTCTACTCACTACTCGGTCCAACACTACTTTTACTGTGTAGACAGTGGACCCTTGGTTGTTTTGTTCCACACTGCAGAGACTGAACTTTGCAGGTCTTTGAAGGTGAATCCCCTGTTGTTGAGGCTGTCAGGGAGGGGTGGTTGTGTGTTGGGTGTGTGTGTCTGTGATTATCAGTAGTTAGAGACCTCCGGAGGAGGATTAAAGTGGCTCTCTCTCACACACACACATACACACACACACACGCATTAGGCACGCGCGCACACACACACATACACACACACACACACACACACACACACACACACACACACACACACACACACACACACACACATACACATACATACATACATACATACATACATACATACATACATACATACATACATGTACATAGGCATACGTACATGCATAGAGATTAAGTGAGGGAGACAGACAGAGAGAGACAAAGCGAGACAGAGAACAGGAAATTAATCAGTGGGCTGCATTAGTCGTTCATTATCCGTCGTGGAAAATATGCGTAAAGTAAAGAATTCTAGTCTGCAGTTCATTCAACGGACAGGGTCGAAGCGGCTGTGCTGCCCTCTAGCGGAGGTTAAGCGGCAGTGTCCATTTGGAAACACGTGACAATTCTGGGCCCCTCCCATTGGAGGAAAAAACAGTGACCAAGAGAATAGGCCTTGTTCCTCTTTATAGCCTGTGGTCTGTTTCACAACATACATTCAGGGAAGAAGCCACCAGACTGGCAGCAGGACCATCATATGATAAAGGGTTAAGCAATAACACCGTGATTTTGTCACATTTTCCATATCCATCTTGTGAAACGTCCAGCACCAGGCATAGGCAGGCGTGTTTGATGACCACGACCAACTGAATAATTTCTCGTGCCCGTGACCACGAGAAATCCCTTAATTAAATCTTGGTTACTCCTAGAGGAGAAACCCCTCTAAGTCTCCAATATCATCGATTCACTTGAATCATAACCTTCCAACTTGAAATTGAAGTATATGGAAATGTATAAGCCATTTTTCTAAATAATTCAATTCAATTCAATTCAATTCAATTCAGCATTCTGTACGAGCTGGAGGCTTTTTGTAGTAGAGCTCGGTAGGCCAGAGAACAGTGCATTACAGTAATCCAGTCTGGATGATATAAATGCATGGATGAGTGTCTCTGCGTCCAAAATAAGATGCACAATTTGTATATTCTATGGATAGAAACACAGTTTTCTCCCCAAGTTGGTTTATTTTGTTCATACATTATGACATTTAATTAGAAGAAAATAAAAAAAGTTTGGCCAAGTTAATGAGCCCAAAAGTGTAACTTATTTGAAAGAAAAGGAAAAGTATTTTAGTTCGACATAACAATTTAGTTTGAGATGGCAAATTCATGTTCATGTCATGATGTCAAAGTCATTGTTTATGTTTTTTCCAAAGTCCTCGTGACAGAGGAACTAGAGATGACCAACACGTGTCAGATCGGAGGTCTTGAGAGCTTCGACGTGATGAGGAATCCTTCCGCGATTACAATGCAATTTACTGTTGCATCATCATGGGCTTATAGGCACAGAAATCACCTATAGGCCTATGCCTACACATGCCCATGTCTCACCTGCCCATGCCTCCGTCTATAGACTCATGCCTACACCTATAGGTCCATGGCTACATCTATAGACTCATGCCTCCATCTATAGACTCATGCCTACAACTATAGGCCCATGCCTACAACTATAGGTCCATGGCTACACCTATAGACTCATGCCTCCACCTATAGACCCATGCCTACACCTATAGGTCCATGGCTACACCTATAGACTCATGCCTCCACCTATAGACTCATGCCTACACCTATAGGTCCATGGCTACACCTATAGACTCATGCCTCCATCTATAGACCTCATGCCTACACCTATAGGTCCATGGCTACACCTATAGACTCATGCCTCCACCTATAGACCCATGCCTACACCTATAGGTCCATGGCTACACCTATAGACTCATGCCTCCATCTATAGACTCATGCCTACAACTATAGACTCATGCCTACACCTATAGGTCCATGGCTACATCTATAGACTCATGCCTCCATCTATAGACTCATGCCTACACCTATAGGTCCATGGCTACACCTATAGACTCATGCCTCCATCTATAGACTCATGCCTACACCTATAGGTCCATGCCTACACATATCGACCCATGCCTACACCTAGGCAATGACTTGACCAATTATCATTTAGCAAAACATGCCACAGACGAAGCTAAATTAAACATGTCAACTATAGACTAATTAAATAATCTCCCGTAGCCTTTAGATCGTTATTCATTATAGGCCTAACCTACTTAATCTTATTCTATATATCTCTATCCTTTACCAATAATAGATCATAATAATAATAATGTTTATAATGCTAAAAATAGCCGACTGATAATATGAATAATAATACTAGACTATCAATAAATAACAATAAGAAATCGACCCTGTTTTAATAATAATAATAATTACTAAAATAATCACAATTATACCAGTCAAATGAAGCCTTTATTTTGTATTAAATTCCACAGACATAAACATTGAGCACAGTCACAGACCTAGTATATATTTGAATGAGTAAATCACATCTCAACAACAATCCATGAGTTTTCATTTACATAGATCATTGAAGTTGATGGAAATAGTTGGATGTAGGGGAAAAAAACATCATGAGACAAAACCTTTGAGTCAGATGGGGGCCAAGCCTTGGTTTCCACTGGTCCTGTAATGAGGGATGAGGTGCGTCTTCGTTAGGGGAGGACGCAGCATCACGTGTGCGTCCAGCGCGTCACCGCACTGAGATGATGAATACCAGCAGGGCTCGGACCTTGGTAACATCTTCTGGTGTTGAGTCGTCGAGGGGGTGCAGGAGGGAACAAGGTTTTATCCACTGGAAGGTCGAAATGGGAGCTTCACTGCGCTTTGTACTGCTGGCGCTCACATATCTCCTCCATCATCAGGCCGATGGACGAAAAAGTAAGAATAACTTGTTTTAACTTCAATTGGGTATAGACCGTCTGTCACTTGTCTTAAAATGCCCCACATTTCCAAATCCATAATCATGAAGCCTATAGCTAATGTTTAGTGTAGGTAACTATCCTTATTGATACTATTATAAAATGTTTCATGTGTCAAAATCCCATAAATAGCTGATTAAGACTAATTGATGTCATCAGACCAATTAATATGTGGCGTTTATTTGGGATAAAAACGAATACATATCGAGTAATGTCCTTTGATGCTTTGATTCTAACCAAATTGAGCAGGTTAGAATATTTTATATTTCTGATAGTTTTTATCACAGCCTCCTTCACCCAGCAGTCAGAGCTGAGCGCGTCAGTCTCATGAGTTAAATTATGGGCGCACTCGAGACGTGACCATAAACAACCAATAACTAACAAATGCAGGACGTAAGGTTGTGGATTATACATTATCCTGAATATGGTCTTTGTATAATGCGTTTACAACAAATTGTGCAAAATCATTTCACATATATTCCCTTCCTTGTGATATCTCATATGTTTTAATATAAGACTGTAGCCCTAGTCCTATTAGGCGGATAAAATAGGGAATACAACACAGATACCAAAAAACGAAATACATACATAAGTTTATCTAGCAGTAACAGAGGTAATTCTGGTTGACTGGCATGCTTATCTGCTATGATATTACTAATTATTGATTCAGTTTGATCACTTTGGAAGTCACTCAATCAGACAAGGCATATTTTCTATCTAATGACCACGCCATCTCTCTCCGTCCTTCCCTCACCCCTCTCTCCCCCTCTCCCTCCCTCCCGACAGCGTATGCGGACATGTTTCCCACACAAGCACTCCCTCCCCATCCCGGGGAAGTTCCCGTTCCCCATCCTCCCATCCAGGCTGGGACCCAGACAGCACCCCCTGGGACGACTTCCTGTACCCACCCTTTGGACCCAAGCCTCCCAAGGACCTGACACACCATCGGGGTACATAACCCCCGTCCAACCCAAACCTCTTCCTCCTCCTCCATGTCTTCTTCTGCCTCCTCCTCCTCCCTCCTCCTCCTTTACAGCATCTCATTCTCCTCCTCCTCCTACTCCTCCTGCTCCTCCTCCTCCTCCTTCACAGCATCTCCTCCTCCTCCTCCTCCACCTCTTCCTCCTCCACCTCCTCCTCCTCCTCCACATCCTCCTCCTCCTCCTCCTCTTCACCTGGTCACGACATCACTAATTTCTGTTCCAAGACCCTGCTTTTCGTCGTGTAATTTGGGTCTCTTGTGCTCCCCCCGCAGGCAAGCCTGTCAAAGTGCGCCTGACGAGCGACAGCCCGGCCATCAATGGCTCGTGTGTGTCCTTCACGGCCAAGCTGGAGTACCCACCCTGCCAGAAGGAGAACAGCAACGGAGACCTGGTGTGGGATGAGCACTGTGACGACGGTATGGAGCTGGAAGCCTCAGGTGCTAACCTTCAGAGGTCAGGGGTTCAGAGGGTCAAGGGGTTGAGGGGGTCAGGGGGAGAGCTAGAGAAGTTAGTGTGAGGTGTTAAGGTTTAGAGGTAGTTGTAAAGGTGGATTAGGGTTAGTGGTCATGGTGGGGCTTAGGCTGAGGTGTCTAAACCCTAAAAAATGACTTTTACTTTTCCTAACTCTTTTATTAGATTAAGCGGATTTGTATTTGACCGATTTAGTTTTCAGATTTTCAACTTTTTAGGTTTCCAGCTATTGAGAAATTATATTTAGTGTTCTTGTGTGTTATGGGCCCTGGGTACCCCATAATATTTATTATTTTGTACATAATCGCAAAAAATACATAAAATACATAATCTCAAAGCTAATTATGTGTAATGTAATGTCAACGTACTAATGTACCTCTACCCTGTTTACTCCCGCCCCCGTACTCCCGCCCGCCTTTGCCTCATCCGATTGGACGACGCGACAGCCCAATGGGCAGGTGCGCTCTGGCCGGTGTACAACTGGGACCTCCTGGTTGGAGGACTACGGCTTCGGCAAGTGTACGGACCTGAAGACATGCAACGTGTTCCCCGACGGGAAGCCGTTCCCCCAGAGCAACGACTGGAGGAGGAAAAGCTACGTGTACGTGTGGCACACCATGGGTACGTAGCACCGAGGCACCAGAACACAGGACACTGCACACACACACACACACACACACAACAATATGACTGCTGCGGAATGCATTTCTGGAACGACAGCCATGTTGTCATGTGGCTGAGTGTTAGTGGATCCTCGTGATCCTCCTCTCTCTCTCTTTCTCTCTCTCTTTCACACTTTCTCTCTCTTCATCTCTCTCTCTTTCACTCCCTATTTCTTTTCTCTCTTCCCATCTCTATACTACATTTCTCTCTCTCTCTCTCTCTCTCTCTCTCTCTCTCTCTCTCTCTCTCTCTCTCTCTCTCTCTGCAGGCCAGTACCACGAGACGTGTGACGGCTCCTCCTCCAGCCTGACCCTCAACACCACCGACTTCCTGCTGGGGACGGAGGTCATGGAGGTCATGGTGTACAGGAAGCGGGAGCGCAGGAAGTATGTGCCGCTCGCCACCGATTACACCATCTACTTCATCACAGGTGAGGCCTCACAGCGTCACCATTATAGATAGAGAGATAGATAGAATAGATAGATAGATAGATAGATAGACAGACAGACAGATAGATAGATAGATAGATAGATAGATAGATAGATAGATAGATAGAAAGATATAGAAAAGAGATAGATGCAGAGAGAGAGAGAAAGAAAGAGAGAGAATCAATTGGACGACTAAGGTTTATCCCTCCATCCGATCAAACCCCGCCCACCCCCCCCCACCGCCGTCCAGATAAAATCCCATTGGCCGTCAACATGTCCCAGAAGGCGGCGGCCAACCTGTCGGCCAACGTGTTCTACCGCGACCAGGAGATGCTGTTGGACGTGAAGCTGCACGACCCCAGCGGCTACTTGAAGACGGCCAGCTCCGTGATCTACATGTGGGACTTCAGCGACGGCAACCGCCTGGTGACCTACAGCAGCCTGGCCACGCACACCTACCGTGCCAGTGGCAAGGTCCGCGTCAACCTCATGGTCAAGGCAGCGTTCGAGACGGAGTGCCCGCCCCCCGCGCCCACCAGCGCCCTCCCCCTCGGGGAGCCCCCCTTCCCCGACAGGTACACGGACACCAGAGGGACCCTGTAGAGATGCGATGTCACCCAGCACCCACATTTGCAGCAATATTACCACACACACAGACCCTCAGTGTCCCTGTAGTGCACCTATAGGCATCCCATGGTGCATTATGTACCACCGGTGTTATATTTCTGTCTCTCTTTCGACAAATGTAATTATTGTAAGTCGCTTTGGATTAAAGCGAAATGCCCTAAATGTATATGTAAATATAGTGTGATAGTACATAATAGACACAATTGCTGACTCCCATTTTCAATTTTCACTATTTTATTTTATTTTTATTTTACATTTTCACAATTTTCCAACTGACGCCATTAGATGAAACCACAATGAAACAATAACGTGCAAATGCAGGCCAGGTATGTTAGTCAGCAGTGTTTGTTGGTGTATGTTCTGTCTAATGTGGACTCTCTGTCTCGACCAATCAGGAACTTCATGCCGTCACCAGTAGCAAGATGGACACCACGCAGGGTGAGCCATACACATACCACTTATTCAGCCTGTGATGGCTGTGTTGAATTAAACAGTGCAATCTAATCTGATTTAAATTATCTTTTAGTCTAATCTAATATAATATAATCTGATGGGATCTAAGTATGGGTTTAAAACAGTCTCAAAAGTATTGACAAACAAATGACAAGTTACTTGTAAAACACAGTGCAGTTATTTATATCTGTACATAAGATAAGATAGAACTTCTTGCGCTAGAGGTTGTTAAAAATATATAGGAATAAACATAGGAACATAGGAATAAAAACAATAGAATAATACATTTCAAGTGTATAATAGAATAACAATACATTTAGTAGAAAATAAGTTTACTATAATAGAAATGTATATATATAAATATATATTTCCGTGTCTGTGTATCTGTCTCAATAACTTGTATGTCATAATTTATATGTTAATTTAGGATTTTTCTATGGAAATATACTCTATTTGTGAATGTCCACCAATTAGTGTAGATTCTTTTTGAGACTGATTCTTAATCCCATACCTAATCTATGTATGTTTATGAATTCATTTGCATAGTATGTGTGTGTATGTGTGTGTGTTCCATCTCTAATCACATTCGTATTGTAATTATTTCCTTTTTTATTATTTTCCTGGTGACCCGCCAGCCGCGGGCAGCACAGAAACCATGCCTGCCTCCTCCTCCGATTCCACCGCCGTCTCTGCGACGACCTTCCCCACGCTGGAGCCGTACCCCTGGACAGAGACGGACGCCACCCCCCGGCCCAACACCATTGCCCCGCAGCGCACCAGGCAGCAGGCGGGCGGCGACAACAACTGCTTCCGCTACGTCTACGGATACTTTGGCGGGAACATCACCATCATTGGTAGGGTGGGAGAAAGGATGGATGGATGGGGTTTTGAGGAGTTCATATGCAGTGTTGGGAAAGTTCACTTTCTACATGAACTAGTTCAGTTCAGTTCACAAATTTTAAAATGAACTAGTTCAGTTCATAGTTCATAATTAAACATTTTGAACAAAGTTCACAGTTCCAAAAATGAACTAGTTCATAGTTCATTTTTTCAATATGTTGCTGCGAACTATTATTTTTCAAAATTATTGCCACAGCCCATATAGAACCACAGACAGCAATTATTTTATCAGTTTTAACACTGAAACTATGCGTCAGAGTTCATCTTCATATCCAATTTTAAATCCTTATCCAACCAGGGTTTACATTAACATTGAGGGGACAGCATTTCCCCATTGTTGCTTTAACGCTTTGTTTTGATGACGCATGCGGCAGTGCGACACTGGTGGCTGGTGTTGCCAGATTGGGTGTTTTTTCCGCTACATATTAAGGCCTGTTTACGGTGTGTTTTAGCCGGGTTTTCTCTGTAGAAATCTGGCACCCTATTGAACGAAGTTAAACTGAGAGAGCGTGCGTTCACAGACACCAGAATGAACGCATTCACAGTAACGTTCATCAGGCAGTAATACAGTACGTTCAGTTCACGTTCGCCCAAAATATGAACGAGTTCATGAACTATCGTTCAATGAACGCGTTCAGGCACAACACTGTTCATGTGTGTGTGTGTGTGTGTGTGTGTGTGTGTGTGAGAGAGTCTGTGCGCACGTCTGTGTGTGTGTGTACGCACTTGTGTGTGTTTGTGAGAGTCTGTGCACATGTGCGTGTGTATGTGTGTGTGAGTGAGTGTGTGTGTGTGTGTGTGAGTCTGTGCACACGCACTTGTGTGTGTGTGTGTCTGTGCGCACGCGTGTGCATGCACACATGTGTGTAATTCTGTGAGATTCTGTGTGTGTATGAGAGGGGGCCTATGTGACGTTGTGTGTTCTACACAGCAACACACCACAGACACCTTGCTTACATAATGCTCTTGTTGTCTCAGACCCCCCAGCGGGCACCAAGAACCAGATGTTCTCCAGTCACATCCTGGCCGTGTCCACCGCCAGAGAGTCCGAGACCGACATCAGCTTCCTGGTGAAATGCTTCGGCAGGTTAGGGGAACAATTATTTCATGATCAATGTATCCCGTCTCAGTGGTTCTTACATTTTTTGTATTGTACCCCCCCCCTTGGAAATATCTTTTCAGCCAAGTTCCACCAGCACAAATCACTTTAGGGAGGGTCAATATTTGTTTGGGTTTTCACATCACATCTTAAGTTGTCATCCCAACTTAAAACAATCTAGATGGCTTCCAATCTTACATGACATAACAGACAACATTTTGGTGTTTCTGTTTTTTAGACAGACTCCTATCTCCTTGTTTTTAGAAAATGTCCAAGTACCCCCCTGCAATCCTTCACATACCCCCATTTGAGAAACACCGCCCTATGTATCAGTAGTTTTTAGAATTTTGTATGGAATTTGTATTATTAAATACATATTTTACCAGCGTACCCAGTGGACTGCACTGACAGATAAAGTGATCTGAATACATCTAGGTGGACATTCCCACTTGTGATGTCACTAGACGATAGTCACATGGCAATTGTGAAACAGCTTGCAATTGGCTAATCACACTCACACCTGGTGGCATAATATGTCCGCTTTAATCGATATTATTGTCTGAACAGAGTGCAAGTTTTCCACCTCAGATGTCCACACTCACAAGTAATGAACCGCGCTAAAGTTAAACAACCCTCAGCCCGCAGAGTTCTAATTGTTTCTTTGACAAGATGACAGACAAATTTAGGTTGC
This sequence comes from Coryphaenoides rupestris, assembly GCA_002895965.2. NCBI lineage: Eukaryota > Metazoa > Chordata > Actinopteri > Gadiformes > Macrouridae > Coryphaenoides > Coryphaenoides rupestris. The sequence goes on along the minus strand of PIJE02000233.1, from coordinate 333,757 downwards.
CATGGATTCATAAATACCCCCCCCCGCCCCCCCCACAGCATCCCCACCATGGCATGCACGGTAGTGTCAGACGCCACGTGCACGCTGGTGAGCGGCGTGGTTTGCGACGATGTGCGCCCGGCGCCGGGCTGCCAGGTGCACCTGAGGCGACGCTTCCTGCTGCCGGGCACCTACTGCGTCAACATCACCCTGGGCAACCACGCCAGCACTGCCCAGGCCACAACCTCCGTCACCATCAGCCGTGCCCAGGAGGCCCCCGGTACGGTTGGTAGAGGAGTCACCAGGACTCAAATTGAGTCATGGTGACATAGTTTTTACATAGCTTTTACCGTACTTATTAGGTGCTATATTACTAAATGGTAAATGGACTGCATAAGATAAGATAAAACTTTATTATCTATTTATATTTGTACATTTGTTATTTTGAGGAACAATGCGGATTCCGTCCCGGCCGTGGAACAGTGGACCAGCTCTTTACCCTCGCAGGGTTGTTGGGGGGCGCATGGGAGTTTGCCCATCCAGTCTACATGTGCTTTGTGGACTTGGAGAAGGCCTATGACCGTGTCCCCCGGGGAATCCTGTGGGGGGTACTACGGGAGTATGGGGTACCGGGGCCGTTGGTACGTACCATTCGGTCCTTGTACGAACAAAGTGCGAGCTGCGTCCGTATTCTCGGCACAAAGTCAAGCATGTTCTCAGTGGGTGTTGGACTCCGCCAAGGTTGCCCCTTGTCACCGATTCTGTTCGTGATCTTCATGGACAGAATCTCAAGGCGCAGCCGAGGTGAGGAGAGTGTCCGGTTTGGGGACCTCAGAATTGCATCTCTGCTCTTTGCAGATGATGTGGTTCTGTTGGCTACATCAGGACCGTGACCTCCAGCATGCACTGGGGCGGTTTGCAGCCGAGTGTGAAGCGGTCGGGATGAGAGTCAGCACCTCCAAGTCTGAGGCCATGGTTCTCTGCCGGAAAACGGTGGAGTGTTCCCTCCGGGTTGGGAATGACTTACTGCCTCAAGCGAAGGAGTTAAAGTATCTTGGGGTCTTGTTCACGAGTGAGGGCAAAATGGAGCGGGAGATGGACAGACGGATTGGTGCAGCGTCTGCAGTGATGCGGGCGCTGTACCGGTCCGTTGTGGTGAAGAGGGAGCTGAGCCGGAAGGCGAAGCTTTCGATTTACTGGTCCATCTACGTTCCAACCCTCACCTATGGTCACGAGCTTTGGGTAGTGACCGAAAGAATGAGATCGCGGATACAAGCGGCCGAAATGAGTTTCCTCCGCAGGGTGGCTGGGCTCAGCCTTAGAGATAGGGTGAGGAGCTCAGACATCAGGAGGGAGCTCGGAGTAGAGCCGCTGCTCCTCCGCATCGAAAGGAGTCAGCTGAGGTGGTTCGGGCATCTGATTAGGATGCCCCCCGGGCGCCTCCCTTTGGAGGTTTTCCGGGCACGTCCAACTGGGAGGAGACCCCGGGGCAGACCCAGAACCCGCTGGAGAGGATTATATATCTCGTCTGGCCTGGGAATGCCTCGGGATCTCCCAGGAGGAACTAGAGAGTGTGGCTGGGGAGAAGGAAGCCTCGGGGGCCCTGCTTAGCCGGCTGCCACCGTGACCCGACCCCGGATAAGCGGACGAAAATGGATGGATGGATTTGTTATTTTCTTTTTATTATTCTATTGTTTATTTCTCTACTGTTTATTCTATTGTGATGCAACCTCTGGCACAAGAATTTCCTTCGGGATCAATAAAGTTTTAACTTAATAATCCCAAAGGAAATTCTTGCTTATAGCGCTTTTAAGCACTTTACAGTTGCCTCACATTCACACATTCATACACCGACGGCGGTGCCAACCATGCAAGGTAACAACCAACACGTCAGGAGCAGTTAGGGTTAAGTGGTGTCTTGCTCAGGGACACCTCCACACTTAGGCAGAGCCCAGGGATCGAAGCAGCAACCTTCCTGTTGCCACACAGCAACCACTCTTAGCTCCTGAGCTACTGCCACCCCCCATATTACATGTTGTTTAGAGTTGTTTTAGAATTTATGTTTAGAAGAACTACTGCAGGAGTGAATGGGGAGTAAGCATTCCATTGTACTTGTTACATATGGCAATAAATAAATCTTTAATCTTTAATCTAGTGACATCACAAGTGGGTCACATGGCATTTCAGTCACGGTAAAAACAGGATGGTGACATGCTAGGTGAATCAAGGTTGTAGGCTATCAGGGCTATTTGTCAAGTTTCTGAGAACTTCAGAAACTCATCTCCAGCAACTACAGTACAGTTGGCGCTGCCGTAATCATCTATGTTGCGGGGGGATCTTACTGCTAAGCTTTAATTACGCTCCACCTGTCTGCACCACCTACTCAACCATGGTTCATCCATCCATTCCCTCCAGCCTCCACCACCACCACCTCTTCTCACACCACCAAGGTGGTGGTGACCACCAGCATCTTGCTAGCAGCCGCCTTCGCCTTCATCGCCTTTGTGGTGTACAAGTGAGTGGGGAGAACACGAGGCCCACACACACGCCGTTATACTAGTATTATGATAAAGCCATATACTTCAGTGGGTTAAAAGGTGCAGTACACAGGATGAACTGACAATACACACATTTCTGTCTTACATCTCAATACTAAAAAGCTCAATACTAAAAAGTGCTAAAAAGCACAATGATGCATTCTGAAATGAAGAGACGTATACAATTGAATTTAAATGCCAACGGACACAATTCACCATTCAAGGTCTTTTTTCAAACACTAAGGGGCAGGTTAGGGCCACCGCTAGTGTGGTTGACGCCTATCCGAAAGGTGACCAGGTTCGATTCCCCAATGTCCTGCAGACTAACCCTGTAGTCACACTCGAGCAAGAAGCCTAGACCATACTCCACTATTGACATGTGTTCCCAATACATCGTGGATGTTTACTCAAAAGTGTCTGCCGCTAAACGGCGAGTGAATTGAACGTCCGCCCTCCACACTCGCTGCAGGCGCTACAAGATGTACCAGCCCGTGCAGCGGGTGGCGGCAGATGAGGACGCGGGCAGCCAGGGGGCGACGTGGAGCCCCATGGTCTGCCTGAGAGAGAGCCTCTTCCCCGCCAACGAGGAGAGCCGACGCCTGCTGAGCAATGGGCACCCCCTGTAGAGTCTCCCTCCCTCTCCCTCTAGTGAGTGGTCATGTGATCAGCGACTGACACCCTGGAGTCTCAGTAGTGAGTGTGTGGCAAGCTGTTCCGTTTTATTAAACAATGAGCTTGGATTTTAAAGATGGAAAGAGGCTTTGGAGGATTGTTTTTGTATAGACAATGCTAATACTTCCTTTTTAATAATTCCTTTTTTCGGTGGTTAAAATGTATGTGGCTGAGAATGTTGTGGGCTGAAGTATACAAGTGTAGGTGTGTGAGAGAAGCAGTGAAAGCAGTTAAGAGATTCTTTGAGTTTATCTTGTCCTACCCCAGATTTGCATCATGCAAGCAGAAATGAAAAAGGAAACCGGCATGTTTGTTAAAGCACTGTATTGATAGTTAACTTGTAGTGCATTTATTTTAACCCTGCATATAGAAGCAAATGTGAAATCAGATGGTTTATAAGCACTTAAAAAGTTTAGTTGTGCCTTTAAAAATCATATTAATCTCTTGTTAAGAATTGAGTTATTTACGACAAAGCGTGTGCGGACTCCTGGAGAACTGACCCCGTTTCCAGTAAAGGTTGTTCACTAACTCTTCGTGTGTCTTATTTATTCACGAGGTCTTGACTTATTGAAAATGTGATTTAAAATCAAAAAAGTCAATGGAGGGAAAAACGGGAGGCAGTCAACTGTCTGAACCCTGGTTTCAAAAACTACAATACAAAAATACTGTTTCCATGTGCCCTAGAAAGTCCTTCAACAAGCCTCGAAGCGCCAATACAATCGTGCAATACAAGGAGCAAAGCCATTCCGGGGTACAAGAGACAAACAACTCAACAAACGACTCGCAACGCATTAAGAGCAGATTTCAGGTTTTTTTATTCAGAGGCATTTGACAAGTGTCAAGCTGTGTGAATGGAAAGGTGAAGGGTCAAGCGTGGTGTCAGAGCGGGAGAAGAATGGCGTCATGCGGTAATCTGAACAGGTTTCTCGTTTCAAATTAACCCCCCCCTCCCCCCACACCCGTTAATCCGTAATTCTGTCCCATACCAACAAACAGGATGTTTTCATGTTAAACACAGCCGAGGAGTTACTAAAACAGAACAAATGGCCACTGAAATTTGCAAATGAGATTGTATTGCTGATTGAGAAAGAAGAGAAGAAAAGGGAAGAAATATAAATAAAACAGATTTGACTTTGCATCTCAGTCTCACAAACCGGAAACAAAAAGGCCCTATTTTTCTTTAACTTTAAACGTCTTTCTGCTTTCATCTATTGAATGCAAAATCAAAAATTGTGATTTGACCATTTCACAAAAAAAAGAGGAAGAAAAACAAGCAAGTTCAAATACATGGAAGCCACACCACCGAAAAAAGCAGCAAGAAAACGCCTCATGTTTGAGGATTTCAATCAAAAGCTAGAAGAGTAAATATATAATAAATGCATGAATGCTGGAAAATAAGGTTTTTTTTTCTGATCACTTCTCAATTCTTTCATTTCTAAAGAGTACATGTTTTTTTTTTCTCAATACAAGATTTTTTTTTCTTTAATTTCATATCTGGGGCAGGGGAGGGTGGAGAAGGAGCAGGAGGAGCAGGAGGAGGAGGAGGGTGGGGGAGAGCAAGGGGCAACAGGAGGTGGTACCCTAACAAATCTAACAAATAAAAGAATGCCTCTAGTTCAAACATGTCTAAGGAGGTAGATTCAAAGCAAAACTGGAGGTGGGGGAGAGATTGGGGGGGCGGTGGGTGGTGGTTAAGTATCACTTGTGCCCCTCAGTTAAGCGCAGGTGTCGAGTACGCGCCACGTTCCATCCGCAAGAGTAGTGTAGCTAGGGGAGATATGGGGGGGGAGGGGGGGGCGCATGCCGGGTGTGGTGTGTGGGGTGGGATTGACGGGTATCGCTTGCGCGCAGGCGCTGGTCGAGAAGGGAGGGCGGAGGCAAGGCGGAAAAGGGGGTGGTTGCGATCACAACCCCACCTGGCGTCTCCGCCCCTCTCCCTTCCTCTGAGGTAGACGCGTTCTACTATGTAAGCATGATGCACTGGAGCACTTTTACCACAATAAACATATTTACATTCGGCATGAAAACAGGAAGAAAAAAAAAAAAGTCAATGATAAAGGATTTTTAACACATTTAGCTTTGTTGGATTTCTGATTTTTTTCCATTTCTAAACCAATGGTTTCGTTCAGTTCCAAGTATTTTTGGCTATTTATTACATTTTTTTTAATTCTCTCCCCTCCCCGTGTGAACAACAAATTGAATCAAAAAAGTTTCTGTTTCGGGTAACAAAGATTTCTTTTTTTCAGGGGTCAATACATCCCATTTCTACAGCAAAAACAAAAAAAACAAAAACAAAAATGAATCAAAAAGCATTAATCAAGTGTGGCTTTCCCCCCCCCCCTTTACCCCCACAATGTGGTGAACGATGCTAACAGAGACATAGCGGCCCTGGCTACGTAACGGCCGCTATGATGATAAACCTAGTCAGGGCCTGGCCGAGGTGCTGCCTGTTCAAAATAAAGGTGGTTTTTCTTTAAAAAAAAAAAAAGAATAAAGAAAAAAGAAAAAAAAAGGCCTTTTGGGCAGCAGACGGCCCAAGGGGAAGAGAACGCGCACACAGAGAGGCCCTGTCGACGCACAAGCGGGTGAAGAAGGCTTCGGTCACAGCGCTTCCAAGTAAGGCGAAAAAGGACTTTTTGCGTTTGTGAAAAATGAACGTTGTTTGTACCATCAACAATATAACGACGATAATCCCCAAGAAATTAAACTGCATTGCAATAATGTACGGTTGGCGTTATTTCGGTCTTTAAGGATGGTTTTCTGCACATAACTTTTTTTTTTTTCGGAAGATGGGAGTCTCTGGGGAAGGCAAAAAAAAGAAAAAAAAAGAAACTGAGGTTAAACTTTATCGATGCACCTGCCAGCCGCCGCCTGAGGGGGGCGCCAACTCGCGCTCCGGGGCTCTATGTACAGATAGACTTTATGTACAAGGGCAGAGTCAAACATACACATGTACAATGCCGCCTTTAACACCAGAGTTGAAGGCATGGTCAGTTGGCAGCCGACCAAAATTTTAAATTTTTTCTTAAAAAAATAAAAATGTTCAAGAACTATCAGCTTTTATAAAGTATACAAAATACCACAAAAGGAAAATAAAAAAAGGAATTTTTTTTTCTCATATATAATCATTTTTCTTTTCTCTTCTGAGGTACTAGGTCCTGAGGTAGTTCGGTAAAATGCATATTAAATTGGTTTTCCTGGGCAGCAGCGGTCTCAGCACCGGTCCCCCTCAGTGACAAGCCTAGTGCTGCCCCCCCCAATTCTCTAAATATATATTCATCTATGTATAGTTATCTATAAAATGCATCCGAATTTATAAAATGCCACCATCAACTAAGGGAGGGTGGGGGGGGGGGGGCAGGACGTTGCCCTACCCACACACATCCACCCCCTTCAAGGGTTTTTGGTCGAGGGACAACCTTAACGCTCACCTCTCTCTCCCCCTACCACCCCCAGCCCAGGATGTGGCCCACCCAGTCGAAACCAACCTTCCGATCCCCAACCCACCCACCCAAAATAAACCTTCCTCTTGGTCCTACCAGGACTTTTTTGATAGCAATGCCTTTTGTTTCTTTTCTTCCCGCGGGAAAAAAAAAAAACTCAGGAGAGAAGCTTCAAACCAATTAAACACTCCATTCCAAAACGGACAATATGTAAATAGGAACTTAAAAAATTAAAATGAACAGATCAAAAAAAAAGAATGAAAAAAAAAAAAGAATTCAAACCGAACATCTTTGTCATCGTGTGAGGTTTTAGAGCACCGCATCTTAGGAGGTGATCATAAAGGGGGATTGTTATTTCTTCATTAGGTTTCTAATGTAAAAAAAACCCAAAAAACATCAAAACAGAATAAAACAAACACATTTCAGAAGACACCTATTGTGAGGGGGGAGGGGGGGGTGTGGTGGTGAGGGGGTGCGTGTGAGAGGGCGGGGGACGTCGAGAGGAGGGGCTTCAGAAGTACATTCTGGTGGAGACACGGAGAGGAAACTGGGGCGAGTGAGGGAGAGGGAGGAGCAAAGGGTCTCGTCTAAAACTCGAGATCTGCTGTTCAAGTTGGGTACCCGATGACCTTTAACTAAAACCTCCCCAAAGCCCCCCACACGACCACCCCATTCCTCCTCCTGAGTGGGGGATCGTGGCAAGCCTTCCCCCAAGCCACCCACCCACCCGCGTCCTCCCAACCGCGCCCCTCCGCCCGACCCCGCCTCAGCTGCATCCGTCCATCCATCTTGCGGGCAGATTCAGTCACCGTTCCCCCAGGGACCTCCGAGCTGCTCTACTTCCTGCGGGGCATAGGAGGCTGGGCCCCGGGATCTGGCCTTATCTTGGGCTGCTGCTGCCTCCTCACCTGGGCCAGGATCTCCTGGATCTTCCTCTGGGCCAGCTGCGGACATACAGCGGGAGGTACGGTAAGTGCTATGGTCAGTTTAGCAATACTCCCGTGTGTGAAATACACCGTAACATTCGGGGGAACTTTTGTCAACCGGGATCTTGGCAGCACCAAGGGAAATGTTGAACGCGTTACAAACATCCGTATAAGGGACAGATTGGGACACATTATTTTCAGGGAAGCTCAGCTCACCCGCACCCTGGTTTTACAGTTCGGAGAGTCAGAATTCAACATTCATGAATCTTGGAAGACCTCAGAGGATGCGTCCAACCATTAAAGGGCCACAACTGTACCAAAATACTGTACATGCACTAGTGACAGCACCCAAATGTATGCTAGAAGATAGATTTTGAAGTGCCTTGTAATGACCAATTATCTCCACACCTTATTGAAAGTGTATTGAGAGTATTTGAGAAATTTCGTCTCATCGCTCACCTGGCTTGCATAGAAGTGTCCGATGATCTTCACCACCACCTGGTCGTTCTCGTCCGGCGTTGGTCCCGGGGCACCACCACCTCGGCGCTGGTCAGGTTCTGGAGCTCGTTCACCTGGCGGGCCACAACCAGAGGGGACCACATCAGACACAACCCCACAACAACCAGGAAAGCCGCCATTCTGTCAACGTCCGCCACCAGTGTAGTTATAAAAACGGGGAAACCAAAATGGACGCCTCACCGTTTTGCCGCCCTTGCCGATGACGCGGCCGGCGGCGAAGGAGGGCACCAGGATGTGAGCCTCCAGCTTGACCTCCTCCTTCGGCCCGAAGAAGTTCTCCTCCTTCAGCTTGCCGAAGATGCGACCCTGAGTCTGAGAACACAAAGACAGAAACGTCATGAACTAAATCGTTCAGTTTTTTGTTCTGTGAAGCCCTTCGAGACAGACTGATTAAGGGCTTTACAGAGAACACGTACTTGACTTTGGTCTGGCCGACTGGAGGAGAAAGGCAACCAAAACGGAGCGAAACGCGATACCTTAAACTGAGCCTCCGGCGGACCCACGATGATGACCATCCTCTGCTTGGCGTCCAGGGGGTCCGCTTGTGCAATCTGGACGAGGAGGACGACGAAGCATTGTCAAGACGACTGCCGACACAAATCTAATAGAATCCACGAATCCAATCGAATAAATGTACAAAGAAACGTGCGTCGGTCACTTGCCTTGATGGAGGCACAGGCGAAGCGTGATAGCTGCTTGATGTGCTGACCCTGCTTGCCGATGATGGCGCCGACCGCCGCCGCCGGGATGAACAGGTGGACCGTCTCAGACTCCTGTGGCCCCTGCTGTGTACGACCAGACACACACACAGACAGACGGCTGTCAGCAACACGGGGCCCAGCAACACGGGGTAAGCAGATTACACCAACAATTACACACACACTCCGCGGGCTCGGTGCCAGCTGCCGATGCATGAGTGGGCATTCAGTGCATAGCCGGAGTCAGAGTCCCGCAAAGGGGTCGGCCCTCAGCCCTCCGCTTTTAGACCTTGCAAAATATGAGCTTCTCTTGGTTACACTTCCTTAATACGAAGAGCTAAGGGACTGACCAATTTTGTCCTTTATCAGAGATTGAGTGCTGATGATTTGGACACGAGTCTCCAGTAGAGTCATCCATTACGAAAAACCAGTATGGTCGTTCCCAAATCAGTCACCAGTCGATGAGTCAGTTAAGGACCCACCAACTGTTTGCGGACGATCGCAGTTCCTGTAAGCTTTGCAATATGGAACTATTTAAAAACATGCAGTGATTAAAAATAAAGAATCAGAGCCTGGGAAGAATGTGGTTCCATGCAAACATGAGTAAATCACTGGTTAGCATCTTCAGAGGATACACGTACGGGAATTCATTAAAAGCCAAGCAAAAAGGTTGTGTGCCTGCCCCCCCCCACACACACACACAGAACTAACGGGTGCCTCATCAGACCGCTTGCTGCCTATCCAGAGCGTAACCTGCCGGGAACGCAGGGGCTGCCGTTTCCCAAGGACGCGGGATCCCAGATGTGGCAATCCCTGCCCCACGACGCCATAGCGAGCAAGCCGTGCAAAGCACTTTGGGCGGGGGAAGAGGAGGGAGGGGGGCGCTGGGCGAGACTTACGAGGGGCGGGCTGCTTGCCGAACACACGGGAGCCCAAAATGGCCCTTCACCCCCAAAGGGACCGCTCTACAGGGAAAAAGAATGACATGAGACTGAGCCGCAGGTGGGGCCAAGATGGACTCCTCTCAGGCGCTGCTTGTCGATCTATAGTTTTCCCAGGGCTAATTCCCAGGGCCACCATCTTCAAGAGAGAGAGAGGGAGGGCTGGGGTGGGAAATCGCCACAGGGGAACAGAGGCAACACTTACGCCGAACGAGGGGCAGTAGCCGGAGTGGGCGCCGGGCGGGGGGGCGTTGCTCATGCCAGGGGCCCCTCCGGGGAACAGACCCAGAGCGTTGAGGTTCAGGCCCGGGATCAGATTGGACTGGAGCTGAAAGGGTGAAAGGGAGAATAGTTGACAGCGCACAGCGTGTAATGCAGACTCAGATTCACAACCCGCCGTGTTGTTACGGCAACATTGAAAAGATATGCCAATTAATAATAAAGATGATTGATTTTAAATATGAAAAAAAACCACCTTGGTAAGTTGAGTCAATAATATAAAAATCTAATTTGACCAAAAAGGCAGGTAGCACAAAGCCAGAAAATGAAACCACTTAAATAAAAAATACACCACATCACATTTTTAAAACCATGCCAAATGACTTTTTCTTCCCGTCATATCGGTTTATGAGTGGCGGTAAAGGTCAACACAAGTCTCACAATGTACCATTCCTGAAGACACGTCTGCAGTGCACAGAGCCTTTACAACCCAACCTGTGCAAGGAGGCGTGGCCAGAGCGCTCCAGTCTCTGGACGGATCATAAACCGAGAGAATCATCAACAGCTCTTGAAAGGGCCGACGTTTCTGGAGGAGTTTACAAGGGGGTCGACTGCAAACCCCATCCCTCTCACCACCCCCAGAGCCCGCCCTCCGATCACCCCAAGGTCCCCTCCGACCCCACACCACCAGTCCCGGTACACACACACGCACACTCACATTCATGGCAGCCACGTCGTTCTCGTACGACTCCGGACCTTCCGCATCACCTCCTCCTCGGCGCGGGCGCATGCCTCGATTGAGCCCTTCACTGTGATGGTGCGCTCGGGGTTGTACAATGTCAGGTCCTGGAGACTGCCGCCGGGGACGAAGGTTAGAGGGACTGACACTGCGTCCACATTGACGTGCGAACTTACAGTAAACGTACACGCATGCAAACAAACATTGATAACGTGCAATCTAAAATGTAAAAATACACTCACTACAAGTCCGCCTTTTAAATCTAAATACAATCAGCAAGCTGGTCTCTTTAAATCGTACAAAATGAAAATGGAGGTATGGAAAATGAATGACTTATGCAGTAATTGGGTGAAAAATATATTTGATCTTCTTAAGCAGTAACAAACATTACTCGATTGCACGAGCCGGCAGATTACACAGTAAGACGGGATGGCGTGGGTGCGTCCGTGTGTGCGCGTTGGGCATCTTGGGCAGGTTTATCTTACGGCGAGATGGTGATCTTCGTTTCCGTGTCCTGTTCGATCTTCTTGAGGTTGCGGCCCTCCTTTCCGATCAATCGACCCACAAAGTTGTTGTGTGCCAGGATTTTAAGTGGGATCTCCTCGGTGCTGGGCGGGAGGGGCGGGGGGCGGACAAGACAAAGGGAAAGTGAGAAAAAGTACGCGGCGGCAATTCCAAGTGTGAAGTCCATTGTTTGGGACTGATTGGTCAGTCAAACGATACAGGCAATGCTGTGGACGTACAGGGAACAGAGTTTGTTTTACTTTGATATGGATTATTGATCAGAGAGGATCATCAAATACGTTGAGATGGGGGGGGGGGGGGGTTAATCGAGGAGACTGTATGGGGCTCGGAGTCTCCATTGGAAAATGCTTCATACAAATAAAGGGAACGGGGAGGGGAGGGGTTAAGAGTCTGCCGACAAACAACAATGGGCCCACTTCTTTATGATGGAAGACCTCCATTAAACTAGTCACTGTGCATAATTTGGCGGGGGGGCGGGGGGGGCTACATGGAACTCCTGGCTACATGGAGCAGCAAACTCACAACTTTGTGTCGACGGCCTCCTTCTGCATGATCTCCATGATGGTTTTGCAGGCGTTGGAGCAGCCATCCGGCGTGGAGTGGACCGTGATGGGCTTCTCCGCCGCACCCGCGTTCTCTTTTCTGTGGATGTCGATTCTGGAAAGGGGGGGGGGGGGGGGAACAAAAAAGTTTTACGGTTAGTCTTTGCCTTTAGTGTCGCTCAGAGGAGAGAGGGTGGGGGGGTTTCAGAGGAGAGAGCGTGGGTGGGTTTCAGAGGAGGGTGGGTGGGTTTCGGGGGTCTCCTACGCACTTCGAGTGGGTCTGCTTGGTGATGTTGCGGATGGTGGCGCCCTCCTTGCCGATGATGGCGCCAACGAACTGCGTGGGCACCAGGATGCGCAGCGGCACGTCCGACTGGAGCTTGGGCCGGGCGCCCAGCGATGGCGAGCCGGCGCGGGGGGGCCCGCGCGGGGCAAAGCCCCGCCGGCCGCCCATGGGCGGGGCATCCACCGCCGCTGCTGACTCGTCGGGGATGTAGGACACCTTGAGGGCGAAGTTTTCCAGCATGAAACCGTTGAGTTTCTCCATCGCCCTGTGGCAACGCGAGAAGGTATGGTTATGTAAAGACCCGTGTTTGCCCCCGGTGGGAAAGAGATGGACCAAGTATTGAGCGGGGGGGGGGGGCTGGACTTCATGTGCAGAATATAGAAAATACACCCACATACACAACATTTAGATAATGCATTTTATATCGTAAAACCAGCCAACACATTGCGATCATTCCAAATGCATGTCATTAACATATTGGAGTAAAGTATTGCAAATACTTCTAAAACATGTTTAGCTTTTGCACAAGTGAACAGAACGAAAAGAAAGGCCTCTAAAAATGACGTTTGACAGGACATGCGACATGTTCCTCACCCATCCAGCCATTTTCCTCAGCTTATCACTTAGCATTTGACGATTCACTGTGAATACTACTTGTCTTTTCAACTGTTGCTAGAAACAAAGACGCACCAATTTGTATACAAAAGAAAAAAGGCAAATGGTAGGCTAAATGTGGGCAAATATGGAGGCCTCGCTGTAATGAGCATGATGAAAGCAGAGGCCAAATCTCAAGCCAGCGGTCGTATCACATAAGCCTTCGACACATTCCAGAGCCAGGCTTTACCAGGCTGAACCACATCCAGCCACCCCCACCCACCCCACAACCACCACTGGTGTCCGCAGAGGCCAACAGTCCACGCCACCAGGGGGCAGCAGAGAGCTTGTAGTATAGTTTTCAAAGGAGAACCGGATGGACGAGGGGTGTGTGCAAGACACACACCAAATATGATAACCAATCCCCCCTCACCAATGGAACAGAGACAAACAGACAGACAGACAGACAGAGAGAGATGTGTGTGAACATGTTTGTCATGTGGGACTCACAGTCTGGCCTGGTCTTTGGCTCCATATCGAACGTTGACCACCGCAGTTTCTGTTTCAGTGTTCACTGCATGGGGGAGGAGAGGACGATGAGAGCAATGGTAAATATGTGGAAACTCCAATCCTCACCACAACAAGGGAATCGGGAAAACCATTTTAATTGGTTACCGACTTCGCTCTCCCCGTGCCTATCACAGCGGCGCTGGTTTACGATTGCGAACAGAATATTGCACGATTTAAAAAACCCTGCGACACAATAGTCGGGCAAACAGAACAGCCGTGCTTAATTACCTTGTTCACAGTTCTCTACAGCACCATACTGGGCTAGCATGCCGTCCAACACCTGAGGAAAAAAAAAAAGGTTATTAATAGGTTTTTTTTGTGGGCGGGGGGGGGGGGGGGGGGGGGCAAGAATAAACAAGACAGTGAGCAGAACCAGAACTGCCACCCTTGCATCTGTATACATCCCAGGGAGGAAACGGCGGTCTCTAATCATATCTGGTCTAATGACCAATCAAAACAGCTGTGCGCCCGGTGTGCTAAGCTACACACTTTTAGAGTTGCCTCCATTTTGAATTTGATAAGTCAATCCAAAAAGGCAATGAGAGCAAATCTGTAACGTGGTCAGATAAAAACAAACATGGTTCCCCATTATAACCAATTGGCTGCTTTTTTGAGGATTCTTCTGTATGTGGTGAAGCTAATATTTCCTAAACCAAATGAAAAGAAAGGAATTGCAGCAAGCGAGACCATCCCAATTATCAGAACAGGGAGAGAGAAAAAAAGAAAAACCCAAGACCAACAAGACAGCCTGACTAAATATGGAAACCACGGGTTCTGAATTCATGGATTCATGATTATATGCAGACCAGAGGGGGAGCCAGGATTCTGAGCTAAGGCTGCATTCTGAAGACCTCCAACCATGCAGTCAAAACCCAAGACCACACCCCTAACTGCTCAACCCCCCTTTTCAGCCAACCAGGCCGCCTCCCGGCCCTCCCCCAACCGTGCAACCTCCCGCCACGCCATTGGCTGCGCCTACGTTGACATGCACGCTCCCTAAAGGCTGGAGCAGCCGTGCGCCGACTGGCTGCGCTGCCCGTCCATCATCGGTGGGGCAACCAATGGGAATCCAGGGCATTCAGGAAAAGGGTGGGGTGCATTCCAGTAGGAAGCTGGAGGGTTGGGGGAGGGGAAGGAGTTTATGCTACACATTCTGTGAGTCAGTAGCACATGGAGGCTAAAAGCGTAAAGAGAGAAAACGCGCTGGCCCACCCACCCAGCCTACTATGGCTGGCAAACACACCACTTCCCCCAGTAACTCTGCCATTATTTAGCTGTGGGGTTAGCCCCACACACACACACACACACACACACACACACACACACACACACACACACACACACACACACACACACACACACACAACACCACACACACACACACACACACACACACACACACACACAAACACACACACACACACACACTTTGTTCTTGCATTGAGAACGCTCGATCGGCCACTCCCTCTGCATGAGTAGGGGGGAAACCCCCACCCACCCACCCCCACCAGAGACACCTTTTTAGAGGGGAGGCGGGCGGGTCTCTCGCCACATGCTAGCAACATGGGTGGATCCGGCACGGCGGTTGGAGCGAAGGCGAGCCCACCATTATGAAACACCCGAGCGTGCGTGGCGGGCTGGAGCCATTTGATCGGGGCCGAGCCTACGCACACACACCCACACACGTTCAATATCTCCTCACTTCAGAATCAGTTGGGGGCCCATGGCTTGGCTAAGCAGTGGAGAATCTTTGGTTTTTGCTCTACAACTCTATCCACAAAAAAACAACCAACACTACACAGGCCACCATATGAGCAGCCCTCCCACAAAGCTGACTAAATTCATCTTGAATTCCAAACAGTATTGCATGCGTCCCATTCCCAGACAACTAAATCATCTTCATTTTGGCTTGGCTTTATAGAAAATTTACAAAACAAAAAAGGTACATTAAATGATTATTGTTAACCCATCAGCATTTAGTCAAATAGACAAGAGTTGCACAGTACACACTGCTCAGCAACAGGGAAGAAATCCTACCTGTACTAAACCGTTCTCTCGATAACATTTCAAAGCATTGCCGTGGCTTGAGTCATAGTTTTAGAATTTTTTTGTATTAGAATTGTTTTGTCGTCAGTCACGTTGAACCACCACACACACACACACACACACACACACACACACACACACACACACACACACACACACACACACACACACACACACACACACACACACACACACACACACACATACACACACACACACACACACACACACACACACTTTTGGATTAGATGTCCATTATCTGTTGTACAGATAATTGTGCCATATTTGTACATTAAATGCCTTCTTTTTAAAAAAAAAAAAAATTTATTTCTTGTAAATGGTGTGATTTAATGGAGCAGACAGTTTTAACATTTTAACAATATTTAAAGAGGGTTTGTTTTTTTTACAGAAATTAGATTAGACATCAAAAATGTAATATATATATAAATATAAAACAAATAAAAAAACATGCATGTTGGACTTGGATATTGACACAGACTTTGGGGGAATTGTAAGAAAAATGTGCACAATAGCAATGCCGTTAACGAGACACCATTTGGTAATAAAATACACTAGCAGAAAAAACTCCTCATTAGGGCACATTCAACCAGACAGGAATAATTGGACAAGCTTTCCATATTATGTTAGCAGCCAATAGGATGGCATTGGAATGCTCCTTAATTGGTTAAACTTCCAAGATGGGTAGATGAGACAACATGAATTAATGGTTTTAAGTACATTTAGGATTCAACCTTGGCTACCAAGAAAGTATCCAAAGTCACTAAATATACACACGTACACAATCTCTTTATACAATTTAATGAACCAGTTACATGGCATAAAAAGGCTATTTTCACCCCTTATATTTAGATCTTTATTTTTGATGCAGGTGTAAGTTGATGCCCCATTGAGGGGATGCCCAGTTGAAAGCTGAATGGCCAGCATATATGTGTGTGTGTGTGTGTGTGTGTGTGTGTGTGTGTGTGGCCAGCATGTGTGTGTGTGTGTGTGTGTGTGTGTGTGTGTGTGTTACAACTCACCTCCCATTGCATGTGTGGCGGGATGTTCCTGATCTGTAGCTTACAGCTCCTGGAGAGAGGGAGCAAGACAGACAGTGAGAGAGGGAGAGAGAAAAGGGGAAGGGCAAAAAAGGGGAACGGAAGGAAGAGTCCGCCAGAGGATGGGGTAGAGGGGAGCGGAGGAAAAAATAAAGTGAGTGCCAAAAGTCCTGAGCAGCGTCACCAACATCACAAGGCCCATGCAGTGAGAACCACCCAGTCATAAATAAATCACCACGCAACAGTCATCCATGATCACCATGGCTGACCTCTACCTCCTCCTTGTCACCATATTATAGACGCCTCTACATCCATGTCAAAAAAAGAAGTCTAATAAATTATAGATTAGGGTGGTACAGAGCAGGTGCTCGGGGTCAAATGTGGGAGGGGTTCACGTCTTCGTCGCGTAGCAGCCCATTGACAAGGTATCCCCAAGATTCATGTGGGAACCCAAACTCGTGGCCTGCTTGCACGGATGGATGGCTGGAGATCGGACCAGAACCTCAAGACCGGATGGCAGGGAGCACGATGAACGTGGACGGGGTGTGTTAAAGGGTGCTTCTGCACTGCCACGAATAGAAAAATGACAATAAATCTGTAGGAGAACACCCAGGTACTCCCGCCCTCTGGCCACGGCACTGAAAACCCAAGACCAGAAGTGTGACTACCAGGACAGGGTAGTAAATAAATAAAATTGTAAGAATAGATTCCCCGTCCACATCCATGGTCGGGAGGAGGAGAGCGCAGGAGACCACTGGTTACAGCTGTTCTTCTGCTCATCGCCACACGGGCAGCGGTGGGAGCGGGGACACAAAACGCTTCATTAATCCCACTTCCTCAACGGCGGAGATTCCCAATTTAGATACGTTTGTGTGTCAACGCGGTATGGCAAGACTACAGTTCTGCAGGAGTGGGAAGGACGTGTCTGGGGAGGGAAAGGTTGGAGGTCACATTGACAACAGGACTTTTAGATAATGGTGTGAGGTGCGTGCAGTTTCGCAAGCACCCACAGATGCTTTATAATGTATGAGAGGAGTGTGTGTGTGTTGGGGCGGGGGTGCAAAGTCCTACACCAGCTGATACAACCTAAAAGACGGGGGGGGGGGGCGCGAAGCATTCGCAGTGACCTTCGAACATACAAACTCTGCCCTTCTTAACACACACACACACACACACACACAACTACATTTAAGGCACATTTAAATGCATAACGTCCAATAACAAACTGTTGAATATTCAACAGTGGTCTCGGCTGCGTTGTGATTGTGAAACATGTCTGAACATACATTAGCCCACAGGCCCTACTATACTAGAGGAAGACAAAAGAACCCAAAAAAAAAAACTAAATCCTGTTGTGTATTTACACAACATATTTATAAGATTAGGAAACAATCAAATTCCTAATGGATGAATAGTCATGAAATTTTCCAAATGAGCTTCCAAGAGGAACTCCAGCCCTTTCCGGCCTACTGTGCCATTCCCAGCTGATTCCTCCCCCCCCCAACCCCCACCAACCGTTGCTCTGCATTGCGGTGGGAACGCCACGCGATATGTGCAAATGCACCAAGTCCTTCCAGTCGGATTAACCTATAGCTCCATGTAGCGGGGAAGTCAGCCAGGACATGGCTGGGGGGGGGTTCACATTCCCTGGTCCCAGCCTTTGATTTTGGGGGGTGTGTGGGGGGAGGGGGATGTAGGGAAGGGTAACAAGGGCCCTCTCTGCCCTGTGGGGGTGGGGCCCCGTTACCATGGACACGGACAAGTCCACTGACGGAAACATGTAGAGTGGGGGGGGGGGTTAAAACCAGAAAGGGGAGGGGATGGCCATGAGTGACTGGGTGGGTGGGTTGGTGGTCATGTGATGGGAGAGGCCGGACTCCTTATTTACTTTTAAAATCCAGCCCGCATTATACACCACCTCCATCTATGGGGGACGCACTGTGCGTTTCAAACAGACATTTTGCAATAAATTATACATTTATTTTTATAAAACACACATACCACTGCAAACACACTGTAGGAGTGGGTTAGGGGTTGTACTACCAATATAAACATTAAAAGGAAATTAATTGCACCATCTGTGCTGCACTTCATGTCCAGCCACACAAGTGTCATGCGTGCAGAGGTTCTGAAGGCTCGTCTCCCCTGGCCTGAACCCTGGGACCTAATTGGTCCTCTGATTAATTGTCTATGATGTCCGAGTGTCTTCAGCTCAGTCACAAAATGACATAGGGATAATTTTCTTCTTCGCTCGTTTCAATTTGCAACACAACATGGTTACTCCAGACGAGGAGGGCCCTCTGCGGGGTCGAGACAAGGGGCCACATTCACAATTCTTTGACACCCCGAGTCACAATACCAAATTTGCGTTTTACATGTGTGTGGTGGGGGGGGGGGGGGGGGCCGTGGTGACCTTGTGACCCAGTAGTCTGGTAATGAGAGCCAGAAGCTTGGGTTCTCTACGCACAATGATGCTCACATGGACGAGAAGGTAGTTTTAGCTAAAACTATGTTCTCTTATAAACTACGAGAAAAAAACAACATTCCATAAATTAAATAAAAACATCTGAAAACCTACCAAAAAAAAGGAATTATTAAACTGCAGAGCTATGCATGGAGACCATGCACATCCGTAAAAACTTGTTTAAAAAGGTCTCAACCATTTCCGACAAGACGGGGTGGCATTAAAGTTAAGACATAAAATCATTATAAAAGCTAGCAATTGCTTAGAACAAACATTTTGCATTTTTAAACGTGAATCAACTAACAAAAACACTCAACTCCTGGTTGCTTTAAAGAACCGGTCGCATTGGAGACATTTTGTTTGTAATCCACCAATGTCTATATTTACAGATCCTTGTGCAAAATACACAGCTAATGGTTGCATTGGAGGTCTAAATAGGCCTGCTGAAACTATTACAATTTTTGGAATTGCAACACATTACTCTGTCCAAAAAAAGTGAAGAGGAGGGGTGTATAGCCAGCTGTTGACAATTTGTGACATTGTATCATGTGGTTATAGTATATATACTTTTAAGATGCACACTAAACTGCTGGGAGGAAGGGCGGTCGAGCAGTAGCCATTGTAAAATGGCTCAAAAGGCTTTCAAATGTGAAAAATCACAACTAAAACACCACAAAACAGCACAGAATACAGTCAAATATCCAAGCCCTTCCTCATCTTTCAGCCTCATGTCAATGGAAGTTCCCCCAAGCCATGTCCATCGCCCTGACAACCCCAGCAGCCCCAGAGAGTCTGCCTCCTGAAGCACTTCCCCTTCCTGCAGGGTTCAAAGGTTACGCATGGTGATTGGCTGAGCCCCCAGCTGATAGTCAGAGGGGCTGGAATGCAAAATGGGGGACTTCATGTACAAACAGCAGCACCATTTCTATTATTGTGAACAAAACACCTTTATTTCTTTTTGCTACCAACTAGATTCAAGCCCATGTGCATGAGTAGGCCTACTCGTTTTTTCAAGCAAAAAAAATGTATATATTTTTTCCAATCAGATAAAGCATGCATAAACATCAAAACATGTATTTGGTGTATTTAGGCAACAAGTTAGGCTTCTATACTCGTAAATGAGTGCGTGTGGCCAGTGGTCTGCTTTAAATCCAAGCGTCTTTTTTGCGTAAACACTAGACTATATAATAAAAATACAAAAAACAACAACAACCTCAATTCATAAGATTTTAACGTTGTTTCAACGAAATAAAAACTAATTTAGGACAAAAGTCAATGGTAAAACGTTCGCCTCCTAAACGGCGGCGGCGGCGTCGTGCGGCGAGAGTCCATGTCGTGCAGCAGCACCACAGTGTGTGTGTGTGTAGGAGGAGGAGGGCGGAAGCAAGGCAGGAAAAAAATGACGGGCCAGCCAGCAGATCCCCTTCTTCTCAAATGGACGACTTCATTCACAGGCCTACGCCAACAGCCTCAACCCGTGCACTCAAACCTACAACCTACACATTTCCCCCAATATGTATGCATGTATATGATGCACACTATCGCCAATATTGTGCATCATATACAGAATATATTCAATTTGTACCAAGGGGGGAGTGGGGGGCTTGAGTAAGAAGCACCAGCTTGAATTATAAACCAATATTTGCAATGGGTTTTGAAGCAGTAATGGCGAGAGAAGCTCATGCACACACTCCTCGTATTTGATCCCAACATGTTTAAAAAAAAACAAAAAAAACCTATAACACCCATTTTACTATCCCTGGGTTTAAAGTTAAACCAAGCCAACGTGTACAATCCCCCCCCATAACATCAAAGCCAGACGAATAATAAGACTACTATTTTAAAAAAGTGAACCTACCTTTGACGTTTAGGGACAGAGTGCTCCACTTCCAGAACTTTACCGTGAAGTTCTACTTTTCCTAAAAGCAAAAAAAGAAATAAAAGTCTTTATTCAACTCATTCAGCCCTGTACTGTACTGTATTGTTGCCTTCATTCAAAAAGGGGGTGGTTAAGTGGAATGGTAGGCCTATTTCTACTACAAGATGAGACAAGTAAGCCTACAGTAGTCAAATGGACGACAGGAGATATTTGTTTTAGGAGACATTAACCATGGTAATTATTTTTTTTTAAAGGCACACTTTTGAAGCCGTCCGGTAGGAATTGTACTACAAAAAATACAAAAGCCTGATGCAAAAAATACAAATGGGGTAGCGTACACGTTTTGTTGGCCTACATTTGAGCAACACACAATTAAACATTAAACCACCTGGTGTGTGTGTGTGAGACTATAGCTACACCATGTTCTCTCTCTCCAATGAAACAAGTTAAGCCATTTCAAGCAGGCCCCACACACAGTCTTCCTCTCTCTCTCACACACACACACAAACACACACGCAGTCTTCCTCTCTCTCTCACACACACACGCGCGCGCAGTCTTCCTCACACACACAGTCTCTCTCTCACACACACACACAGTTTGAAACCTTCATTATTGGCGTGCAAGTTCAGTGCAAGACTAAGAAGTGACCACTTTTAACGTCGTTTCGTCATGTTTCAGCCTACACACACACACACACACACAATGATGCATTCACTTGTTGTGCACAACTAGGGGATTGCACGCACGCACACACACACACACACAGGTCTGAATGACCCCCCCACCCACGTTCGCATTAAATTGCACCGCATTTGATCGATTTAGAAGATTGGGGGGGGGGGTTGAGTCAAAAGCCTGACACATTAACCTGATTTTAAAGTGATTTAAAAAATGCTTGGAGACATACACCCCCCCCACCACCACCCTAGTAAGACTACACGCATCCTCCAATGGTGGACACACAAGAAAACCAGTGTGGCCTTTAAATAAACGCCACTTCTTTTCTTTAAACGTCCTCACCTGAAAGTGTATCAATGGCCTTCATCGCGATCTTTTCGTCCGGACAATCCACGAACGCGTAACCGGTTTTGACCAGGAACGGCCCGCTGTGCGCGATCTTCCACTGCTCAAAGATAGTTTCCAAGTCCTCCACGCTCGCCTCCTCGCCCAAGTTTCCAATGTATAGCTTATTCATGATGTGCGTGGGGGAAAAAAAAGGACACTAAATATCGCCTTTTACTATCAACGTCCCCCCCCCACCCGTACGTTCAAGCCACACACACACGCGCACAGAGAGAGAGAGAGAGAGAGAGAGAGCGCTTTAACTGGCTGGATCTCGTCGCGTTTTTGCGCTCCCCTCCTTGCCGCCGCTCCTAACGCGCAAAAATAATTGTTTAATTATTATGAAATCAATGGTTCCAAAAAGGATTGCGCGTTGGTTGCGTTACAAAAAACAACTACTTTCTTTCTGTCTTCCTTCCTCCCTCAAAATCCCTCCTTGGCTAATGTCACTCACAAACACACACACACTGTAAGGCTGGCCGCCCGCCTCTGAGTACACCGAAGAAGAAGAGGAAGAGGAGGAGGAGGAGGGGGGGTGAGGGTGTAGGGGGGGGGGTGGGGGTGGGTCGGGTGAAAAAAAAGATCCTCGGCAATTCCGGCTTTTTGAATGAGCCACGTGTTCAAACTACAAATCAACCCCACACACACGTGAGGAAATCCAAATTGCTCCAATTAAGTGTTTTTGGGGATTGGGATGGGGGGGAGATTGCACAGCACAGGAATCTGGGACGGTGGACAGTAAAAAATAAAATAAAAAAAGGAGGGTAGAAGAGTGGATCGGTATGTATAGAGATAAATCTGGCGATCTGTGTGCGTAAAAGGGATTCCGTGAGAACCCAGTGCAGTCTTTTTTTTCGCATTCGTTTGCCTTTCTCTGCAAAGCCTCGCCTCCCATTGGTCGGCTGGAAACATAGTAAACGGCGCTGCGCGACTGTGTTGCGCGCACAAGGGCGTTGCTTCTGACGGTACGAGAGGACGGGGGGGATGGGGCCATTCATAAATGATAGTGCATGATTTTGCACAAAAAAATGTATGTAATTATACACACTTTGTATAATTTGCCTAAGCCATGCATGATGGAGGAGAGTCCTTCGTGGCTGCACGATCACTGGGCATTATAGGAATTACACGTAGGCCTACTAGACTAGTACTAGGCTATTCAAATACCGACGTCGTCCATGTTGGCTTCATGCATATGGCGAACCGTTTCCTCTGCACCTCCGGCAGGGGTCTGGTCTGGTCTGCAACTGCCCCGGAGAAGGGAGGGTCTTCTTCTGCAGAGGGAAGTTCCCCAAGCGTCATATGTGTAGTGTAGCCCCATGCAATCAATTGTGTAACACACGTTTTGGGTATTGCACAATCGTCGATAAGACTATTCATAAATCACAGTTAAAGGCCTAAAGGTGAGCTACAGGGAGTGATCGGAATGATTAAGTTGATCAAGCGAAGGCCAACCCTCATGGCGTCGTTTGAACAACAGATCAACGTTGTAGCAAAGTCCCTTGATGGAAACAGCGGCTTTTAAAAAATCTTGCACCACAAATCCATGAGATTCTTTTTAGATCAGTTGCCTTTCAGGTGAGATTTCAGGTGATCAATTGCATTGCTTAGCCTTAGAAATGGCAGTAAACTCCAAATCCTAATTAAATATACATTAAAACAATGTCCTGGAACATGACACAAATGTAGGTCTAATAGAATCAGAGAATTAGCTTTATTAGCCTTAGATTTTACAAACAAGAAATGTGCTATTGTGAAATTGGTGCATAACATTGAACATAGGCATAGACAAGGTATCAAGAACATTTAAGATTCAAGAACTTTAATGGTCACATACACAAACATCATACAATTTAAAAAAAAAAAAAAGTCTTGTGAAGTTAAGACTATACAATATCAATAATCAATCAAGATATGCCTCAATAATATGTTAAAGTAGCCTATTTCTTATATATCTGCAATGGAAGTCTCATTAATCAAAAGTAGCCTACAATTAGTCTATACAATTGTACTTTTGCAGGAGTAACAAAGTGAGCTCTTACTGTCTTAAGATCTCTTATGGTCAAACTAAATTTATAATGTTAAGAAATAAGATCACGCCGACGAGACATAACATATGGTTTTGTAAGGCCCTCTCTAGTGGCAGAGAAAGGGGCCATAGTCATAGTAGGTTACTCATTTGCTGTAAAACAAACACACACTGAGCGTCTATTGGCCGCTTGAAATGGCCAATCAGGGCTCAGCCTGGTGCTGTAGCTGTATGCTGGCTCGCTCATTGGTCAGGATTCTATATGAATAAAGGGCGGGAACTATATGTCCTTTATCACGGTTTTATTTTCTGTACTTTCTTTTTCAATTTAAAGCAAAGATACATTTAGCACGATGAAAACACAGCATTTATCCAGGGGTTGCAAAATAACGTCTCTATAGTGTTCAGATACGGATAAGAAAAACAAAAATATACAAAAAATATGTTTTTTGTAAGATTTCGTTTATGTATATTTTTCTCATAATTTATTATGTATTCTAAGCATGGAACACATACATATACGACTATACAAGTGTAGGCCTAGGTATTATTAGGGCTGAAACTTTCTTGCTGCTAAATTACACATACCATGGCGAAATAATGCAAATATTGCACATATGTTTGACCCATTACCTTGACCTATGGGGTTGTACGATTTTTTTTTGTGTAAATAGTTCTTTCAAAATTTCTAAAAGTGGACTCTATAATATACTCTTTCTGAATGAGTGTGCATGTTGCATGGAGAAATAACAACTAGTAATGTTGAAAGTAAGTAAAGTAGGCCTGTTGCAGTGTGTGTGTGTGTGTGTGTGTGTGTGTGTGTGTGTGTGTGTGTGTGTGTGTGTGTGTGTGTGAGAGAGAGAGTGAGTGTGTGTGTGTGTGTGTGTGTGTGTGTGTGTGAATGTATCGCTGAGGAATGTACAGAACACACTCCCCGCCCCCCCCCCCCCCCCATGGCTCCACGGCTCTCTGCTGGTTTATACTATGGACCCATTCCTATAGGGAGATAAAGTTTCGGACCACCGCTCTATATGTCGCATGTAGAATGACTTTTTTTGTTGTTGCGGTTCATAGTCACAGGAACCAAGAACCATTAACAATCAATGGAAATGATTCAAAAAACCCCGATCTAAATGGCAGTGAAAAAAAAGTTAGTCTCGCTTTGGGGCCGCTCCATAGATAGATAGATGGATACATAGATAGGCTCCGACGTCGAAAAACTAAAGTTGTTTTATATCTATAGGCTCAGTTCAAATCCAGGGATTCGATTCGATGTTCCGGTGAGATGCCTTTATTTGTTGTTCATGGTATTGTTCGTTATGTATATAAAAGAAAAAGCCCAGTGTTCATGTGTAGGATCGTTTCCCGGAAAGCTGGGACACAATGTATGGAATAAGGCAGCCTGCTGGTGTGTGTGCGCCATGTTGAGGACATTTATACTCTCTCAGTACTCTCATACTAACAGGAAACTTTGCATTTCTTACTTTCCTTTGCACTTCCAACCGCCGACCGTGTATAAAACAATGGGCTGTGTTCGCATTAAATTGTATTGTACCTTTTCATCTAATTCAAAGTCTTAGATTGCTAAAGGTTCACTTAAGATGTGTTTTCCACCACATGGGGTGACAGTCCTCATCTTATTAGAAAATGGCGGTTTTATAACCCCCCTAGATACAAGTCATCCCATCTCACTTTTTACTAGAAATACTGATCCCTGGTCACGTGTGGAAAGGAGCAAGAAAATAGCATTTTTATTCTAGAAAATTAATAAATGCCCATGTATAAAGTAGGTGTAGTCTAGCTTATATTTCTACGCGTTACTGTGGTTCAGGAATCCAAAACATAACAAATCATTATTTAGAATAGTGTAATTAATTAAAACCACTCAAAGAACAGTTGTATTAAGTCGAAAATGGGATTTTATTTTGTAGATATTTATTCGGATCAATCTCTTTAACAGGGTAGGCCTTAGGCCTAAAAATATAAAGTGTTTTGTAATCTTGGTCTAACCTTTTTCCCCATTCTAATTGTTATTGATATTAAAGCTTTTATTTCATTGTTTAGGCCTGCTCATTTTGTGTAATCTCCTGTGTTCTCTGGTTTGAATGTAAGCACTGTTTTGCTGAGACGATAAACAGCCCAGGCCTACATATTTATGTCTGATTATGAGCATTGAAAGTGTTTATAATCATTTCGATGTTAAACATCGACTATTGTTTTCAGCAAATATGATTTTTCCTGTAATATAGGCCTAAACTCTGGTTTAGACATGAACTTGTATCCACAACACTTCAAACTATTGGGAATATACGCCTAGCATAACAATGAATAAAACATGTAGGCCTATCTGTGAATTCACTTGAGTAAATAAAATTAATTTCTTAAGCACATCAAGAGCTCTAGAAGTGAACAAAGACATGTTATAGGGCCTATCTGAGTAAAACCACCTGAAATTGAATGCTCTGGTAAATGTTTGTGATAGGCCTATATCACTTACTTAAAATACAATGTTTAGTTAACATAACAGCAAGTGTTGACTATACTTCTCTCACTAATCCAGTACTTGGAAGAAAAAGGGGTTGAGAAAATACATTCTATATATACTTTATGCCATAATGGCGTATTACAAAAAATATATACTGAAAAACCATTCAACTAAATTGCTATTGGGTTGCAATCATTCACAGGAGCTACAAGTTGGTAACAAAGCAGTCGCTCCTCTGTATTTTTGATTGGCGTGTCTAGAAATATAATAGAACATTTCAAATTTCTTCCTTTTTTCAAGTTCTCCACACATAATTGAGGGAGTTCTGAGAAGCAACACTGGCATGTTGAAAAAAAAAAAAGCTCACTAAGTTAGTGACTTCCCAACCATTGTAAAGACAACACACACATGCATCCAACCGTCTGCCCGTCATGTTCCCCATGTGCTGCATGCACCACGCCTGACTAGACCCAAGGGGGTTGGACAGTAGGCCAGGGTCAGTTAATTAGTGTTCTGCACAATTCATTTCAAAACTGTGCACCTGTTGCCTATGACAGTTACAGCCAAATAGCAACACAAATAGGTTGGAAAAGTGAAAAGTTCAGGATTTATAGATTTTGCTGCAAAAGCACTCGTGTAATTCTTAAAATAGGCTTTCATAATTGTAATTTCATAAGAGTACATTATATTAATGATAGAACCCAGTTCATGGCTGTCATCTCCATCTTGTACCCAAGGTTCGTTTTGTCAGAACAGTGTGCAAGCATGAAGGAGTTCTCTCATGGATCCCATGGGCCGCCAAGCGTCAAGAAGTTCAACACGAGAGCAAATGCCAAGGACTGTTCTAATAATTTGGTTTTACTAGTTTGAGTCTCTTTGGGACTCGTCATTAGTTTGTGTTCATCTGAAAATCGCTCAACTGAATAAGCCGCTACCCAAATGGGATTGCAATAACGGTGGACTGCTGGAAAGGCAAATGGCAAGAGATGATTTTTAGATTCATGCAAATGTCTTGTATATCACATTGACAGTGTTAATGGCTCACAGTAGATGTGACTTTGCCTCTGCCCTGGAGAACAAATGACAATTACATCTGAATACCTTGTGAATAATAATTGTGCAAGTTGGTACACAACATGTAACTGGTGAACTGATCTTAACCCATATACCCTGGCTTATTTGCTCAATATTGCTGAAGAAACCGATGCAATTCATGTCTTTTTTTTTTTTACATAATCATGGTAGTATGTCAAAATATACATTTCTGTTCGTCATGAATGTATGTGACCTTACAAAGCTGAAATAAAACCATCAACTTAACCTGAGTATGAAGAGTTTCACCCTCTTCAATTGTGTCTGTGTACTAGATTAAGTTATTAACCATTAGTGACATAAGGGAAGCCATTCAATTGAAGCAATTGGCAGAAAAATTACGATTGAGGCAAATAAACTGAAATAAACAAATAGTTCTTAACGCTGGATTTCACCAACCATAGAATCTACTGGTGTTCCTGAAGTAGAGATTTACAAGGAATATACAGAGGTTAGGAAGAAAGTCGTTTTGTTACATGAGGAGCCTCAAACATAGAATATAAAACTTTAAATAATAAACACAAATGAATCTTCCCAAGCTGGTCTTCCCAGCTCACCCAGTTATTTGTTGTTGGAGCCACCCGCCACCCCCAATCCTAAAACCATACCTGCTATCCCCCATGTCAATATAGAATCCAGAAACGTGTTTCACTTTGAGTTTTCTATTTTCTTACAAAGAAACATTGTAATATAATGCATACAAAATAACAAGGGATGTACTCAGATATTGACCCAAGTCACACAAAAAGAAAACACAATAAAAAAAAGACCCAAGTCTGAACATTTTGACCGGAGACATTGATTTACCAGCTTCTCACCCAGCATTGGAGAGGACACCAAGCTGCCACCACATGGTTGACCAACTAAATGTTTGACACTTACTAACATTAAAGTAGGGTCACCGTATGATTTATCAAAATGTTTAATCCAATATTGATGCCCATCTACCCTCCCCAAACCAAGGTGGAAGTGTTACGGTTTGGGGCACAATATGACGAGGATGCTGTTAAAACCCCCCCCCCCAAAAAAAACTGCTTTTTAAAAAGGAAAACTAAATAAATCTAGAGCCAGGTCGAGGTCCACATAACAAGTAGTTGGCCTACAAATGAAGACCTTACATTGTTTGCACACACATAAAAAAGAAAATCCAACCGAAAACAGAATAATTTAGCATCCGTGACTAAACATTTGCAAGCTACAAAAAAAAAACCCAGAACCAACTGTCCCCTTCCAAATCAGGTTTAACAGCAAGGAAGAACGGAACTCTGAATGTTGATCGAAGCGTTTTAATATCGTCCTGTTGAGGATAGAGAGAGAGAGAGAGGACATTAGTACAAGCTCAACTCCAATACATGACATCTAAATATAGTCCTGCTGGCTTTCGGTGGCAATATCCAAAACCTTAACGCACGTATCAATGTCAGCTTTAGTGTTGACAAAACCACCATGGGTACAGAGATGTGCGCGTCTTCACTTACGGGGACTGTAGGAGCGGGAGCGAGAGCGGTACCGGCTGTAGTAGGGAGACGGAGAGCGCCTGCGACTGGGTTCAACACAACAAAACAAGATTCAAGAAGGGTAATTGTTACACACATACAGGATGTGCAGTGAAATGAAAACGTGGCGATGCCCAGCAGAATGTGCAAAAGAACAATACAAATAACACGAATTGGCGTGATCAGAATATCCACAATATTTACAGTATTCACAGCAAAAGTAGCAGCAGGAATGAGAAATATAAACAAATAGGCATGTAAACAGCTGCATATAAACAAATAGGTATATAAACAAGGCCATATAAAGAACCAAAAAAATTAACGTATAGAATAAAGTCAGCACAGATCATGTATGACTGCATGTATGTCATAAGTTCTGTAATAAGTTATGTAGTAAAACTATGTGAGTGCATGTGCTGTGTACTAAAGATGAGTGCATGTGTGTAAGTGAGTGTGTTCGTAGAAAACTCTTAACCAGACTATCGATCGATACATTCAAACACAGTACAGATTACAGCCGTGTGCAGTGTCTGCAGATGCTGTGAGCACTCACCTGTACCTAGAGTCGTACTCCTCGTATCTGTCATAGCCTCGATCGTAGCCGCGGTCATACCCGCGGTCGTAGCCTCTGTCGTAGCCACGGTCAGAGTCCCGCCCCCTGCGGCCTCCACTGCTGCTGCTGCCGCCGCCGCCGCCGCCACCGCCGCCGCCACCACCACCACCGCCTCCATTACTAGATAGGAGAGGAACACACAGTTTATCACCACAAAATGTAACATGGCAAATGGGAAGGAAAATATAACCTCTTTGCATCGGTTGAAATACCTTCGATATTAATTATAATTTACAAAAGTAAAAGGAACTCAAATGTGCTTACTGCGTTGGTCGACCCATGTAGATACCCGGCGTGGGGGTGTGCGCTCGCTTGGTGATGGAATAGTCCACTCGGATGCGTCTCCCATCCAGTTCCATGCCGTTGGCTCGTTCTATCGCCTGGGGAAGACAAGGCAGTTTTAAAAAATAATTACGAAATAATTAAGTTACACATTTCCAATAATACAGCAAGGCAGTAAAACGCTAAGCCACTTCACATAAAGAAGCTAGCTGCCAAGACCTCTGACTGTACGGAATGAGTCGGTACGATGCTGACACCTAGTGGTGAGAGTGCAGAAGCACGTGTAGTAAACCAAATTGAACATGCGTTCACTGGGAATGTTGAAAACGAGCCCTCCCAACACACACCTCCTTAGAATCGTCAATCCTCTCAAAGTAAACGAAGGCGAAGCCACGAGAGCGTCCAGTCCGCTGGTCGTACACCACGTTGACCCCCGCCAGTGGGCCGTAGCGAGAGAAAACCTCCCGCAGGTCGCGCTCCGTAGTGTACAGGCTCAGGCCGAACACCCCGAGACACGTGTTGGGGTCAGGGTTCGCCTGTTGAGGTTACAGATGTCAAGTCAGCGCCCTCGTCATTCTCTCCATCAACAATTGAATTAGACTTCACAAAAAAAAACTAATGTCTGGTTACACCGGCATTGAAAATGTCCGACGGCCATTTTGTGTTCATCAGCAAAACGTGTACTCTTTTAGAATGAAAATGTACAAAAAGCATATAGGCCAGGTCACCCCCCTCTTGGCTGCACGTCCAAGATGGTGGCATGGACCATGAATGACCCACTGTGAGTAAACTGTATGGCGGTTTCAGGGATGTGATTGGGTGAGCAAAACAAAAACATCTTTTAGGAGCCATTGCGCACTTTTGCGACACAGATTTTGAACAGCCACTTCCTGCAAACAGAAATGTAAAACACCAACAGGGTGATCTTCCATGTCATATATCCAACAAATAGAGAATATAGAAAATATTGGCATGAACCTCCAACACAGACTGATAACCATAGAGAAAATGGAAGTATTTTATCATGAAGACCAGAGCGATAATGCTAGTTTACATTCTGTGAGGGCCAGATTATCATTTAAATTCACGCATTATATTCAAGCTAGGAGAGACGTTGCGATGGTTTGATCT
Source organism: Coryphaenoides rupestris (assembly GCA_002895965.2). NCBI lineage: Eukaryota > Metazoa > Chordata > Actinopteri > Gadiformes > Macrouridae > Coryphaenoides > Coryphaenoides rupestris. Next base: position 302,929 of record PIJE02000233.1, on the reverse strand, counting down.
CCCAGACCGGTATAGTCTTTTGAACTACCTACCTTACCAGAAACTATGTCTTTCCAACCTATACTAAACCGATTATTAAGACAGGCAGTCTATTAGCACAAAGACCACTTACACGCTATTCTAGAGGAGGGCCGGAGAAGACAGTGAAAGAATGCAAACACTACAATAAGCCTCCCCCACCCCAGACACATTTTTATCAGGGAGCCACACAAATCATTATTTTAGGTTGGAAAAGAATAGAATTCTCAAAGGATAACATCTCTGCGGTTTTTAATAACCCCTTTTCAGTGTGGGTAGTTGTCTTCTAACATGTGGGTCGAAGACAAATGTACAGTAAAAATCCACTTTAATCACCATAACATTTCTATCGATGAGAATTACATAAAGGTCATTTTTGTTAGCGTCTTATCGCTCAATGATAGCATACATGTTTTTTGGATATTAGTGGGCAGCATGGTTAGAAATGTTACGAGCGGTATGTGTACGAGAGGATCAACGTACCCTAACGCCATCGCCGTGATTGCTGGATTCTTTTCTGAGGTCACGGCTCTGTTGACACAAAGCACAGGGAGGGGGAGGGTTAATCGAAAGGGGTTATTAAAGTTCGAACATCAAATAGTTTCCCCGCGGTACTGACTCAAGCCCTCTGAAAAACAAAAGTTCTCTCTGGGTACTGAAAAATAAAAGTTCTCTCTGGGGGACGGTCCTAATGAAAAGTACTAGTTTAACTTTGCAGTATATTAGGATATACACAATCCTCAAAATTATTCGACACAACACGTGCACTTGTCCAACAGACAAGACAACAAGTCAAAACAGATCCCGCTAGAAGGGCCAGAGAAGTCTCATTTGTCTGTACTTTCAGTGCATTTTCCACTTTCTTTAACCACATGGTGTTCAGTACCCTGCTCCCGGCGTGGCGGCGGCGGCTGGACGAGGGGGACTTGCTCTGGCTCTTCTTGCGGCGGTACTCCGGGCTGGAGGAGCGGGACCTCTTGACCCGGTGGGCCGGGGAGCGTGAGCGGCTGTAGCGACGGTGCCGAGAGTGAGATCTAGGAGAACCGACAGGCGACATTAATTAAGACGTGGGCGGATGAAGAGGACGGGGTGTTGTGGTTAGAGGCAGCCAAGGAGGGGAAAAAAAGCTATAAATAAAGTTTGGGTTATCAAGCTGATTTCTGTAGATGTGCCAGTTAGCCGATTGGCCAATCCAACTGGTTCTTGGGCAGATAAAAAACAAACAAACAAAACACCCTACATTTAAGACTGACATTGCAAACAAACATTGTACAATGCAGGCAATATAAAATAGAGAAATAAAAGCATTGCAGAGAGCAATGACTAAAGTTTTGTTTACTTTAACAGCATTTATCCAGTGAATCTTTTTAGACACGTCAACAATGAGCAGGTAGAGGCCAGGCAGGTAGCATTGCTGCCCATTCTCACATATAATTCCCCACATCATGTATGTATAGAATTAAAGTAATGTGTTGGGCTACCTCGACTTTGAGCGGGAACGGGATCGAGATTCGGATCGCTTGGAGGCCCGTGACTGACTCGGGGAGCAAGAACTGCTCTCCGACTTGACACGAGCGGGACTCCTGTGGTCCGACTTGAACGGGGAGCGCGATTCCTGCTGCCACAGGAGCATATTAAAAAACACTCTTATGGAAAATGACAACATGCAATGCCATCTCATACAAGAGTACTAACATGTCATTGTTCCTTAACATGTACATCACTTATATACTGGGGAGGAAAGGGTTAGTACTCTAATGTATGCATTTTTATTTGCTTTACAATGCAATTTGATTCCCTTTGCTACAAAGTCAATAATAATGATAATCCGTGTCCACCCGAGACATTAAGGGAAAACTAAAGGTAACATGCATTGGCTTAGTACAGAAAAAAATAGTTTTATGGTAAAGAGAATATATTTGGAACATACATTTCACATTTACTTAACCTAGGGACTTATTCATTCTTCCAGACTGGTTAAAGGCTACTCCTTTCTCTGAGGATTTCTATTGTTCTTCGTTCTTCTTTTTTCAGTTTTCTCATTTTCTGATCCCGCGTCAGTTTTCCTCTGTTCCCCCAAATTGAAATCAGTTTTCACTTTAGCCTGCAAGCGATGCTACCATCCCCAGAAACCATTCTTCCATCAGCCACCTTTCACTCCCTTCCCACTCTTATGTTCTGCTCTGTACATGTTCTCATGTTTTTTCATCATTAGCCTTCGTTAATCTTGAATATTTTCTTCCACATTCTTGGATAAAACTCTTCACATCCTTCACGACCAATAACCTTAGTGAAAAAAGAACATTTAATAATATTAAGATCAGGTGTTCAGTGTAAAACGTCTGTAGGTGAATACATTATTTAAAAAAACAAAAACAAACAAACAAACCAAATGCAGGTCAATTACAGACACGTCACAATATAATCTCAGCAGGTGGCCAGCTTTTACGTTAGAGTAGACCCAAGTATTATTAACATGTGTGGTTATTAATGGTACACCAGCTCATTCACACTGTGGACGCAAAATTGAAAGCCCAACGCGAATACAACACGCGATTGTCAACTTTGCGAGCACAGCGCTGCGATTACGCACAATTTCACAGTCCTTATTTGACTCATGCACACATTAAGGAGCGTATATATCAAGTAGAGACAACACGGAAACACACACCACAGCTAGGTCTCTCTTACACGAAACTACGGTGTCTTGTTCCTGCCACAGTCGAGAAACACGAACACAGAAATGCGTAGGGACGACAACGCGCTATTAGAATCTCTATTTGAATCTGAACACTTACCCTCTGCCCGTACTTTCCATCCTCAATATCACTCATCTTATATTATTAGGTGCTGTTGTCACCGTTTAATTACAGCAGCGATGAGTTGTTGTTGTGTTTGTTTGTTTTGTTTTGTGTTGTGTTGTGTTGTGTTGTTGTTTGTTTGTTTTGTGGCGCTCAGTCGAACAGCTAACCGCGAAGCACAGCTCGGCAGGACAAGATGGCGACGTGGGGGGGGGGGGGGTGCTATATATGCGTGTTGCGGATGATGACGTCATGGTGTCGTCAAAGCGCGTCTAATTTTTAGCCACGCCCCCACCACCACCCACCCCCCCCACGCTCCCTCAAGCTGCCGGTGGTAAAAAAAAATAACTAATAACGAATAGAAGACAAAAACAATCAACTATTTGTAACATGCATATGAATAACCAATTATAACCAATGTTTTCAGTGTAGAAAAACTAATGGGCTAAATAAAACAACATTTTCATATTTGTTCCATTCAAATAGGAAAACTGCTTTAGAAACACATTGGGTTACACTCATTAAATCTAACCCAATCTTTTCAACTGTTGACCTAGTCTCACAAATCAGACTTTAGACCAACATCTAGGAGGTAAATGTTGACCTAATCTGGCAAGACAAAGACAGGAAGTGGATGGAGCAGGACAAGGGGTTAAAATGTGTTTAATGTTGCTTTAATGTGGAACTTCCGATTCAAAGAAGTTTCACTTTCGTTAGTGTTACATTTGTAGACAATCTTTTAACAGAGACAGAGACAGAGCTGTAATCTGGTTTTATTCCATGGCAACATTTAAAAATGGTAACAGGCGACAAAATAAGATTAGATTTAACTGTCAAATTGTTCCATGTTTAATAAAGCTAATTAATTGTTTAATTAATTGATGTCAGTGGTTACTCAAGCTTGACTGTCTAGTAATTCCCCAGTTACTCCAATTATTTGGGCACTGTTTTAAGAAAACGACACAAATGGTGCAGTATTAGGATTAACCACATACTATAAATAAAAATCTTTTGGAAATTTTAATAGTGCACACTTCATGACTCTTCATTATTTTAAGAGCCTTAAGACAATTCCTTCTTAACCTTGTGCTGGGATAAATATATTTAGTTACATGTAGCCTGTAGCTAAGCTAAGACAACGTGCTGGTAAAGACACCTCAGTCATCATTTTAGAGAGGAACTCTAGTCAGTGAGGAGTAATGGACAAGAACAAGAGGTACGCCCCTTAAGTATTGCTGATTCAACAGTAAGACTATTTCCAACGTGTTACTATTTTAAGGAAAATTGCTGAAGAGTCACAGTGAAACATGAGCCCTGAACAAGTAGCAACATTTCATTAAGTAAACAGCATTACAGGGCTAAATATCAAGCTACCGCCTCATTGAATCTACTCCTTATGCAAACCAATCCATTCCAAAAGCAGGGGCGTCATGGTATGGTTATTATTACAATTGTGATACAGCCCTCACACTCTCATAGTCATTCATCTGGTGGCAAATAAACACCTTTCTAATACACATTTCATACCATTGCAGCCAGTGTAAAAATACACTATAAAACCAAACAACTATGGAGTGCAAATAACATTCTTTGGATTATCTCTTTCAGCTCTAATATACGGCAAATGTTATCCATACAATATGTTTACAAAAAGATAAATCTTCTTTATAACAACAAGAACCAGCGGAAATGCATCTCTTCCCAAGGAGTCTAATTCAGCAATCGGATATACAGTTACGCAGTTATTGCAAATGATGCAGGACAGCAAAAGCATTCTTAGTCATTTCTGTGGTGCAGTCATTTCGCGACAACTTGATATGACATTTTCAGTTCCTCCTTTTTGCTTGTTACTTCCAACTTTCAATCAATTACATCCAAGGAGGCGCAACACGGCACAGCCAACTTAACTCATGAAAATAGTTAATCTTCCTCTTTAAAAAATACAAATAAATATCAGCGCGAGAGAGAACCCAGGAGTTGCGATCACCTCCCCCTGAGTTGACCTCCATCTCCCAAGGGGAGTTCTCAATCAGTGAACCGGCGCAACGGGGTTCGGAGGTCGGACGCGATCCCTCGGCCTCCGGGCCACGTGAGGCTGAGGGGGAAGGGGGGGTGTCTGCTTCCGCTGGGGCGTGCCGGCGGTCTCATGCGTCAGGGCCTTCTGCAGGACGACAGGCAGGGGCTCCAGCAGAAGGCCGGTGGCCGGCACCAGGTGGGAGGCGTTGGGGGCCGAGGCGTTGGCCACCAGGTCGATTTTGCCCTCCAGTTTGACCAGCCGCGTCAGGATGTCGTCCAGCAGCACGGCGATGGTTCTCTTCAGGTCAGCTGAGCGTCAGACATAGAGAGAGAGAGATGGAGAGAGGGGGCGAGAGATGCAGAGAGCAAAAGACAAACAAGTTCAACTGACTGAAAGACTGTTTGCATAGGTGGGTCCTCAGGCTGGCTTTCACATATTTCCATTACTTCTCTTACTTATCTGCGGGGAAAAAGATTTGGATGGGACAGTAGGAGTTGAATATGCAAAACACCACCTGCTTTCCAGTTAAAAGCAGATAAGAAATGGTGCTTTTCAAATCATGTTTGAGGAATTTGGCCTTGGTTAAGCCTAATCTTTTCGTGGAACACTACAAATGTCAAAACTCACAGAAATAACTAGTTTTCCAGGACCATGGACCAGGACCATGAACACTCAATACATTGTAAAAGTACAGAAGGAGAGAGAGTCCTCATCAACCCCTGGTTCATCCCAACCATTTTTCCCGCAGCTCACCGTAGCCGGCCATGGAAGTCCCCTGCGGCCCGCCAGGCATCAGCTGGTTCTCCTCGGTCAGCACCTTGACGTATCGGCGGCTGAGCTCCAGGATCTCCTGCCGCAGCTCGGCGCTGCTCTGGTGGTGCGGCTGCTGCACGGTGTAGCGCAGCAGCATGAGGCCCCACGCCAGGCCCAGCACCACCAGCAGCGCACTCAGCTTCTGGGACATGTTCCGCCACAGGAGCGCACCCAGCATCATGGGCCGGGGCCCGTGATGGTCGATCCCCCCACTAGGAGGGGGAGGAGGTTGGGGTTTCTCTTTAAGAAGCACGTTTTGTTTTTCCTTTTGTTGCGTTGCAGGGTTCCTTCTTGCAGGTTACCTGTGTCAATTTTGTATTTTGTATTCAGATGACAGTTTGGGGGGGGCGGGTGGCAAGGGGTCGGAGGGAGTGCTTGAGGCTGCGGAGGGAGGTCAGATGTGGGTAGAAGAGGTTTTAGTAAAAGGAGGAGGAGGAGGAGGATGATGTCCGTCAGCGATGGGCGGCGCTGCTGCACACCGAGTCACCGAAGCATCCTGGGTTTTCGACATCTGGCTTGGCAGACATTGTGATCCACCTGGAATTTAGAGATTCAGAGCTTGAGAGAGGGGTAGACAGAAAGCACAAACAAGAACTGCCAGCCACTCCTTATTTATAAAATACAAAACATTTTGTTATGGTATTACCAAGCCCTTATTTGTTAAGGGCTTGGTACTGAACTGTACCGAGTACATCTGGATGAGAGAGTGGGCTGGAGTATACAGAGTTAGACAGAGAAAGAGGGAGAGGAAGACTACCACATTCAAAACAACGCAGACTCTTTTGCGTCATTTTATTTTTATTAATGATGAAGGCCGCCATGTTTGACATTGTTACTGACACCCACATTTCCAACATGTATTTCCGAATTGGACAACCGTTCAATTCAGTCTGAGCTTTTTCCCAGTTCTCTTGAACACACCCCAGCAGCTGTCAAGTCCAACACAGTCAGGGCAATGGCGAGTGGCAGATATCTCTGAAATAGTTCAGTCAAAACACTGATACCTTTTATTATTCAATATTTTTCATTGAGGATATCGGAGTGGTGCGGCAGACAATCATCAATTACCCTCTCTCTGTCACGGTGCTTAACCTAGAAACCTGATTACCAGTTTAGACGCAACGGGGCCCACTTTGTAACTGCAGGCAGGTGAAGAAAGGCCTGACTTAGTAATGAGGGCAAGGCACAGAGATGCCCTTTTCAATCATACCTTCATTAAAGGCACACACACACACAGACACACCAAATTGCCCCAACACACACATTCACACACATCTGAAACTAAATTATTATACATCACTTTTCCAGTGCATACCACCGTTTCTTCTCTGTATTGAGGTCAGAGGGAAGGAGGGAAAGGGAGCGAAATGAATGAATGAGTAACATAATCTGTTCAGAATTGTCCACACACACACACACACACACACACCTATTACATTGATATAATAGTGCAATAAACAGGATTGTGTGTTGTGATGTTCTGCCTGAACTGACCAGGTGTCAACGAGTGTCTGTGGGTTTATAAAAGGTTATGAATTAAAAGGACATGAATTCACAGAACATAACATGCTTCGCTCAGTGAACCCCTTTACCATTAACATGACACAGACACACATTGGAATCCATCAGAACTATCCTAGCAGCAATAAAACGTCCACATGCATACTATAGGTGAAAGCAGTCTAGTAAAAGTAAAAGCAGGTTCAACATGACTCCTATACTGTGTTAATGTATTCTCTGCAGAGTGAACTCAGTGATGTTTGTTTAGCAGCCACACCATCAACAATGCATGATCACTGATTACACAGGGAAAGGCGAGCCTCTGAGGCACAAGACACACACACACATATACACATATACACAAATACACACACACACATATGCACACACACATATGCAAAAATGCACACACACATATACACAAATGCACACACACATATGCACAAATACACACACACATATGCACAAATGCACACACACATATGCACAAATACACACACATATGCACAAATGCACACACACATATGCACAAATGCACACACACATATACACATATACACAAATGCACACGCGCACACACACACACACACACACACACACACACACACACAAACACAAACCACAACACACACACACACACACACGGAGCACATTACACCAAGAGCAACAATCCGGTTCAGGAACGTAAATCGGGGGGGGGGGGGGGGCACTTGGGGGGGCACTTGAGGGGAAAGCCTCAAGTGCCCCCCCCACAACAACAACAACAACAACAACAAGCTGTAACTCAGGAAGTGAAGGTTGGTGGACGTTGAACCGCAATTACCTTTATGACCGCTAAGACCCGCTGAAGTTGAAGTTGTTGGAAAAGAAAGTCAAGTGTAGCATGAGAGCTAAATAGCCAAACAGATGTCAAAATGATGCTCCTTATCTGGCAACCTCGGGCGGTCCTGGCTGCCCTGTGTTTTCAGAATTCGGAATCGGCGGCGGTAACTTGTTCTTCTTCTTCTTCTTCTTCTTGTTGTCCACGTTGGTTTTTCCTCCTACGTCATTACTCAACGTTACGAGATAACGGCGCCCGACTTTCCCGCCTCAGACATGGTGTCCAACAACAGTCCCGTAGAGAAAGAAGAGATCCGTTACGGCCAAAAGTCAGCTGGTGCTGCCACCAGACAGTCAGCACGTCGCGCATGCGCCAACGTGCGTGACTGTCATGGTGGATCGGGGGGGGGGGGGCGTGGTCTTTGTGCGTTACTATCGCTATGGTTTGTGGGAAATGTAGTTCGTATGAAGGATGAGTATGATTAGGGATGTGGATGACATCTAATAATGCATAACGCTGTGACTGAAATCTGAATTGATGGACAACATGGACAGTTTTGTGTTTTCTCGTCACAAATGAACCTGTTCGATACACATTTTTAAATATAAATGATTGAAGAATGAAGATATGATTGAAAAGATGACCTTTCATCATTATGTACAATATTCTTAATGTTCTTTATATCATGTGCAATACTTCCTCTTACCATTATTATTATTATTATTATTATCATGACCCTTTTATTACGCTTAAATTATTGCCAAATTGTTTTTGTGGACTGAATACCTTACCTATATTTTTATACTTCTCCTAGGATTTAAACTTACTGTAAATTTGTAAATCTGTAATTTTTATTTGTATTATTTTACTGTTTATTTCTCTATTGTTTTATTCTATTGCTATGCAACCTGGCACAAGAATTTCCTTCGGGATTAATAAAGTTATATCTCATCTTATCTTAAGATAATCTGTGTTTTTGTCAAATTCCCCCAAAATGATCATTCTCCAATGCAAACACATTTGTATTATAGGCTAATATGCAAGACATGTGTTGGACATTTCTTTCCAATAGCCGACAAGACTACAACCACTACAATGAATGAGTCTGATATTCAGCTGCTCACTGCTGTTGTTCAGCAGTTCTGTCTTCCACCGGTAGGGGGCAGCGTAGGCCCATAACCATAGCAACGTGGAGTTTGGTAACCAGTGGCAGCCAAATAACTCGCCTTATAGAAGAATGGAAAAAATAAAGATTGATCAGAAAATGTCGGTATCACTGGATGACTACTTGGAGTATAGAAGGTTTGGTCGACTCAATGACTACTTTAAATGACAAACCAATTGTATGCTGACTTTGCACCTGAATATATATATATATATATAGCTCGCCAGCTTCCGCAAGAGACTCAAGACCCACCTGTTCAGAGTTCACCTGGACTCTACATAACCCCCCCCCCAGCACTAACCTGCGTGTTTATATGTCTTAACACTTATTAATGGCACTTAGCATTGTTGTTCGTTCTCAGATGTTGTATCATGCTTAGAATTGCACGCCTGCCCAGCTACTTATGCAGGCAACTTGGCAATTATGAAACTCGTTCTATTCGTCTCGTAAATATGAATGCTGGAAAACAGCTCTATTCTTATCTTCAGGTACCACAGTGATATATTGCTGCCTCTCCTTCAACAAATGTACTCTTTGTAAGTCGCTTTGGATAAAAGCGTCTGCCAAATGCCCTAAATGTAAATGTAAATATATATATATATATATATATATATATATATTTTAGGTAACATATCGTCTACTACTCTCTTTCTAGGATTGTGGGGGATGAGGATGGAGGTAAACTATTTACTCCTGCACAGTATGAGCAGTACAAGAAGAGGATTGTATATGGCTATAGACACACACACACACACACACACACACACACACACACACACACACACACACACACACACCCCCCTCATCTACCTTTCTTCATGTTCATGTTCGTGTGTTCCAGATTCAAGCAGCACAAGACCGACTTTGAAGTGGTTCCCCATGGTGGCCCTCTGGCCCTGCCTTGCCAGGTTAAGGGTTGCCGGTGTGAAGCCTACCAATATGTTCCCCTCACCGGTTCCCGGCCACTTCGCTGCGGGTGTAAACACATGGTGCAGCATCACAGCGAGGCCAGTGGGCATCAACATGTGTAAGAATCAACACCTTCAACAAATGTACTCTTTGTAAGTCGCTTTGGATAAAAGCGTCTGCCAAATGCCCTAAATGTAAATGTAAATGTAGAATCAGCACACTAAGCATCCTCATTTTTATTCAGTGTCTTATGTTGTATGTAAGCAACTGTCTTGTGTCTTCCTGCAGGATACATGAATTAATGTATCCATCCACCTATCTATATAAATGTGCTTGTAACAAATACTTTGATTCATTTCCCTTTCTCAGGTGCCTCTTGTTCCGGGTTCAAGAGCCCATATACCTGTGGGTGTGGCAAGCCCAACCATGCCCACCGGACACTGGTGAACACCACAACACTGTCATGATGCTCACCACTCAGGGGGTCCAGTGTGTTAACTCAGCTCATCCCCCGTTTGCAGTAAACAGAGTCATTTAGTCTCAAAGCTAATCTACATTTGCTCAGAAGCATTATGTGATTAAAGGTGCAGTAGAAGAGCTACTATTTGAGTGTAATTTGGTCAGAAAAGGCATAGTTGTCCTTCAGCTATTAGTGCCTGAAATGTGCAGTGAGAATATCTGATTTGAGTTGACCGCACTTGCATTTGTATGAGCTCCCTGGCTCATTTCTGACCAATCAGGGCACCTCTTCCCTAATTGGTTTAGGGACTCCATCTTGCCTGTCAATTCCAGGTGTGTGAAATGCAACACTTCTCAATGGTGGAGAAACACACAGAGGGAGGGAGCAGAGAGGGAGGGGACTTTTTTGGGGTTGTTTCGTTAAAAAAAATGTTGATCTCTGGTCTTTACTGCTCTCTCTATCTACAACTCCTAAATCTTACCTACAGCAGCACCTTTAAGTCGCAAGCAAATTATGCTCAGATCACCTGGTCTTGATAGCCCTTAGCTCTCGGTTGTGCAGGTGGAGACCAAGCAGCAGAGGCAGGCTGCAGGGAAGCCGAGGAGGTACCAGGAGCGGGTAAGTAGCGCAACACTTCTCTTTAGATGTCAGATCCTGTCACTAGAGGGCAGGATAGAGCAGGGGGGGGGGGGCAATATTGGACCAAAAAGCACGCAGTATTTGGCATCGATGGATTTATGATTTATTGAAGACTTCAGGTCTGCAATGTAGCAAAGATCACTGAAGCGAGAAAACGTTCAACCACTGCACTGCAGTTCTATCACTTTTCATTGACGTTATCGCTCACCAAGTTCTCCTATTCACCTTATCGGGCCCTAAAATTACTTGAGGAACAAAAGTGTGTCTGAGGAACCATAATTTCTCAATCATTAGTTCTCCTCGTTCTGCTCACATTGTCATTCAAAAGAGACACAACATGAGAGAATGCAGCACCACTAGCAATGGAGCTGATTTTACTAAACAATAGTAAAACCATCATCTTACTAAAGTAAACGATTAAAGAATAGTTGATGTTGATGTAACTGACAGTAAAGCAGGAAATTGCTAGTTATGAAATCATGTTGCACCATGTGTTTTGGCACAGTTTAATAAACTATTTCAGAGTGGTTGCATATCGTAATTTGTATATATATTTGCTGAAACATCAATGTGTGGACATGAAATGTCTGTTTCAGTTGAAGGCAGACAAAATGTCCACAAGACAGCAGTACTGAGGATCAGAGATGTGCCTCAGCCGTCCAGTGTTGACACATGGATGACACAAGCACAACGGTTCTCAAATCAATCATCCCATAGACTACCGGCATTGGACATGAACATTTACCATATCAAACATGTCACAGCCTTTGAAATAAATTCTAATTAAAATACTTTGCCAATGTTTCTTTCTATTCTATTCTACTTTATTACGCTACTATTCGAGATGTTTTGTAATCAAGTTGTTCATTGAGCAACCTCTGGGTTAAAACAGTCATATTAACTTGTCTATTTGCGGAATGGATATCAGTTCATAATAGGCCTACCAACAGTATCCAGGAGCTTGTACTCCTTATCTTATCTTATCTTTCTTCATTCTATTTATTAATTCTATGTATATTAATTTTTTTATACTGCCTTTTTGCCATTTTTCTAATTTCTCTGTCTTGCTATTTTTTTTACTTTAAATATTGTAAATATTCTGATTCTGATCCCTCCAATTCAAGTTATCTTTAGTATTCTTTTGCACATTCCACTGAGCATTGCCACTGTCACTTTTAAAGTTCATGAATCTTGAATCTCAACTCACGTCACCTCAAGGATAAATGAGTTGAGACTAAACGACTCTTCCAGCCAATCGGCAGCCGGGCCTGTTCATCAGGGTGCTCAGCAAGATGTCCACACATCCTGGTGGACATTAAAAAACACCACTGCACTTCATTTGTATTTACAGGCTCAGAGTCCCCAGAGGAAGCTCTACTTCGATCACCGTTTATTGGCTCTATTGATCCAATCAGGTCTGCCCTCTGTGTCTCTGGGGGCACAGCTCTGTGCAGATGCAAAATCTCGTCATTAACTTTGTCAAATGACGGAGTTCGGGTTCAATTGCAGGTGACAGAGATGACTAATATGTCATCCGCCGTCATCAGGCGGACAAAAGTAGCTGGGAAATCTGGGTGCAGGCAACATGGAGGAAAGCTAAAAATAGTTAATTTGCATTCACTACCCATATGGTAAATGGTAAATGGATTGCATTTATATAGCACTTTTATCCAAAGCGCTTTACAGTATTGCCTCACATTCACCCATTCATACACCGACGGCGGTGCCAACCATGCAAGGTAACAACCAACACGTCAGGAGCAGGTAGGGTTGGGTGTCTTGCTCAGGAACACCTCGACACTTAGCTAGGTGGAGCCCGGGGATCAAACCAGCAACCTTCCAGTTGGCAGACAACCACTCTACCTCCCCGCTCCTGAGCTACCCACACTAAAAGGATACACAGCTGGTTGAAAATCGGCCAAGTGGCCATTTAAAGCATGTGTGCTCACATAAAGCCATTGGAAAAAACCAAAAACACGTCAAAATTAAACTAACAGTCTAATGTTATGTACACAGGTAGAGATGTTTACCAATCCCACGTTGTACATAAGCACAGGTGAAAACCTTCAAATTTTCCTCACTATTCACTATTTTATTGTATTCACGTTCACAGTCTGAGTGCCTCTGTCTGAGTAGCGGCCTGCTGCACTGAGGACGCCACCCACCCATCACGTCCCCGTGCTGATGGGGCGCCACGGACAGCGACGGCAACAGGGTTTAATTCCCGGATCGATGCGTGTCCCCCCCCTACCCCCTATTGAGTAATCCCATCGGTTCTGTGCGGCACTTCAGTGGTTCAGTGAGAATGTGATTTAATCCAGGCAGAGATTGGGCTGTGGTGAAGCTGGATGTGCCTTTTTGCGGCATCCCTTGTTCAGCAGCCTTTAAAGTGAGAAATCTAATTAATGGGAATAGAACCAGCGTGTTTGCTCTCTGAAGCGGCTCCTCAAATAGCACCACACACACAAACACACACACTCACGCAAACACACAAGCAGACACACACAGGTGTGTGCACGCACACACACGCACATGGACACTCACACACACACACAGCATGGATCGCCTTGCGTGTGCATCATTCACGACTCATTATTGCTATTTATATTTACTGACCTTTGTGTGCTCGTCATGGTGTTACTTACCTGTTTCTAGATGGGTGGGTGGTATGTGTGTGTGTTTTGCGTTTCCATCTGTGAGATAGAATGTTTATATGTGTGAGATTGAGGGAGTGTTTGTTTGTGTGCGTGAGTCAGAGAGAAACAATTTCATGTGTGTGTGTGTACGTGCGTGCATGTGTGCGTGCATGCGTACGTGGTGTGTGTGTGCGTGCATGTGTGTGTGCACTATGAACAGTTCTCTGGGTAAATCTCCCGGGGGCTGTGCCTGAGGGCTAGCATGGATGCACCTGAGTCTCCACCTCAGACCGCTGCAGACGAAGCCAGTGGAAGGGGATCTCATGTGAAAGCTGGCAGGTCAGATTCAGTCCATGTGTAGGGTGAAATCAAGATCCAGCTGGAACATACATGTAAACAGCAGACAGTAAAGCGCTGTACACTGACCGTTAAGCAATATACACTCCCAGGCAGATTCCAAATTCAGTCGTACCAGACGTGCAAAAAACAGGATCAAAGCACTTGACCAGAAGCCACTGTCTGTTTGCAGGGTAAACAGACAGTGGCGCTTTTATCCAAAGTGCTTTACAGTTGCCTCACCCATTCATACACCGACGGTGGTGTATGAATGGGACACTTAGCGAGGCAGAACACGGGTAACGAACCAGCAACCTTCCTGTTGTCAGACCTGCCCTGACCCCCTGAGCTACTGCCGCCCAGTAAGCAGAACAGAAAAGGCTTGAGAGGAAAAGGGGTGTGTGTACTTAATGCAGTGATACATTTGTCTGCAGTAATTTGGCTACTTATTCACTGGCCTTAGTAACTGGAATTTATTTGACAAAAGAAAGGGAGGGGATAATTGTTGTTTTTTGGCAGTTGACAGTTGACAATTCTCTGTTTACCATGGGAACTACACACAGTTGGACTGACAGTCTGAACATTCCAAATCAAGTGGCACATGACGGTACAGGATGGAATTGACAATTAGTGAGGAATTATTAAAGACTCAATAGGGTACTCAGAGGCAGAGAGAATGCATGTTGCACATTAACCTAGAGAGGCACAAATAACAGAACAAAAGAAAAATATCAGGTCAACAGAAAACGGAAAACAAACTATGTAAGACCATTACATATTCATTACTTATAACCAGTGGTAGTACACAGCGACTATGAATTCTTATATGAAGTACGAATATTTCATAGAATATATATAATTCATATAATTATTCCAATCACTTATGTTTTGAAGGGGAAAACTAAAAGAATCACTGTGCTATGCTAAGTGTCATAATGCTACACTGTACACAACAAAATAACATAGCAGCACACATGAAACCACCTGGCACTGTGTTCTCAGAAGGCTTAAATGGAAAAAATAATTGGATTGGAGTGATTTTGTGTAATCGCTTAAATTTTAAGCAATTACACAAAATCACTCCAATCCAATTATTTTTTTCCATTTAAGCCTTAAATGAAGGCATGGGACGTCTTAAAAGGGGATCGCAAAATAACCATAGAAGAAGAGAAGCTGTGGCGTACCTCCAGGATTGGTAGCACATGCTAGCGCTGTTAGCTTAAACAACCATGTTGTAACATTTGCCGATTTTAGCGCAGTGTAGCACAGAGCTGGCTTCTCTTCCTCACTCGGTTCTCACTTCATATTCTTCAACTTCATTCACCTTTTTCCCTTCAGCCTTCTTCAGAAAACTTTTAAATGATCAGATGGAAGTCAATTAGCATTAGAGAGTGGCAGGTGATTTTATATTAAAACAACTGTAGGCCTAATATGAAATTCTTAAAAACTTAAATAGAGATTTTAATCAGCCCTGAATTTGAATAATTGAATGTCATTAAAGCATTTGCACATCTTCAGTTTGAGTAGGTGCTCATTCTTGTGTGCATGTGTGTGTGTGTTGTGTGTGTGTGTGTGTGTGTGTGTGTGTGCATGCGTGTGTGCATGTGTGTGTGGAGAGTTCTTGAGTGGCTGTTAAAAAAATAATAATCCTGGTCTTTCTATAATATTACCATTACACCATGAAAATCTCTTTAATGTGCTTGGATTTGGACACGAGTGTCGGAGAGACAGCCAAGTGACAACATGTTGCTGTGACAGCCTCACACTCTTGAAACGGCGCCATGTTAAGTGTAAGTGCTTTTTAATGCATCTGATAAAACCCATTAATCTCAAGTAAACATGCATCACTGTACTGATACATGAATCTGTGTGATAAGTGTGGTCATATGATTATGACCACAGCTAATTATAATTAATTATTTAAATATTTTATGTCATTATTTAACCAAAGTTTAGTTTAGTGCCTGCGCATTCACGTGGTGACAATTTTCATTAGATCTCTAGACTGTCAGAGTGTTTCTGGGCTGACTGACCTCTGACCCCGCCTTACATCGTCGGCTTAACGCAGGTGCCGCGATTCTCCCGCCTGTCAGCGCGCCCGACCTGCTTGAACTCCATCGTAGCCTTGATGACGCGCGAGGTGGTGTGCGGAGCAGATGCGTCACACACACTCACGCACACATGCACACACAACGACACACACACACACACACACACACACACACACACACACACACTGGCGTACTCATGAAGCAGAGAGAGATAAAGAGATAAAGTGAAAAAACTGAATGAATAGAAGAGGGAATAAGACCTTTGCAATGTTGGATTTATTAGACTATATATAGACTATAGTCTGAGATATAATTATTATAATAATTAATTCCTATTGTTTGTAGCTTCATTAAAAAAGCAGACTTTCTTGAGTCTGCAATATTAGCAAGATTAGTAGGTATAAAGTTGTGCATTATTTATTATTGTTACGGCAAGACAAACTATTGAGCAACTATCAGGAACAAAGGAGGGGTGGTACCAGGGAAGACAAATGAGAACCAGAAGTATGCCCACAAACAAACATAACATTTAGCTATGTAGGTAGGTAGGTTGTTGGTATGTTGGTACATGGTCTAGTTAGGTCGGCGGGTATGTATATATTTAGTTAGTTAGTTAGTTAGATAGCTACGTAGGTTTGCTCCGTACGTAGGAACATTTATAAATCCAGCCAGTAGTTGCTAGCATGACACGGCAGCAGCGTGAGTAGAAGACATAGTACTCTTAAAGGAGAGCAGGAACTGCTGATGAAAGCCATGATTACGACTCTCTCTCAACTCTTCCCCAGCAGCCCCTCCATCACATCCGCTGTCACGTCACTCAGATAAAAAGACCCCTCATAACACATCCTTCTCTCGCACAACTTTTATTTACGTATTTTTTTATATATATATTTCTACCCGCGACTGATTTGGAAAGATTATACCCTTAGCATAGGAGAGGGCCGGTATACGGGCGTGCGTCTGAATGGGTGTTAAATGAAGCACCCGCTGTCACAGATACATCTTTTCACGTCGCTATCTGGAGGACGGTTCTTATTAGGAGGATTTATCGGAGACGGCGGGGGTGGGGGGAAGGGGCTGCACGGGTCCATGTTTTTCTGCTGACGTCTCAGCAAAAAAACACTCAAATTATAGGTCTTTTGTTCGTATTGAGTATATAGCGCCAGTCTCCAACTTGATGGGTATAGATCCAGATTAAGGGACTGATTCAATCAAACCCTGTGTTAGCAGAACAGGAGTTTTATATTATATTTATATACACTATCTACGTATACATATATAGATATATAACCGTAACTCTGGATTTATTAGCGTTTATTCCCTTGTCTTCAAGAAGACATCATCACAGGCTGCAGCAGTGCATTTGTCCTTGTTTGAAAGCAGACTCCATGTGAAATGTGTTATTCACTTTTGACATAAATACGTTTAATCCCTTCCTCTATGTCTGAATTGCAAGCCAGCTTGCGATGATCAGGCTGGTATGTTTAGTGCAATTTCCCTCTCAAAATAGCCTCAATGAGGGAGAAACCATCCCAAATTGAACCTATAGGCCGATCTGTTGGAGATAAATTGAGTTGGCACAGCTCCACTGGAGGATACATCACCATGTTCTCTCATGTTCCCCAGTAAGACATGGCCATTACCCCACATGCCTGATCAATTACAGCTCCATACATTGGATGGCATCACTAAAACAACATTTTGCACCCAAGACCCATTCGTTTTTGTTTACATTGTTGATGATTGCTGATTGCTCACGAAATGTAAAAATTGAACAATTCATGGGGGGGGGGGGGGGCTTGATCAGAAATGACATCACTGGTGACGCGCACTGCAACAATATAAAACTCACCAGATGTTTGTGGAACAGAAGCAGAGAAGACATCTGAGAAACGGGGAGAAACAGCCGCCACAACAACAACAACAACAACAACAACAACAACAACAACTCGCCGATAGTAAGTAGCGGTCTTTTCATTGATTGGGGTTCAGAAGTTTCCCAGGTCGAGTAAATGTAGGCTAAATGTAGGCCTAATTGTACAAGTTTATTTGCAATCATAGATGTATGAAAGACAATCGTTAAACAAGTAGGCCTACAAAACGATCATTTGAAAAGACATTTATACAACTTTTCAGGGCAGGGATTTTGAGAGAAAAGAATGAAAATAATTTTTCATGATTATTGATCATTAATGATTGGTAGATATAGTGATCTTTTTATAGCTTTTTTTTTTTTAATATGGGACATTCAGGGCAGAATCATATTGCCTAGCCCTAGGAATAAGGAGCTGCCAAATAAGCTTTAAACCTTACATCACAATACATTGACATTTAAGTGATTATTGATCATTAATGATTGGTAGATATAGTGAACTTTTTATAGCTTTTTTTTTTTATATGGGACATTCAGGGCAGAATCATATTGCCTAGCCCTAGGAATAAGGAGCTGCCAAATAAGCCTTAAACATTAAATCACAATACATTGACATTTAAGTGATTATTGATCATCGATGGTTGATCAGATGCATTGTAACCTGGCTACCTGGCTCGGGGCTCTGAGCGTCCTGCTTTGCGCGCTCATATGCTGGGGCACGCTGGCGGAGGGATACCCCATCAAACCCGAAAACCCAGGGGAGGACGCCCCGGCAGAAGACCTCGCCAAGTATTACTCCGCGTTGAGGCACTATATTAACCTCATCACAAGACAAAGGTAAGGCTGTATATAGTTTCGTGGTCATTTCAGAGAGTTGAATTTAATAGAATTCCATAGGCCTAATGAGATCTTCAGGAATGTCATTCATCATAGAATGGAATAAGCTTGAACTGCAAACCGTTAAATAATAACAAAAATATATATTCCTAATTCAACTAAGAACAATGCTTCAACTGAATTAATTTGTATTTATATATTCATCCCATCCAATGATATAAAATAATGTAATTTTGCCATTTGAATTCTAATTGTATTATGAATAACATTGCATCTAATTGCCATTTGAATGTGTTTTGCTTAACACAATTGCTTTCGCTGTCATTTCAGAGAATTTCGTCAAACATAATTGCATAAAATACAATATAATTCATGTTAAATTCTAGATTCTAGGATTTAGCATTCTAGAATGTGGAATTTGGATATTAAAATCTGGAATTTGGATGAATGCCTCCCTCGCTCCCTATCCCCCTCTTACTCTCGCTCTCTCTCTCTCTCTC
Source organism: Coryphaenoides rupestris (assembly GCA_002895965.2). NCBI lineage: Eukaryota > Metazoa > Chordata > Actinopteri > Gadiformes > Macrouridae > Coryphaenoides > Coryphaenoides rupestris. The sequence continues at coordinate 283,554 of PIJE02000233.1, read as the reverse complement.
AGGTACGGGAAGAGGTCCAGTCCTGAGATTCTGGACACTCTTGTTTCAGAGCTGGTGCTGAAGGAAAGCACAGACTCTCTTCCACAGACCAGGTGTGTGTGTGTGTGTGTGTGTGTGTGTGTGTGTGTGTGTGTGTGTGTGTGTGTGTGTGTGTGTGTGTGCGTGTGTTTCAAGATTCAAGATTCAAGAGTCAAGATTCAAGAACTCAAGTATTGTCACATACACGATATGCAGTGAAATGAAAAAGTGCCAATGCCCAGCGGAATGTGGAAGTGAGAGAGAGAGAGAGATAAAGCTAGCGTGCTTCATCAGATGTAATGATTGATGTCAGAGAGGTGGCAGTTAATACACACCCAGTTCATGTTTTTACTAACCTCAAATAAAAGTCAGATAAAAAATAGGTTAGAGAGAATATTGCATGATTTAATATGGTCATTACATAGCTTTAGGCTTACACGCTGATACCATACTATTAACAATATCTCTCTCCCTCTCTCTCTGTCTCTCTCTCTCTCGCTCTCTCGCTCTCTCTCTCTCGCTCTCTCTCTCTCTCTCTCATTCTCCATCTTTTTCCTCTCTCTCCAGATATGACCCATCATTCTGGTGATGTCGTCCCCGTTCGCTTGATTGGGTGCCAGATCGGCAACCTCCTCCCACCCCCAGAACCATCCCATTATCTTCCAACAATAGTCAAACAATAATTCCAACAACAGTTTGTCACCAGAGGGCAATACTTGTGCTACAACTGCTCTATTAAAGTGTCATTGTTTGAACGTGCGCATCCATCCTGATGTTTATGTGTGTGTGTATGTTTTCATGTGTTTTGGGGGGTCTTGACTTTGATGGTGCGTTGTGAGGCGTTGGAATAACAATTTGGCGTCATCTCGGTGTCTGTCCACACGAATTCTCCTTTTGAGAATACAATATGACGCTCATTGGATGTGCAACGGCGCCCTCTAGTGGCTGTTTGTAAATATGCCTGTGGTGAGAATAAACCATCCTGCATCGCCAGGAGGAGAGTATTAGCCATTAGGCACTAATATGACATACTTTATCTTAAGATTAATACTAATTAATCGTCTGTATTTAGGCCTACCGGTTCATCAACATTATGCACATCACCGGTGGTTAATTGTTTATTACATAGGCCTACATATTATATCACGAGACATTCCTTGCAAAATAAAGCAAAACATTTGTGCCAATCGTTTAGTGTTGTGTGATGTACAATTCCTATTTTTACACTCTTATCCCCAATTAATCTAGAAATGTAGTCCTATATTCCCCCTAATATATACTTTTCAAATGCAAACAATTCAGCAAAATTTGTTTTAAACAAAGCAATCAGTGTAACTATTGCATGCACCTACTATGCATATACTACTGTCATCATTCATAGTACTATTTATAGGGGGGCGGCTCCGAAGGTCAGTCCTCGACCGCGATTGGGCGAGCGAAGCCCGCGTCACGGGGGAAAAGGGCGTGGCTTGTGCGTGTGATTGGCAGCTCGTACTTGAGGAGTTAGCCGTGGGACCGCGCGACACACAGAGACAGCAGCTGGGAGTCTGTCGGAGTGTATCAGCCGGGACAGCCAGCAAACCAGCCAGACAACCAGACAGACAACCAGACAGCCCAGCCAGTCAGTCAGTGGACTACCTACCGCGAAGTGAGAAAGCAGGTAAGCCACATCCTTGTCCATAGGGTGCCATTCAACACAGCATGGTGAATGGTGAAAGAAAATACTACTTCTTTTGCCATTATGTCCATTAAGAGTTGCGTCTGTGAGTGTTGAGGGGGGGCTATATTGTTGTTGTTGTTGTTGTTGTTGTTGTTGTTGTTGTTGTTGTTGTTGTTTGTCCTTATTGTCCTTATTGTTGTTGCCCCCCCCCCCCCCCACCACCACCACAGTGCCATGCAATAGACAGAGTAGAACAGGCACACAATAGGCTCTCCACGGTTTACGTGTGACTAGATCACAATCACAATGGAAAAGATGGGCAACAAAAATGGCCGCACGTGACGTGAGGCGAGCTGCTCCTCACACACACACACACACACACACGCACGCACATACACTCACACACGCACACAGATCCTCTCCGTTTAGAGTACCTAGTGGTGGATTTGTGTGTGTGTGTGTGTGTGTGTGTGTGTGGGGGGGGGGGGCGTGGACAGTGATCGGAGGGGGGGGGGGGGGGGTCCTTTGGGGGTAGAACCATTTATATACAAGCTACACCACCAGTTTATGTGTTCTAACTGTTTATAAGACCTTGTATAACGCCATCACTGTGTATTAACTAACTAAGCTGAGCTCATGATGAGGGGAGTGGGGATGGCGGTACTACAGCCTATAGGGGGGATATTGATTGCCCCCCACACACACACACACACTCTTCATTGTAGACATACGAATGCCCTGGCGAACATGACTCAATGCACTCAACGTCAAAGCCAATTTGTCTGAGAAATGAATCGAAGCACCGCCCGGGGGCGCGGGGAAAGGGACGGGGGGAGGGGGATCAACGCCGATCAAATAGTTATTATTCCAATGAATGGGCCCGGAGCTTCCCTTTCAGTGGATTACATTGGACCACCAGGAGGATGGATGGATGGATGGATAGACCGGATGGACCAGAGCCTCAGTATTGACTCGGGGGTGGTCACGTGAGGAGGGAAACCCAGGGACATACGTCACATCGTCGGGGAGACGTCCAGAGAGGGACCTGGATCGGCTATTAGGCCACTATAGCGTGTAATGAGAGAGGACAGGCCCCAGATCCTATTGCACCCGACCACAGTTCATTACAAGCTGAATGTTCATTAGGGCCGCCGGTATAATAGTGCCTGATTAGATTCACTAAACCTAATTGGAAGACACTAAACATGGAGGGGGAAGAGAAGGAGACAGCATTGGACGGTTTGCATTTCACAAAGTAGAACAACAAGGCTAATTGTTTAATGTAAATGTAAATGTAATATATTGCTCATTGATGGTCTTTTTTTAAGATTAACGAGGTATGTTGGAGTTGAGCAAGAAAAGGACAAACCAAAACAAGTTTAGCCTATCCTTACGGCACTGTCTGCAACATTTTTACATATTTCCCTCTGCTGCCAGCTGGCTGGCCGGCCCGGTTACTTTAATCCAAGTGCCGTAAGAATTAGCATTGAGGACAGGGACTGAGGGACACTTCAAAGTCGTGTCCTTGCTGTCTTAGTTCATGACCGTTTTCACAGCCACACATCATCAATGAAAGTGCTGAAATCAAAGCTAAAGCAACGGCAGAGCTTCAAGCATGCGCAGGCCTGCGATGATGTGATGTCCTCTGTGCTTATGGACAGGACACGGCTTCTACTGTGGAACGCATTCATTCACTGTGGCTGATGGTTGGCAGAGGGGGGCATGTGAAAATGTGATTCTGTTCCTTGTGTTTGACACACAAGGAACAGCAAGCACGCACATACACGCACACACATGCACACAGACACAGACAGATAGAGAGAAGCAGAAACACACACACACACACACACACACACACACACACACACAGATAGACACACAGAACAGAAGCAGAAACACACACAGACACAGACAGATAGACAGACAGCTAGATAGAGAGATAAATAGATAGATAGATAGATAGAAGCAGAAACACACACACAGACACACACACACAGTGAGGCAACCTTCCTAGGGGTAGTGATCAATGCGTGTGTCATAGGCCAGACATTGCTGTGTGTGAACTACCCATACCTACAATGAACCAACCTCACTCTCCAGCAATTGCTTTGGTACGCGACTTAAAAACAAAAAAAATTGACCGACTTGTCCATCCCACACATAGAGAGCAGTTCTTTTGAACTGAGCTGAACTTGTGTGAGCAGATTATCCTGTTAATTACACGGTCACTAGCCAAATCAGCTAATGATGCGTAGTATCGTAGACGTAGACTATTACGTCTACGATACTACCCCCCCCCCCCCCCCTGAATCAAAGCAATGATTCAGCATATTTCACCCATTTCTGAGGCCTCAATGCCAAACACGACCAATCTTGTCATGCCCACCACACACACACAGTCACTCACTGTTCAACTTGATTACCTGCATCCTCCGCCATGTTCTACAACAGCTAGCACCAGCTGAGATGGATTTAGCTAATGACTTAACATGGGACAGTTGATGGAATCAGCGTTGTGTCGCTGGACAGCTTTAACAACGTTACATCGCCAATGTGTTGTCTGTCTGTCTGGCTGTCTGGCTAACGCTCCAATGAGCCACGGAGGAGCTATTTTGTGTAACATGGTGTGGTGTGGTTTGGCTGTCAAGGGGTCAGCTAGGCTAGGCTACATCGCAAAGTGACACTTGGCTTGAGGTGGGGAAGGCTAGCGATGCTTTTGGAAATATGTAGGCCTACAAAATAAAGGCAGAGTCACAGTTCTGTGTTCTTAAGGACAGAAAACGACAGCAACTTGGGGAAGGGAGGAATGGGAATGGATGGCCGGGGGGCTGTTGTTACTTCACTCTCCTGTTGTTCTTACGTAATGTTGTCAGCTGCCTTAAATAAATACATACGCTGTGGGCCTTTGGTCAGTCAGTCTCTCTCTGTGTGTCCGTTCTCACACCTTGCTGTACCTCCAGTCCACCATCTTGGTGATATACTCTATGGTGGCTTAGATTCAGCTGGAGACAGACGGAGAGAGAGAGAGAGAGAGAGAGAGAGAGAGAGAGAGAGAGAGAGAGAGAGAGAGAGAGAGAGAGAGAGAGAGAGAGAGAGAGAGAGAGAGAGAGAGAGAGAGAGAGAGAGAGAGAGAGAGAGAGAGAGAGAGAGAGAGAGAGAGAGAGAGAGAGAGAGAGAGAGAGAGAGAGAGAAATCCGTCAGATCAGATGATTAACGTCCCGAGTTCACAGCGCCCATTCAGGCGTCCTCGGTTCATCTCCTTGGTAACCTCTCAAGAGGAGTCCAATAAAGACGTTGTCAGTGGCGGTGTGAGTGTGTGTGTGTGTGTGTGTCCAGGCAGAGACGAGGCCTGTCCGACCGCTAATAGCAACACCACGGCAGCAGGTTAACGTTTAAGTGGACGGCGTGAGGACATGACTGCAGATTACGAGGCCAGGGGATATATCTCACGGTTACAACGTATCGTCTGAGTGTTGTTTTTTTTACGCAGGACGGAGTGTCCGCAAAACTCGTCTACGTCCTAACAAACAACAGCAGTCGTAAAGTGGTACTTTGCCGGGGCCCCCGAGATCATAATTATAATCATTATGAGTGCACTTTATGGCGGTGTAATCCTCTTATTGAGGGGTCTCTTGGACGTGATGGCTGACCTACATTATAGTATGTCTGCGGAGGGAAGGGCAGGGGGGGGGGGGGGGGTGGCGTGGCCCAGTGGCAATGCAGCATCATAATGTCAGGCATTGACTGTGCGCTCTAACTGACACACATACACACACATACACACACATGCACACACACGCATCAACACACACACACACACACATGCAAGCACATGCAGCACAGAAGCATCAACACAAAAACGCACACATGTATGCCCACACACAAGGCGCACACACACACACACCAACACACACACACCCCCAACTTCAGCAGTCACCTCTAGAGAAGTGAGGCCGGTCAGCGAGTGTGGGCAGGGGGAGGGGGGGTGCTTCTTTACCCTGTTCTGAGAAGTCCACAGTACGTACTAATTGGGACAGTGCCCCCAGGAAGCAGGTTAGGCTCCACCCACACACACACAGGGAGGAGGAGGACATGTGGAGGAGATGGAGGTGACCCAGGCCTCCCTCTATCGCTCTCAAGTCAGTGAGAGGAACACAGGGTGACACAGGTTCTCTGCACGGGGGGAGGAGGAGGAGGAGAGAGGTGGAGAGAGAGGTCAGGGGGGTGGAGGAGGTGGTGAGGGTGGATGGAGTATGGAGGGCCTTCCTCTCAGCAGCAGAGGGGCGAACAAACTTTTTGAGAAGACACACACACACACACACACACACACACATACACACACAGTCTTGAACATCATCAGCTTCAGGCGTTGGTTGTATCATTTGACAGACACGCATGGTTCAACATTTATTTCACAAAAACGGGTGGTCTCACGAATGACGCCTATGGCTCTGGGCTTTTGTTAGCGTGCTCTGATACGCACGCACGCACGCACGCACGCACGCACGCACGCACGCACACACACACACACACACACTGCCCACGCGAGAGGCATCCATGCACATGCCGCCTCACGCGTCGCATACGAGTGCTCCAGTTTCGGCGTTCCGTTTTTTGTTTGTTTGTTGTTTTGTTTTTTGCACACGAAAACAAACAACCCGCACTGATCCTCTCTAATCCCTCTCCCATGAACTGTCAAGCCCTGGTCGTCGTCACCCGACCGCTGCCTGGCAACACCCGCCACCGCCGGACACGCCAGCCAATGGCAGCGCCAGCAGCTTGGGCCTCGCCGTCAGAGTTTGACCACTTCTGGACGTGTGTGTGTGGGGGGGGGGGGGGGGTGGTTGGCTGTGGTTTCTCCCATCTGTTGTGGAAGGTTAAATGGGAGACGTTGGGCGTTGGGTGGGTGAGTGGGTGGGTGGGCAGTGTGGTGTGACAGGGAGGGTGTCACAGGATGCGCTGTCAGGCTAGCTGGGTGGAGCAGCAGGGGTTGTGGTCGTCTGTGGATCAGGAAGGCAGCTCACGTTCTTCCCGGAGAGGTGTGGTCGACACCCGTCACGGTCCAGGTGGTGTTCTGTCTGGCGGTGACTGTGTGTGTGTGTGTGAGTGTGTGCGCGCCTGTGTGTGAGTGTGTGTGTGTGTGTGTGTGTGTGTGTGTGTGTGTCCGTCCTCTTTTGTCTGTGTGACACACTTTTCCGAAGCGTCTTCTTTTTGAGTTTGCCGAGCGGTTTTGGAGTTTCAGTCGAGAGCTTTCAGAGGGAAGATGGAAGAGGAGGGTGCAGGCTTGTCCTCGGTTCTTTTTATATTATATAGTTCTATCTCTTCACTCTCTGGCAGGTAATGTAGCCTACTTTATCTTCATTCACTTCTATTCTTTCTCCCTCATTCTATTTCCTCCTCCATTTACAGTGCTTTCAGACATATGCTCCGTCTCTCTCTCTGCCCTCTCTGCTGTCTCTGCTCTCCCTCTCTCTCTCTCTCTCTCTCTCTCTCTCTTTGCCGTCCCTCTTTCTGCTCTCTCTCCCTCTTTCTGTCTGTCTTTCTTTGCTCTCTCCCTCTCACTCCCCCTCGCTCTCATTTTTCTTGTGTCACCACCCTTGGGCAGAGAAGACCATGAATCTCCCTCTCTGTCCCTCTGCTCTCTCGGAAAGCCGGGAGGATGATTGGTTTAAATCGGCCCTCCATCCATATCCGTCCGTCCCCTGTTGGTTCCGGGGGGTGGTGGGGTGGGGGGTCATCCTCTTGTAGGCCACCCTGCCTCTATCCCCCCCACCCCCTCTCCCGCCAGTTCCCCTTCCTCCCCTCCCCATTAACATTCTTGTGCAGAGGACACCTTTCACTTCCAATAAGCGCACCCCGGCCCCCTCCTAATCTCTGTTGCGTAACATATCGGCCTTTCCAGGCGTTTTCCGCCCCCCATCCCCCCACCACCACCCCTCCTCACCCTCTCCCGATTACTTACTTTCCCTCTTTACTTTCTCAGATTCTCTCCTTCTCTCTCTCTCTCTGTCTCTGTCTTGGACCAATGGACCAATTAGTGCTGATTTGCCACACTGCAAGTGGGGGCAAGATGTAAAGCGTGGGTGGGCAAGTCAGGAGGGAGGAGAGGATAAGGTCTATGCTGGACCAGCAGAGTCCTGACTTCTGTCGAGAGAAGCATCTGCAGACAGATCTGGTTGCCACTTTTCATGGCCAGCGGATTGAATGGCACCAGCATGGAACAACCGTTGGTGGAAGCAACTTGGTGGCCTCACCTGAACCCAAGGGCAGGGCTAGGGGAGGAGAGGAGAGACTAGAGGAGGAGGAGCCAGATCAGGTCAGGTCAAAGGTCACACGAGAGGGAGAAGCGAGAGAGAGAGAGACAGACAGAGAGAGAGAGTGAGACAGACATAAAGAGAGAAGGAGGAGGATTGAGGCAAAGTGTAAGCTAAAGTTGCATCTTTGTGTGGATCAATTGTATCTTATTTGTAGAAAATAACTGGTCGCCCCTTTCACCTTTTCTTACTTTCTGAAAGAATAGGGCATTCTGAACACCACTGGGTATCAGACACCACAACTCTACCCAAGATCCTCTAGTTCATAAGAGGAGTAGAGCTAGCATACCTCCACCAAGTGAGTTAATGGAGTCGTCTAATCCTCTGTGCTTCTCCATCTCCACAGATCCCTGGGGCCAACTGATGAGTAGCAGGTAGCCGTGGAAAGGTTGGGCTACACCTTCTGGCACAGGTACATGCACACAAGCGCACACCCACAACTCAATGCAGAACATTGATCCGAACACCACTCCATAGATCCTTCATCCAAGAACTACATTTCCTCTGCCCCAGTAGAGAACATGATGATCCATATGGGTCCTGGAAGCTTGACGTGCCTGCTGCTGTGATCGTGCTGCTGCAGGCTCTCATGCGGACAGATACAGCCATGATGTAAATGTAAATGGAATGACCACAGTCACAGGACACACACACACACAGTGTACACAGTGTACCTACAGAGCAGCTGGCCCACTTCTGGCCTCTGGCAGAGCAAGGCATTACTTTTTAATGCTTCTCCTGGAACAACCATGCACACACACACGCACGTGCACACACACACACACACGCGCGCACCGATCCACATTGATTCACCTGATAACAAGGCAGCGCAGTCATAGATTTACTCAGCGCCGCTATTTATAAAGCATAAATGGCTTTTATTGCTAACATGCGCGGGCAGAGACGGAAGGTACTATATGCACAAGACGGATGATTGACCCTCCAGAAATCTATTCCTTTTTTCCCCCTGCAGGTATTATTAGAGAGGCTTTCAGCGGCCTCATCAGGCCATGTTGTTATTCTATTATGCTCCTGGTAATCGTTTGAATTCATTTAGTTCGGTGGTGGCCATTTTCCTGCCGCTTTCCCGCTTGTATCCCAGCATGCCTCGGTGCGGCCGTGGTGCGCCGGGTGCTTGTGTGCTCGCGCAGCTGTGTCCTCCTCGCGGTCTCCGCTCTCTGTGTGAACTTGCTCTGGCCGTCGCCGCCGCCACCGTCGTCGTTGTTGTTGAGGAGGAAAGAGGAGGGTTTGTTTTTGTCCCCAGACATCTCAACAGAATCACAACTCTCACCGACTCCGTTGGTCTTTTATCTCCTCGCCTTCCCCCGCACAAAGCAATGTCCTTCATAATTTAATGGATTGCATGAGCGCCCGCAGTGTGAATGCATGGAGGCATGATTTTTATGTGCAAAAGTAGTTGGAGGACGAGGAGGAGAGAGAGAGAGTCTAATTTAACTTAGTAAGCTGAAGAGAGAGAGATGGAGCAAGAGAGAGACAGAGAGACAGACACAGAGATAGAGACAGAGACACAGAGAGAGAGACATGGTGAGAGACAGAAAGGGAGACTCAGAGAGAGAGAGAGACAGTGAGAGACAGAGATTTCATAATCCAGTGTTTTTCAGCAGTGTCAGATTAAAATCCCATCTCCAGTGTGGGGGAGGGGCTGAGAGGAAGGGAGGACGGATGGTCAGATGTGTCACCGCTTGCAACACATGGGAGTTGGCTTGGGCCATGTGGGCGGGGCCACCCGAGTGACCCCAGAGGCTCGTTTGTGTGTGTTTACTCGCGGTCAAAACATCCAAACAACCAGCAGATGGCAGAGGCCTTGAGAGTGGGTTGGTATACCACTGTTATATAACGTAGCTTAACGGCCTGTCAGTGGTGATGGTGGTACTGCTACAAATAGTAACAACAACCAGAGGGGTTGCTGGTTCTATTCCACAGTCGCTCATGCGCCGAGGTGGGCACCTGAGCGGGGCACCTAGAAACCCATAAGGGCTTGTGATAAACTGCCATGAAGTGTGTGAGAGTGTGACTGTGTGTGAGTGGGTTGAGTTGAGTGGCTAGTAGCCTACTTTATGAATGGAGGCTAATAGGGTAGCACTGTGACTAATAGATTTCACGAGAGGGACTGTCTATTGCCATACAGCAATAGACACCAATTTTACACACCAATTTTTTCTTTTTTCTTTTTTCTTTCACCACTCAAACACACACGCACACACACATAACCTCTTTCAAACACAGACTTTTAAAAGTCATTGTCTATCACATACTCACCCCCTGCAGTTCACGGTGTGGGGGGTCTCTGGCAGAGGGTACTTGTAGGGCACTCCCACATTAGACAGAGTACATGTCTGACATATACCTGGACTGGGTGCACTGTACACTACATTACAGTCTGTGGAGGGCTGGTGGGGCCTTGGTCCCTGGGAGGCAACGTGGCAAAAAACCCAAATTACCACAAAAATACCTGGGGACCTGGGGACACAAAGACCGGGGGAAACCGGGGGAATTATTTCAGAGAGAGGGAAGCAAGGAAGGAGATGGAGAGAGTGTGTGTGAGAGAGAGAGAGAGTGTGAGAGAGAGAGAATGCAAGTCAATCATACACACACACACACACACACATCCTCTCCAGCCACATACTGACATACTGAACAATGTGAATGCCCCCCCCCTGCAAGTTCTCCCGAAAAGAGGGAAGGATAAAGAACAACGAGAGAGAGAGAGAGAGAGAGGGGGGGGGGGGGGGGGGGGTGTTTGAAGTGTGTGTTTGAAGCCAAAGTGCAAGTGGGGGCCCATGACCCACCTGACTTATGTAAGACCACTTACATAATGACCGGGCACACTGCTGGGTGTGCGTGTGCGTGTGCGTGTGTGTGTGTGTGTGTGTGTGTGTGTGTGTGTGTGTGTGTGGGGGGGGGGGGTACATGTGGATCAGAGTTGTGACAAGATTGGGGGAGACAAGGAGGAGGTAATAAAGCAAACACCCAACAGCAAGAGAGGATTGGGGGAGTGTGTGTGTGTGTGTGTGTGTGTGTGTGTGTGTGTGTGTGTGTGTGTGTGTGTGTGTGTGTGTGTGTGTGTGTGTGTGTGTGTGTGTGTGTGTGTGTGTGTGTGTGTGTGTGCAGAGGGAAGGGCATTAAAGGCTGTGTAGTCGTGGGGAATGGACTGCTAGCCGTATGCGTGTTCACATCTGTGTGATCTAGAAGTCTCTCCATCTGTCTCTCTCCTCTCCGCCATCTCCCCTCAGCTCTATCTCCCCCTCTCTCCTCCCTGTGCCTTCTTGTCATTTCTTCTTTGATCACTCCATCTCTCTCTCTATCTCTCTCTCTCTCTCTCTCTCTGCTTTCTTTCTAGTTGCCTCGTCCGCTTTTATCAGACGAGTATCCCTCGTTTTTTTTAATCCCTAGTCTATTGTCTTGTTCTTTGTGTCTGCCGCTGTTGTATTCTGCCCTCAATCCGCTCTCTCTCGCTCTCTGTCTCTCTGTCTCTCTATCCCACTGTGACTGGGAGTTTAGCGGGTCAGTGGTGAAGGCGATCGGGTCACCCCTCGTTCCCCCCCCTCCCTCCTCGCCGGTAGCGGTTAGCATTTAGGGCGCTCGGCGGCAACAGGACAGAAGAGAACCAGAGAGAAGGAGGAAAAAGAGGAAATCGGGAGGTGAGGACAGAAAGGGAAGGAAGGAAGCGAAGGAAGGAAGGAAGTGAAGGAAGAGGATGGTGCTGGCCATGGCAGACACGCGGCCCAACAGGGTGGGGGCGGAGGAGGGCCACCCCTCAGAGACCACCGCCACCACCACTGCCGCCACCAGCACCGCCACGGAGACGGGACAGCCCACCGACCGCCACGTGGGCCCCCCCAACCCCAACCCCAAGCCGACCCAAGGTGAGAGGAACCAGCATGGCTTTGGTGTGAGAGGTGGAGATGGAGAGAGAAGGACCCACAGACAGCAGCAGCAGATAGACTGGATGTGTCTGGGTGGATGGATGGATGGATGGATGGATGATGGATGGAGGGAGGGATGGATGGGTGGATGAATGATGGATGGATGATATGTGGATGGAAGCAGACCGCTGTCACATGGCACCCCTGGTTTTGTTTAGCATGGAACAGTTCCAGTTCCAGAGTAGCCTGTCGCTACACTAACCCGCTATCGGTTAGCGGTCACAGGCCAGGGGGTTTGTTATCCTCTGGTTATGCTTTTTATGAGGAGAGAAATGTGTGCCGGCTGTCCTAGGGAAGGTATTTCCGTCGTTGAGATTGGAAGAAAAAAAAACAACGAAAACCATAAAAACAAGATGTTTTCCCCACTGAGCTATTTTGTTTTGTCAGCGACTGTGAGTTGTCCTGTCCAACAACCTTCCCTGCCAAGAAATACTTTAGCATGAGCAATTTCCCCTCCCTCGCCGAGGCCAGAGAGTGAATCTCAATTTTCCTCTGAGGCTCCCAGTGTGATAGAATATTTTTTTTTCCTGTAGTATTATTATTATTATTATTATTATTATTATTATCATTTAATTATTTTCCTCCCTCACAGTCGATATATACAGTATGTATGTATGTCGCATAGAGTCTCAGGCATGCTCGGGAGTTCACCTCCAATTCCCAGAGATCCCCGAAACCATTTGTCAGAGTGTGGGAGGGGGGAGAGAGGGGGGGAGGATAGGGTGAGTACCTGCATTGCTATTCACTCCACACATGCGTTGCTGGCAGGGGGCAGATACTGAGACCGGGAAAAGTTCAATGTACTATTACCATGGAGGGTGGGGATTCTACTTAAAACCCAAACATCGGGGAGTGACAGGGTAGATAGAGAGAATAAAATGGAGCATGGATAAATAGTAATAAAAAAAAATATTGATAATATAATGGTGTCGCTTTAACTAAATTCCATTATCCCGTTGCTCAGTTCTGTGTGTGTTCTGAAGGTGTTTGCTGCCGTACTCTACACAGGACGCTTAAAAGCGAAGTAATTATGTAGCCCACGGCAGTCTGGCTTACACTACAGTATCTCACGAATATGCAACGGCAATACACACACACACACACACACACACGCAGACACACGTGCACAGACACACACACATGACTCAGATAGAAAAACATTCCTGTGGTTGAGAGCACAGTGATTTTTACCACCAGGTAAAAGTCGTGTGTGTGTGTGTGTGTGTGTGTGTGTGTGTGTGTGTGTGTGTGTGTGTGTGTGTGTGTGTGTGTGTGTGTGTGTGTGTGTGTGTGTGTGTGTGTGTGTGTGTGTGTGTGTGTGTGTGTGTGTGTGTGTGTGTGTGTGTGTGTGTGTGTGTGCACAAGATGGCTATATTTAACGTAACATCTTACATTTCTTTTCACTTTACTTTTACTTTCTTGGTTGTCTTGCTGTTTAATAAAACGCCATCTTAAAGAGTCAACAGCTTGTCCATTCACATTTTCCACGTGTGACTCATTCAACCACTCTCTGTCTCTCTCTACTCTCTCTCTCTGCTGTCTCACATACACATACACAGGCGTATTGTGCGAGTGTAGAATATTTAAACATATTTTCGGTCACCAGAGGTAGGGTTTACAGGGCCAGGGAGTGTTTGTGTGACTGTGTAATAACAGGTATGACTATAATAGTTGTTTTTGTTTTGTGTGTGTGTGTGTGTTTGTGCACATGTGTGTGCATTTCTGTGGGTGTGTGGGAGTTTGTGATCGCGCATTGACAAACCACACACACGCACACACACCCAGACCTTACGGTAGTATACAGACAAACAAACAACCTTGCCGATTTATCTTATCCTGCCTTCTTTCCAAAAATAGTGTCCGTCTCTCGACTTGTGTTCTTATGAGGCATAAATAATTCAGACATGAGTGCGAGGGGAGGGGGTGGGGTGGGGGGGGTGAGGTGGGCGGAGCCAGCTGTTTACACCACCACGCTGCTCCTGTATAATTTATAACGTAATATGCGGCCCACCATGTTGGCCGGCTAGCCAGGTGATTGGTTGTTTAAGAGGAGCTGTCGTCCTACCACTCCTATACAGTTATAAAAGAGAGCATTTAAAACGTCTGTTTCTGTCTAGCGTTGGTCGACAGGGCCAAAATCCCAATATATTTACATTTACAGTACATTTAGGGCATTTGGCAGAGGCTTTTATCCAAAGCGACTTACAGTAGTCATACATTTGTTGAAATAGACAGCAATATATCACTGTGGTACATAAAGATAGGAATAGAACAGGTTTCAAGCATTCATAGTTACAAGGTTAATAGAACGAGTTTCATAATTGCTATGTTGCCTGCATAATAGCTGGGATAAGAGCAGGTATTTAATATCTCGATAACAATCAATATATATACAGTATATATATTTACTGTATATCACTATATAGCATATTTTCTGGTAATTCAATAAATAAATAGTCAAGATAAGATAACCACAGTCACGCCTATTTTTGCATATACTAAATACAAAAAATCACTATTTTCTATTTTTCTAGTAATTTTATCAAGAACTTCTGAACTTCTACTGCCTTTAAAACCCAGGAAAAGACTCTCATGATTGACACTCATGCCATATCGTGATATCACCATTTTCCAAATCCATATCATATCAATATATATGGCCTAGCTAGCCCTATTCCTGTCCTTCCAACATGGACCATTAGGATGTTGCACTTTATCAGGCAGCAGTGGAAATGGAGCAGCCTTTGATATTGTTATACTCTAATGTGTGAGTGATCTGGCTAGGAAACGCCGGCGAGTGACTCAGACAATAACAAGAAGAGGAGACCGAGAGCTGAGGGCCACCAGAGGCCAGATTGGAATCGCCCGGTCAGCCATGTGTTTTTTGGCCTGGCCGCCTGGACTGAACATAGGGGGGTGTATATACACACACAACAACCGATATGCATCTCAACACACACACGCACACACACACGCACACACGCACACGCAGGTCAAGGCAACCACGCATATATTCATGCTCACGTTTTCCGAGACTTTAAGCATCTTAAAGAGGCTTATGTTGGCTTTAAGACTCTGTCATTATGGCGTTAGCTGACTGATACTGCCCAACCTCACCTCTCTCTCTCTCTCTCTCTCTCTCTCTCTCTCTCTCTCTCTCTCTCTCTCTCTCTCTCTCTCTCTCTCTCTCTCTCTCTCTCTCTCTCTCTGTTGTCTTTGAGAAACACACTCTGAGCACCATGAAGGACATTCGGTCAGAGTTCAACACATGAACAATGTGTTCCAGTCGCTGGCGATCGCGATCCAGTACAACGTGAAAAATGCAGAACGTTGTCAGAATAAGTCACAAGATCAGCCGCAAACTCAGAGAACTCATCCACAAAGTTTGAATAAGTGCCCGGTGGGCGGTAGACTAGCCAAGAAAAAGGAACCTGCAATGCCATGATCTCTCTGCTTAATGCGAACTGAGGAGCTAAAAGCAAGCACCTCAAAAGATGAAAAAATATGGCTGCTCTTTGGTCTTAGGACCAGCTAGAGATTTGAGATTTGAGCCACTCCACCACCTTTTCATTTCACATGATAATTTTGAGCCAACATAGTTTGGTCGAGTAGCTTCATTTAAAGGCAGATAAACTTCTGGTTTTAACCAGGTCTCACACAGGCCCAGGAAATCTATTCTATGCTCAACAATTAGATCCTGGACCAAGAGCGCTTTAGTTGAAAGCAATCTGATATTCATAAATGCAATTTTGACCCACTCCGGTTTATTAAAATCAGAGGGAGTTTGGTTACTGCTCAGCTAGCCCCACATGGAGGCACCCTGCTCTAAACTATAGCGAGCCAGCCAGCGGTTTAGGCACGTTAATCTTCTGGACACCAGTGTGCCTCTGCAGTACCGAGCTGAGGGGGTTCTGTTTTAAATGGTTTGCATTGCATTGTTTACTTTATACATAATTAACTCTGTCTCTATCTCTCTATCGCTCCCTCTCTGTCCATGTCTGTCTGTCTCTCTCTCTCGATCTGTCTATCTCTTTCTCTGTCTGTCTCTCTGTGCGTCTCTCTCTCTTTCTCACTCTGTGTCTCTGTGTCTCTGTGTGTGTCTCTCTCTGCCTGTCTCTGTCTCTGTCTCTCTCTCTCTCTGTGTCTCTGTGTGTGCCTCTCTCTGCCTGTCTCTGTCTCTCTCTCTCTCTGTGTCTCTGTGTCTCTCTCCCAGGCATGCAGCAGGTGTCGGACAGCCAGGCCGAGGTGCCCGCCGCCCAGGGGGCCAAGGACATCGACCTGCTGTTCCTGCGCGGCATCATGGAAAGCCCCACTGTACGCTCCCTGCCTCAGGTAGCACACACACGTAGCTAGCATGGCGCCCAGCACAGCGCCCAGCCACCGCCTGCCCGCCCTCCGATACCGCCGCCGCCACCACGCTAACTGCTAGCTAGCTGGCTGGCTGGCCGGCTGCTGCTATGTAGCGCTTCGCTTGACTGCTATGGCTAACGTTGCTAAAGGTACGGTGCAGGCTTCCACTAACATGCAGAGCTGAGAGGAGGGGATGCAGAGGGTATGGGGGGGACGGACCTATGTTTCATACACACCTGTTCAAGTTCATACACTTGCATGCAGACATACATACACAAACACTCTCTCTCTCTCTCTCTCTCTAACACCCTGCTATGGCTCGCACATGTTGCATGGTTAACCCTTAGCAAGCTACTATACACCATAATAGCTACATGGCTGATGTCTACTCTATGCTGACCAGAGAGGGTGGTGATTATGGTTAGAGTGAAGGTTAGAGTTAGAGAATCTCCATCCTAACTAGAAGAACCCCAATGAAGAAGAACAACACAATTCAATGAGGAAAGCTCATCTCCTGAAAAAACAAC
Organism: Coryphaenoides rupestris; assembly: GCA_002895965.2. NCBI lineage: Eukaryota > Metazoa > Chordata > Actinopteri > Gadiformes > Macrouridae > Coryphaenoides > Coryphaenoides rupestris. The sequence goes on along the minus strand of PIJE02000233.1, from coordinate 266,738 downwards.
AGCAATTTTGAGAACAAGAGTGCACAATTGCAGTAAACAAATTCAAGATTCAAGATTCAAGAGCTTTATTTGTCATATACACATACAGGATACATACACATGCAGTGAAATAAAAAGTGGCAATGAATGTGCTAAATAATACTAAAGATAATATGAATTGGAGGGATCAGAATCAGAATATTTACAATATTTATGGTAAAAAAAGACCAGAAGGAATGAGAATTAAGACCAGCAGGAATGAGAAATAGATATTAAATCAATATTACAATATTTGTGTATGTTCAGAACATACACAAACAGAAATTACACAACAGAAATTTCAGAACAAGAGCGCAAAATTTCTGAAAACAAATTCCAGAGCAAGGGCGCACAAATTCCCAGACAGGACTCAAATGGTGCCCTTCCATTTAGACTGTTAAAGCCTCCACCCCTACCCTCCTCCCTCCCCGGTCAGGCCCAGGAGCAGGTGGAGGAGGTGAAGCTGGAGGCAGTGCAGGACAACAACGTGGAGCTGGTGACGGAGATCCTGGGTGACATCAGCGGCCTGCAGGTCCGCGACGACAGCGCCACAGAGCTGTCCAAGATCCTACAGGAGCCACACTTCCAGGTGGGAGACACACACACACACACACACACACACACACACACACACACACACACACACACACACACACACACACACACACACACACACACACACACACACACACACACTTGTTCTCAGTGAGGTGGCCTACTTGACCTTACAAGCCAGATAAACTTCTCACTTCAGGTTCAGTCCTGGAGTGAGTTCCCTCCTCTGAAAGGGAGTGATAAGATAAGATTAGATACGATTAAATAAGATAAGATCCAACTTTACTCATCCTGAAGGAAATTCTTGTGCCAGAGGTTGCTCAAATAGAATAGAATAGAATAGAACTTTATTTATGGAAATTATTAAGCATAAGAATAAAAACAATAGAATAATAAATGTACAGTGAATAAGCCTAAAACAAAAATAATATAGGTAAGATATTTAGTAAACAAAACAAGTTCGCAATGGTATTGAGAAGTAGTATTGCACATGATATGAGGAATATTGCACATGATGATGACTGGCACTACTACTGGGCGGCCCTGGCAGCGGTCAGCTGCTGTGGTGTAGAGGAGGGTGGAGGTGTTGGAGCACATGCCAGTGGGAGGGGGGGGGGGGGGGGATGTGGTGGGGGCTGCAGCACTTCTCTACACATCTCTCAGTCACAGCCATGCAAGTCCTCTCTACCAATCAGAGTGTAGCGTGCCCTAAGCCGACGGGATAAGACCCTGTTGACCTACTGAGCGTGAGCGGGCGGGAGAGGGAGAGAGTGGAAGAGACAGCGCTGGAGAGAGAGAGAGATCTATGTGTCTATCTATCAGTTTATCTATTTATCTGTCTCCCGCTCTCTATCAAACGATCTCAGTCTCTTCTGGAAGCGCACGACATCGTGGCGTCCAAGTGCTACGAGGTCCCGCCCCCCGCCGAGATGGCCAATGAGGCGGCGGTGAACAACGCTCTGATGCAGGCAGACGCCGTGCGCATGATTGGCATCCGCAAGAAGGCCGGGGAGCCGCTGGTGAGGCACGCACACACACAGAGTCACACACATACACACATACACACACACACACACACACACACACACACACACACACACACACACACACACACACACACACACACACACACGCGTGCATGCCCGTGCACATGCATGAGTGTGTGCAAGTGTGTGTATCCATGAGTGTGTGTGCGTGTGCGTGTGTGTGCGTGTGCGTGTGTGTTGATGTGTGCATGTGAGAGTGATTGTGTGTGTGTGTGACTATCAGCAACCACCTTACATGGTCTCTCTCTCTCGCTCTCGCTCTCTGTCTCTCTCTCTCTGCCTACCTATGTCCCTCCCTCACCAACTGTCTCCAAATCGACCCTCCTCCACCCCCCCACCCCTCCCTCCCGCAGGGCGTGACCTTCCGGGTGGACAAGGAGGAGCTGGTGATCGCGCGCATCCTGCACGGCGGCATGATCGAGCGCCAGGGCCTGCTGCACGTGGGCGACGTCATCAAGGAGGTGAACGGCACCGACGTGGGCAGCAACCCCGGCGAGCTTCAGGAGCTGCTCAGGGACTGCAGCGGGGGCATCACCCTCAAGATACTGCCCAGCTACCGGGACGCACCGGCGCCTCCGCAGGTACAACCACGTACTGCATGTACATACATACTATGGTACACATATACATAGACACCCTGAAGATCCACAAGTAAAGACACTTAAATACACACACACACACACACACACACACACACACACACAATGTATATACATAGACATACACATATACATATACCATACATTTATATAAGTATATGCACCCATAGACACCCAGAAGATCCACAAGTACACACACTTAAATACACGCACACACACCGGCACACACACACACACACACACACACACACACACACACACACACACACACACACACACACACACACACAAAGAGTGAAGAGCTGCAGATGTGTGAGTGAAACGATGATGATGATGATGGTGCATGGCTAGGGTCATCCCACAATGCACAGCGTTAGACAAGAGAACCCTGGGAGCCATATTAATACCACTCCACATAATATCTGGGTCGCTCACTGTCCACAAGTGTGTGTCTCTCTCTCGCTCTCGCTCTCTCAGACAGTACCACTACGTCCCCTGAAACTATATGTTCCCTGTGAGAAAAGACCATATATTTGAACTAAATGAACAGTGTAGAAAATACTTACAGAAACTCAACATGTACAGTAAATGCTAGCAGCAAAAAACAACTTATGGTAAATATTTAGAATAAAACAACGTATGTGTGGTGAATCCTCAGAGCTAAATACCTTAGTACAGTAAACACTGTGGCCATGCAGTGTGTTTATATGCACCGCACCGCTCTTTCAGCCACGGGTTGCGTAATGCAAAGAAAAAAAACACCAAAACATTACATTAGTTAGCGGCCAAATGAGTTAGAGCTGAGATCCAGCCACCGCCTCCTCCTCCTTCAGTTACAGATAACACACTGGTGGTGGTGGTGGTGGTGTTAGAGAGAGAGAGAGAGAGAGAGAGAGAGAGAGAGAGAGAGAGAGAGAGAGAGAGAGAGAGAGAGAGAGAGAGAGAGAGAGAGAGAGAGAGAGAGAGAGAGAGAGAGAGAGAGAGAGAGAGAGAGAGAGAGAGAGAGAGAGAGAGAGAGAGAGAGAGAGAGAGAATTAGGTGTGTGTGTGTGTGTTTGGTTTCTCCAGACATTGCTCTGCATAAATCATGTACAAACAAGGTCTCTTGTTTACTGCGAGTCAAGTCTTTATAGCACCAGCCCCTTGAAGGACGGACACACACACACACACACACACACACAGAACACACACACACACACACACACAGACGCAGCAGCTGCAGCATCACCCTAATTACCCGCCTGGGGGTAATAAAGATCTTACCTGGCATCTCGCTGTGTGTCTGACTCCGCCCCCCCCCCAGGTGTATGTGAGGCCGCACTTCGACTACGACCCGGCCAACGACAACCTGATTCCCTGCCGGGAGGCGGGCATAAGCTTCAAGAGGGGCGACATCCTGCAGATCGTCAACAGGGAGGACCCCAACTGGTGGCAGGTGAGCACGCACGCACGCACACACACACACACACACACACACATTCCTGACATTCCTTCACTGTCCATGAAAAAAACCCTTTTGTAACACCGTCAGTGTGTTGCTTTGGGTTGGGTTGGGTTAGCTCAAGGAGAGGCCAGCCTGTATCTCAGCACCTCAGATCATTTGGCCCGCTCAGTTTAAACATCCTGTCACTGCTCTGAACTCCCTGAACCTCCTCCTCATCCTCCTCCTCCTCGCTCTCTCTGCTCGCTCCCTCACACCCCGTGCACATGAACATCGCACGACCATTCAATCTGCTTGGCTTGATGCTTCCACTAATGCCCTCTGTCTGTGTGTGTGTGTGTGTGTGTGTGTGTGTGTGTGTGTGTGTGTGTGTGTGTGTGTGTGTGTGTGTGTGTGTGTGTGTGTGTGTGTGTGTGTGTGTGTGTGTGTGTGTGTGTGTGTGTGTGTGTGTGTGTGTGTGCGCCCAGGCATGCCAGGTGGACGGGGGTGCCACCGGCCTCATCCCCAGCCAGTTCCTGGAGGAGAAGAGGAAGGCGTTCGTACCACGGGACTTTGAAGGATCAGGTGACCTTTCTACTCACACTGGGTCCCGCCCACTGCTTATACTAGACATACATAGACATAGATATATGTATTGATAGACTGACAGATGGAGATAGGCCAATAGCTATTATTTAATACATATATCTTATATTGTGACTCTATTAGGCTTATACACTGTACAATTATTATTCTATTGTTTTTTTTCAATACCATTGCCAACTTTTTTTAAATTACCTTACCTATATTGTTTTTCTTTGAGGCTTAAACACTGTGCAATTATTATTCTATTTTTATTCTGATGTTGTAGGATGAATAAAGTTCTATCTTATCTTATCTTAGATAGCGAGACAGGCAGGCAGACAGACAGACAGACAGACAGACAGATAGCTGATATGAAAGACGGGCATAGCTTTGAGCTTTTTACTACTTTGATATCTTGGTTTCCCAGTAGATTTGCAGCAGGAAAGATTGCTTTGTGAGTCTGTTTGACTCGTGGAAAAAAAAAAGAGCCGATGCTTCCACCGTGTGGCTGACTGGTGTAACTGCACACATGACTTGCTGCAATACAGTATTGTACAGCTGGTTGTGTTGCATCGTTGTCTTTTAGGCAGAGGTGGGACCAAGTCATTTTTTTGCAAGTCACAAGTAAGTCTCAAGTCTTTGCACTCAAGTCCCAAGTCAAGTCCCAAGTCAAGACAGGCAAGTCCCGAGTCAAGTCCCAAGTCAAGACTGACAAGTCCCAAGTCAAGTCCCAAGTCCTAAACTTTGAGTTTCGAGTCCTAAACAAGTCATAATGTGCTCTTCACCAAATGTAATGCCATTTTAAGGGAGTCGTTTCTTGCCCTTAGGGGGGCGGGGCTAGGGCTAGGGGGGTGTCATAAATCACTTTTGACCCATAATAATCTGGCCTGTAAAGCCCTTTGAGACTGTCTTGTGATTAAGGGCTATACAAATACAATTTAAAATGTTTTATTGAACATCTACATGAAAGCAGCAGAAGTTAAGAGGTAAAAGATACAAGGTCAGACAACTATTAGAGAATTGTGCAATGAGCGTGAACCATCCCTTTAAAACAAGTGCGACTGAACTTAATAAAAAAAAAAGTAATCCAAACAAAGAAGCAGCATTTTATCTTATTTTACAATTAAATGTATTTTCATTCAAAAGGTATCAATGAAACCCCTCCCCCTCATACCACACTAACCAATTCCTCTATTTTCTCTGTCCCTCTCTCTCTACTGATATATTCTAGACACCTAAAACAATCCTGCCGTAAAGTTACAATCATTTATTATAAGGTACATCAAAACAATTGCTACTGACCTTCAAGTAGGCCTACAATTTGAGCACTGGCCTGAATGTCTGAGAAAAACCATGCAGATCCCAGAGATGGGAGACAAAACGTGATTCATGGAGACTACGCGTGTGTGTGTGTGTGTGTGTGTGTGTGTGTGTGTGTGTGTGTGTGTGTGTGTGTGTGTGTGTGTGTGTGTGTGTGTGTGTGTGTGTGTGTGTGTGTGTGTGTGTGTGTGTGTGTGTGTGTGTGTGAGAGAGAGAGAGAGAACGTGAAATGCATAAACAGTTTCATTTACCCACAGGGTTGTGCTTCTTTCTGTTATCTCAGGGCCCTATGATGCATTGCATTTGCAAAAGACCAAATTGGCCAAAAGTCTGTCAGTCATGTGTCAGTGTCGAGTGCGAAGTCGATCGGAGGAGTGGTTCTCGAGAAAATCGTCCCGTCCGAACGGGCACATCCCAACGGGCACTACACTAGCATTATTAATTTCATAATCAACTTGTTGGCAAAACAATCTAATTTGTCAACAATCTAACGTTAATATTAGCCTCGACTTACCGTTCTATGTGCAGCTTCAAATGTCGAACAAAGTTGGAAGTTGTTGCGTCTCCGTCTTCGACCCGCACGTTTTGCATTCTGCAATTCGTTTTTTGTTGACCACCGCGTAGTTTTTATACGCAAAAGAAATAATCTTTGGGATCATTTTTCCAATATTGCTCCGTCGTTCTGAATTGTAACGTTAGTTCTTCATGGTTCTCTCGCGCAACTTGATCGGATGCTGTCTGTCGGATTGGTTCAAGTGGATCTGGGAAATGAAGTGTCGATTCGCTGGAAATGTAGTTCATTCAGGAAATGAAGGGAAAGTAATTGATTCGCGGCACACTTTTTAAATAACATATTTTTTTATCTTTGGGCTTGGGGGAAGGTATCAAGTCTTTTCAAGTCAAAAGGCTCAAGTCCAAGTGAAGTCACGAGTCATTGGTGTTAAAGTCAAAGTCGAGTTGCAAGTCTTTTTTGATTTTGTCAAGTCGAGTCTAAAGTCATCAAATTTGTGACTCGAGTCTGACTCGAGTCTAAAGTCATCAAATTTGTGACTCGAGTCTGGCAACTCGAGTCCAAGTCATGTGACTCGAGTCCACACCTCTGCTTTTAGGTATCCTGTGTGGCACGTTGACGGGGAAGAAGAAGAAGAAGATGATGTATCTCACCGCTAAGAATGCAGGTAAGGAGAGTCTCATGCTGTCATTGGTCGACCCCGGACCCCCCATAGGCTTTGCCCCACCCTGATTGGGTGATTGATTGACCATCCCTATTGGCCGCCAGACTTCGACAGGCACGAGCTGCAGATCTACGAGGAGGTGGCCAAGATGCCGCCCTTCCAGAGGAAGACGCTGGTGCTGATCGGAGCGCAGGGGGTGGGCCGGCGTAGTCTGAAGAACCGTCTGGTGGTCCTGACTCCGGAGCGCTTCGGCACCACCATACCCTGTGAGTGACCGGCTGGCCTTCAGCCACAGACGCCATCTTGTCTTCAGCTTAATGGGGCCCTATTATACCACCAGGTGTGAGTGTGATTAGCCATTACAAGCAATTTGTAAGTTGTCATGTGACTAAAATTGTCATTGTGACAAAGTGACATCACAAGTGGGAGTGTCCACCTAGATGTGTGCTGACTAGATCAGTTTACCAGTTGGTACAGTCCACACTGGGTAGGCTGGTAGTCTGATCTGTCCAGCATACATCTAGGTGGACACTCCTACTTGTGATGTCACTTTGTCACAACGAAATGGCTTGTCATGGCTAATCACGCTCACACCTGGTGGTATAATAGGGCCCCTTTAATAAAAGAAAAAGCAGAATATACGTGTGGCTTTAGGTAATAGATTCAAGATTCATTCAAGATTCATGAACTTTAATCATCACATACACACACACATACAGGATATGCAGTGAAGTGAATATTACAACATACAAACAAAATGACAAATACACAATATATACATAAATGAAGACTCAAGATGTCTTCCTCTCCCCGCCAGTCACGTCGCGGCGTCCGCGCGACGAGGAGCTGGACGGCAACTCGTACCACTTCACCAGCCGGCTGGAGATGGAGGCGGACGTGAAAGCCGGCCGTTTCCTGGAGCACGGCGAGTACGACGGCAACCTCTACGGCACCAAGATGGAGTCCATCCACCAGGTGGTGGACACCGGCCGCACCTGCATCCTGGACGTCAACCCCCAAGTGAGCCAGCACAAACACATTTGAGGTTGAGGGCTGTAACAGACCCAGTGCTACTTAGCGGGGGGGCTGGACAAACAAACAAAACTCCACGAAAATACATATGAAACTCTGACAACTCGTGCAGCTTAGTGGTTATTTGTAGGACCTACAACCATTTTTTTGTAAAGTGAAGAAACCAATCAGAAAGATGAATCCATCCGTCCAATGTAATTTATGAAATTGCTGCCCGGGCCACATTGGATCAGCTGGCGAGCCACTTGTTTGACCCCCTGCTCTCGACCGAGTGGAGGAGTTCCACTTTGATTAGATGATTTATGTGACGGACAAAAGTCAACAGAATCACTTTCAGCGGTTTTGAAATCAGAACCAGAAAGCAGAATCAGAAACGGGTTTATTGCCAAGCAGTTTTCACAGACGAGGAATGTGCTTTTGTGAATTGGTGCATAACACTGAACAAGAAATTCTAAACATTATAAAAATGTATACAAATAAAAGTACATAAAAAATTTAAATAAAGTAGTCATGGTAGTAGAAAGCTTTAATGTCCCCAAGGGGCAATTTGTCTCACAGACAGCAGTCTGATATAGAAATAAGCAATTAAAAGGTGCAATTTAATGATGTGAAATGTGGATTTTGTTAATACATAATCTTTTAAACATACAGACAACAGTAAAGGGGTTGGTTAGTAGTATGGACAACATCACACACTTGTACTTTCAATGACATTGCTTACTACTAGTGTCGTTGACCATTGACCCCGCGCAGGCTCTGAAGGTGCTGAAGACGGCGGAGTTCATGCCCTATGTGGTGTTCATAGCGGCGCCCGAGTTTGAGACCCTGAAGGCCATGCACAAGGCTGTGGTGGACGCCGGGATCACCACCAAACAACTCACGGTCCGTCTGACACACAGATGCACACACACTCTTAATCATTCAGTACTGTACTGCACTGGTCACTTATCATTGATCATTATACTTTAACATCACATGTTGCTGCCACTACTATCTACTATTTACTCATTACTATTTTTATGCTAGTTTAAGAATATTACAGTACTGCACGCGACACTTTTACTACATTTTTCACTTTTGACATTTTACTGTACTTATTAGGTGCTATCTTCACTAATTGTTCAGAGATGTTTTTGAATTTATGTTTAGAAGAATACTGTTTAGAAGAATACTTTTCACTGTAATTATTGGGTTGTTTAGAGTTGATTTAGAATTTATGTTTAGAAAAATACTGTGTGAATGGGTAGTAAGCATTCCATTATACTTGTACATTGTACATTGTACTAAAGAAATCTCACATCTTCAGTTCACTCAATCTCACTCTCAATCTCACACACACTTGGACCTGTTCTGCCACATTCCTGTTTTTCCACATACTAATACTGACCGCATTAAAGTTCCAAAATGCCAGGGTGAGACATTCAAAATGGGTGCCTTTCAAATCTCAAAAACAAAACAATGAAAGCATTGATTGTAGCTTAATATAAAATAAATCATACATTTTCTTAAGACATCCTTTTTTCTTAAGCTAATCACAGTCGTAGACACAATCACACACACACACTAAGCTGTTTGCCTGTGTGTCCCCGTGTGTGTGTGTGTGTGTGTGTGTGTCCGTATGTGTCCACCTCCCCCTCTCCAGGACGTGGACCTGAGGAAGACTGTGGACGAGTCCGCGCGGATCCAGCGCGCCTACAACCACTACTTCGACCTGACCATCGTCAACGACAACCTGGACAAGGCCTTCGAGACGCTGCAGGCGGCCGTGGACAAGCTGTGCTCCGAGGCGCAGTGGGTCCCCGTCAACTGGGTCTACTGAAGATGAAGGAGAAGAAGAACCTTTCCTGGCGCTTTGAATCCTGCCGTCCAGGTCCAGGTCCAGGTCCAGGTCCTAGTCCGCCTCCGCCTCCCGCCCCCCCCCCCCCCCCCCCCCCGCGCTGCCCAAGAAGGACACACCACCACCCACCCAAGCACCGTGTCTGTGCGCGTGAGCATGAGATTTTACCCACTAAGATCAGAGGGGAGACAGAAGGAGGAGGAGAAGGAGGAGGTGGTGATGGTGGTGAAGGAGGTGGGATCTCCTGTGTTAACGGATTGGATATTTACGATATCAATCGTAGTCCTTTGTAGCCTAACTCCCCCCGACCCCCCACCCCTGTTCACTGGGGTCTGCACTGCTGTGCGACATTATTTTATACACAAAAAAACAAACTAAAGAAAAAAACTCAAAGGGAAGAGTGTTTATTTATTTTAGTGTTTGTAACTTTATAGGAAAGATCATTCTACTCGAACCATTGTAGAATGACGATAAACAAAAAAACCTTAAAAAAAAAAAAAAAAAATACAAAAACATGTCTACTTGCCAAATACTTTGGCTATGGTCTTTTTTTTTTATTTGTTGATGTTGTGTTGGGATTTGTAGTTCCCCTTGTGCTCAAATATGGAGGCTAGTTTTCCAGACACACCCAAGCAAGAGTGGTCTTCGTCCTCGCGGCTCCAGAAAGAACACAAGCCCAAGCAAGACTGACCGTTACCAGTCTGCGTAGCGTCCATTTTAAAACATCCACCCAATGCATTGGGTTTTTCACCCCTATGTTTTTTTAAAGGGGCCTTATTATACCACCAGGTGTGTGAGCGTGATGAACCATTACAAGCAGTTTTCAAATTTGTCATGTGACATCACAAGTGGGCAGTACAGTCCACTGGGCAGGCTGGTAGTCTAGCGTCTAGTCTAATCTAGCGTCTGCCAAATGCCCTAAATGTAAATGTAGTCTGATCTAATCAGCATACATCTAGGTGGACACTCCCACTTGTGATGTCACTTTTGTCACAATGAGATTTTTTGTCACATGACTATTTTGAAACTGCTTCTAATGGCTAATCATACTTACACCTGGTGGTATAATAGGGCCCCTTTAAAGTAGTCGCTCTCACCTGTAGCACTGATTAATGGCCATAGCACTGTATCTAACTGGACTTGGACTGGATCATAAAATATGGTTTTTAATGGGCTACCTTACGATCAAACACTGTTCGTCTTCACAAGTTTATCTTAAAAAATGTCTTACGCTAGATACATGTTTTAGCTCGTCATAATGAATTCATCTCCCGATCTTACGGTTGGTTTTAATGTTTTCCTTTTATACATTGTTTTTTTGTTTGTTTGAATCCAACATGGTCATCTCTGTGTCTACTCCTGCTGTAACCTAGCCCAGCCGTTAGACCATTAGCCTCACTCATGTGAACGTCATATCGCCCCTTCCTGCGTTTTGTCAGTGGCTCACTAATAAAAACTGGAATTTACCTTTTGTTTGACAGGCAGCAATCTATCAGCTGTAGAATCACCATGAACATATATCTGTAGATGCTGTACACAATGATACATTATTCTGTCTAACTATGAACATAGTCAAGAGAACGAACAGCTAATGGGTATAACCGTTTCACAATCAGATTGAAGTCATATCGACGACAGAACAGTAAAATAATCTATGAAGTCTTAACCTTTGCTAGGATACAAAATAGCTTAATATTTCAAATTCCATTGTTTATAACGTGAAAGCTGTGCCACTTTTTTTTTTTCTTAAGTGTTTTCAATAATAAACCCATGTCAAGATACTGGAGCTGTTGGCTTTCTGTTCATATTGGTGCAGAGAGAACAAGCATGAGATTCTCTTAATAATCACTTAATAAAATAAAGAAACCGAGTAGCTAAATGAAAAAACTCAGTATGTCTGAGCACACATCTTAAGTAAGAATCCTGTTAAAATACTTTTAACAATAATATTTTCAAAATCAAACCGAGTCTTTGAAAACCTTTTCTCGTGGTGGAGACCAGTACGTTGATGTGGGGCTGCCATCCATTAGCATGACTCGTGTGTTCTTCATGAGACGGTTCATGGTTAATTCAGACACCCTGTGGGTGTCATACATTTTAATATCCAAAGCCAAGATTTGTGCTGGTAATTAAATATCAAGTATTTATTTCCAGGGAGTTAATTGTAGTTAAACATTTAGGACCCTATAGTGCTAATAGACTAAACCCCTCCACCTTGTTATTGGTTGTATTGGTGACTACATGTCTGCCCCATTTCATTTAACAAAATTTTACTTAGAATTTTATCTTTAGTTGATCGAGCCGGTTTCCCTTTTGAGATCTGGCTCTCAACTTTCCAAATAAAACAATAGGATGCATTTTTATAGTCTTATCTTATGAATATACGTTTTAATATAATATTTAATTTCATTTAGTACAGTGAGGCAATGTAGAAGTACAACTTCACTCAACGGTGTCTTGAAAAGTAAAAAAATAACCACAACAGTCAAAAAATGATGAAACTTTTGACATTTTTATTAACGCAACTTACAGTCAAGCCAAAACTAAGTATATTTAGTGATAAGTATTCACATTATGTCCTAACAGGGTTTAGAGCATAGATTGCGTTTGTAATCATAGATGTTAACGAAAAAAACAAAACAAAAACACGCACACAAAAGAAAAAAGGGAAAATGCGATACAGAAATCAAAGCTAACATTGTGTACGTTACGACGGGCGCGGCGAGGAGCAGACGCAGGAGACTCCGCCCCCGCCGGGGGTCTGAGCCAACATGGAGACCCTCGCCGGGACCAGGAATGACCGCACGCTGGTTTGGCATGTTGTTGTGGTTACACATCAAGATGGCGGGAGGTTTGAGTTCACACCACGGACTGAGCAGGAGGGGACTTCTGGGTTTCCTTTTGACTTTGGTCACTTTGCTTATCATTATCTTACAATGGCAGTGTTTAGAAGGAAAGATTGTTAAAATAAAAAGGAGTAGTAGGAGAGGACGAAAGCTTGGAGCGTCCTGGAATCTGGGCTGTGACGCTGACCAGCGAGGAACACTGATGATTGACAGGAAAATTGACAAAAATCGGGTTATGATTGTCAGTTTTTGGATGAATGATTGATTAAAAGAAAAAGCTGAATGACAAATCAAAGTACTCATATTCCAGGAGCACTCTGATGGTCAACCCCCCCTCTGGGACATATTCCCCCCCCACCCCCACCCCCGTTCTTCTAAAATTTCAAATCAAGTATTGATGTTACGGTTGTGGGATTTAAATGCATGATTTGTCAACTTTAAGGCCAAAAACAAGACAGACTGCCTCTCGTGTGAATCGGAGGCCATTTTAAGACAATCTGGGCAGGGGGGAGAGAGAGAGCAGATTAAGCCCTTTTTGTCCCATGGCAACACCTGAGATAAGTCACGTTTTAACCACAGCCTGGACACACACACACACACACACACACACACACACACACACACACACACACACACACACACACACACACACACACACACACACACACACACACACACACACACACCACACACACACACACACACACCTCTTAAGAGAGCCTGGATGTTTTTGGATTCAGGGATGATTAATTCATGCGAGAAATCAACATAAAAATAAAAACGTGGGGGGGGGGGGGCAGTTGCAATGAGGAAAATGCTCTATGGGCGTTTTGTTTGGCCAGTGCCATTGTTTGAATTGTCATTTTAAATCTGTGAATTGTTTTAAAATGTGCAGTCAGTCAGTCACATGCACAGTCCCATGTGATGTTCAAACCTCCCAGAGGACAAAAATATAATAGTTGTATAGTTGGACAATATGAAGTACAATAAAATAAAAAATTAACAAAAGAAACAGTCAACGCAGCATATATCAGGCATATGAGGTACTTCATCAATATATATAGATATACATCTTTTACCGTGTTTTGGAAAAGCTCTTCGAAGTCCTTATTCCTCATTATTCCTATCGATAGCATAAAATACCTCGTCAGTTCTTTCTTACTTTCTGCCCGACCTCAAATGGGCAACTTTTTTTTGTGTTTTGTTGTTTTTTTCCCCCTCCCTCCTTTTGAGACCGCTCTGAAAGTGCAAAACGAGAATACTGATCGTTCTTTGCAGCATCTACACTCAAGGTTGCATGATGATGATAATGATGATTGGGGTGAAGGATTGGAACTCGCGCCAGGAGGCCCTGCCTTGCCGCTGGGTTCGATTCGCCCAACGCCAGGCAGGGGACCACCCACAGCTGAAAGTCAACGGAGCCAGGTCAACAGATACTAACAAAAGCGCACACACACACACACACACTATTCTGGCTCAAAACACACACACACACACACCTCGTCAACATGATTTGCCACAAAGCCTTGCGTGTGTACCTTTTCCTTTGAAGTCACGATGTAACTACAATGCAAAGCAAGCTAGTTTGTGTGTGTATTATATATATATTCCCTTTATTAAATTGTCACATGCAAAAATACATCTGATAACCCTATCAAAACGGTGTTGCATTTGGCCATTTTCTGTTACAGTTCCATTACTGGGGGACACAAACTAAATAAATACGAGGGGGTTGGTTGTTATTGCAGCATCTGGTAACTGGTTGAAGGAAGCGTGGTCCTAAAGGGATCTGGACTGGCTCTGTCCGATAAACAACTACAGACCACCGAGTGGTGACACACAGACCTCAAGACCTAGCGTAGACGCCACCCACCCCCCAACCCGTAAGGGACGTCATGGAAACCTGTCCTGGTGGCTCAAGTCTGTGGCCGCCCAGACCGATAGAACATCAAAAAGGACGATATCACCGGCAACAATCCTACACCTCAAAAAGCACATTTCGTGCCCATGACAGACATTCCACTCGGACTCCATAAGCTTCAGATGACCTCAACATTTATACAACGATTTTGTGGCGACAAAAGCCTTTGTGTGAACATCGACCACACACACCTAACATTCGCTCTGCGGTGAAGACGGCCAGCTAGATTTGCGTGCACTTTTGTGTGATGACATCATTGGGGGGGGGTATGTGGGTAGTGTGTACGATATAATGCTAGCACCGCGCGGACACTGTGCTGAGGTCGTCAATGGTGCAGGCCCAGTCCACATAAAGCAGAATCAGAACCAGCACGTCCATGTCAGCAGGAAGGCATCAACACACACCCACCTCTTCCTTTCTTTAGTATTGGAGCTACCGGACACTTTTGAACATTAAAATCAAGAACTTTCCCAAAAACCACGTGTGGCTTGTTTTATACCAATGAGACATTGTGATTCATAAACGTGTGTACATATTACAAATAAAATCATTAAGAGGACATTGTGATTGTGAAGTTTCGCTGGACTAATGGTGGCAGGGCGTAACTGAGGGGGAAACGTGGCGTTTATGGACCCAGTCGCTCGAAACACAGGACCATAGGAAGGAACTTTGGACAAGAACAGCTAAAAGACTGATGCTGCTGGCTACTCTAGTATCTACGCATTCGCAAGCTCACAACCTGGCAAAAAAAAGAACACGTGGGTCTATCAGGGCAAAGACTACATGGGGGAAGGTAGAGAGGAGACTGGGCTACCGGGGCGCCATCATATAAAACACACACAGACACACACACAAGCATGAGTATAGGAACACACAGACCACCCTGTACCGCTCTGACACGGGTACAGGACACTACTAGCCATCGACACATCCATCAAAATCTAAATCTAATTAAAAACAACCAACACGCGCTATCCGAGATCAAATTGAAATCTTGAACATAAACAGAAAAAAATGGAACCTAGTGAATTCTTGTTGCTTTGTTTCATAATAGCTAATAAGAACTGGCGAAACAAACATTGTTTGGTTGCTAAGGAAAGGGACGGTGCTTAACATTTGACCACGGGTAGCAAAGTGCTAAATGGAGATGCCCCCTCCTATTGTTGCACTTGGGAAATAAAGTGAATTTTAACAATAAGATTTATCTTGGATTATATATTTTTAGCAAAGGGAGAACATTGGAATGAGATGTATAGCTATGGAGGTTCCAGACACAACATGGGCATAAAGCTTAGTGCTTTGAGCCACGCTTTTCATCAAGTTATGCGGAGGCTTCAACTGCTCACAGAGGATCCATCAGTTAGCTCCAAATGCTAATGGGTTTAAAAGAAACAAAAACACTAAAGCCCAGTTCAGACCATGGCAACATATACAACATCACCTAAAAACAACTAAATGTTAACCCCCCCCCCCCATTGTTAACGTGGGGGTACACATCTGGGCCCACGGCCACAGCCCAAAGACACATTCGTCAAATTACTGATAGACATCCGAGAGGTGGGTCCAAAAATCCAAGTCCAAGTGTACCCATTTAGGTGACAAAAAACACTAACCAAACACACCACAACCAGCGTGCCGCATGCACACACGCACGGCCATTTGCATCGTGTGAAGAACAACTCAAATCACAGTTGGCCATCGAGAGCCCCACAAAGAAGCACCCATCAGGTGTGAGTTAATGACATTGCACGTTTGGCTCGCCGCCCCCAACTGTGTCCCTTTGTCTCTCTGGCCAGCGGTACGAGTGGACGACAACGCCCATCTGCACGACCAGAGCTCGTCTGCCCAAGTTTGTGACGGTGTAAAAAAATAAATAAAATAAAAAATAAAATAAAAGATCGATGAAAAATAAAAAAATAAGGATAATGACGTGATTTTGTCAAGATGCCAATTTCCGCTGCTGCCAAGATTCAAAAAGCTTGTTATGCTTAAAAAACACACACCACCACACCCGTGTCAAACAATTACAGAGCTGGCACGAGCCAGGGTGCCATTTTAACCAGAAGAGCTCCATATGGCTACTAGTCCTTTGTTGAATAAACATGAAAATTTGGCTCACAATGACTGACTATATTGAAACATTTCGATATAAAAATATGCTCTCACAAAGCCATTGATATGCACCTAGCAACTAGTTCCTACCGCAATGCTGTTGAATGAAACACTTATTTTTCCATGCATGCAAGCGTGCAGTCTTTCAGTCAGTTTTTCGCGACACCATTTCATCCACATCACTCAACTTGCTTTGGCATTGGATCTTAAAACAAGCATGTGGCAACGCATGTGAACGTCAGAGGAACCACCTCCCAATACCCGTCAGTTTACTTTCAGTTTGTATATATATTGTACATATAGGCCATGTTTTGCAAAAAGAGCAACAAGTGATGATGAACGCAATGAGCCCAAAGCCAGCACAAACAATCAAGCCACTGGAAGTTGTCGTATTCAAGGCATTCAGACATGAGCACAGAAGTAAGCTAGGAGCTGTGCCTCTTCTGCTGCTTGGCTAGATAGACTAGGTCTGGATACAAAACAAAAATAAAAGCTTGTGGCCATTTGAGAAAAAGTAGTGCAGATGCTGATGCTGGGGCCAACGTGACACCCCCCTCCAAAATAACCTTACAACCTACACACTACAAAGGGGTAACATTACTGAAATATTGGGTCATGTACTGGCGATCCCTTTGTTATTGTAAACCATCTTTTTACACCCCATGTGGGATCGTGTCTTAAGTCCGCTCTGGAAATGCCCTCATCCCAACTTGTCCATCCGAGCCATGCAAGTAAAAGCCAGATCTATATCCAGAACTGGTGCCATGTGAAAGCAAGTTTTCGACAAACCTAGCCACACTTCAGTTCCAGAAAGGTGTTTCCGTGTACCACCGACTGTGGGGTTTAACCAATTAAAGGAGATGCTGCTGGACTGCCATGTGATTCAACTCTGTGCTCTTGCTTTGCCACATGGTACAAATGTCATTTTTCGGTTTAGTGCAAAAATGTCAACGTTTTTTTCTTTTCTTCAGTACTGGTATTCTAAGGTGCTGTTAAATGTAAAGCATGTATGTTGTAATATGTACCAACCCCCCCCCATCTCATGAAGAGGGATACTCCGATATCTAGAATTTTAGTAAGACTTCTGATGAACGGTGGTTCTCTCACAGTAGGGATGCTGAAGATGGCAGATTCGGGGGCCATTTCAAAGGGAAAGCCGCTATGGGGGAAACCAATTGACAAATATGGACCGTTTCTGACAATACAAGAGAAGTGCATACCAAGATTGAGAATGTCAGGGTGTCCTCTCCGAGGAGGATGACTGCAAATGTTCATTATTTTAAAGAACAACATCAAGCCTTGTGGTAGCGTGAAAAAAAAAGACCAGCATTCAGACGACCAACAACTATCATTCGGGCATCAATGAGCAGAGCCAATGGCAGACTTTGCCATCTCCACGACATAAAGCACAATTTGAGAATGCTGTTTGGGTTCAATCGCACTCATGGGTTTGCGGGGCGAAAGAAAATGCAAGATGACATTTATACAAATATAAAAGAATAAAACGCTTTGCTGCAAAACACATCTGTACGAGGAGGCCATACTGGCACTCTTAGGTGTCCTGCATTTATTCTGTCTGTGCTACCTTTTTTTCTTGCAACCCTGCCTTATAATTTACGAGCGGAGACGACGCGGAACTAAAAGAGCGGTTCCCTCGGCAACATGATGGCATCACCAACTCCTCTCAACAGCTGCAGTGACGTTGTGATTTTGCAGCATTGAGCTTTTGCATTTGATCAACATATCAGATTCAAAATGTTACCGTGTTGACCACTGGAGAATATTATAAAAAACAAACAAAAATATGGAAATACCAATATATAAACAAAAGTCTAGACAATTTGGTCATACAGCAATGCTCAGTATCCTTTTTCACCCCCTCAACCAATAGTCCCCAGAAAGCACTTCCTTTGTGATCATGCACGCAAACAAACTTGAACCTTGAGTGTCAATGCGAGACGAGAAAAAAAAATTACAAAAAAAAACAAAACGATGCTAATTTGGTAGATAGCAGGGGGTAATTGTAAGGAAATGGCCAGTGGTGTGATGTTACCATTAGCATTAAACAGGTAACAAGAGGTAGGACTCACGGCCATTTCCCCACAATTACACCACAGTGTCAACAACACAGCACCACCCAGCGGCAGGCATGCATCCGTCCAAGCACACCCCCCCCCCCCCCAACACACACACACACACACACACACACACACACACACACACACACACACACACACACACACACACACACACACACACACACACACACACACACACACACACACACACACACACACACACACACACACAGCGTTCTGCTATCGGAAAAGTGCATCCAAATTATGTTAACACGTCGTGAGACCAGCACCGAAGAACAATATTGACATCATAACAGTAAATATCAAGTACATGATTTTTTTTTGTTTTTTTAGAATGCCCCACAAAAACACAGTCAGTCGGATTTCTAGGTACTTTACAGAGAGCGGGTGGCGAGGGGCAAGGTCAAAGGGGGCGGGGGGGTAAAGGTCATGGTCATGTAAATGCATTCTTTTACACCATGGATCTGGCATATTAAAAACCTCTGGGACAGGTCCACGGAGATATATTATATAAGGTGGCTTTTACAGTGAAAGCAACTTAGCACCCAGAAACAACGTTCTTTTGTGCTTCCAATAGTTTCTCTTCTTCTCGAGTATTTACCTTGTATGTACAAGTTAATCTTATTTGGCTAAGAAAGATTGTATATTATAAAAAAAGAAAGAAAGGATATACCCAATTTCTGTGCTATATAAAATTTGCCGACAATGGCGGTATATAGACAAAGTTGTGTCCACACCATGACAAAGGCATGACGATACTGGTAAGCACTAAGAAACGCTACAGAATTAAAACACACTAAAAACTAACAAATAAAAAGGCCCTATCCTTTAGCTACCTCTATAAATGACCTAAAATGTTGTAAAATACCCCCCCCCCCCACAAACACACACACACACACACACACAGACACGCACGTCTAAATCTGTTGGTTAAAACGATGCATAGTTAGACAATATAGATTCTTCCCCATCCGATAAAAGACTAAATGAGCATTTGTCAGCGTTAACGTTCGGGCAAGAACATGGCAGGGAGGATAAAAATGTTAAAACTAAAAAACGGGGCCATTTTTCAGTTCTTCTTGACTTTAGCAATTTTTTTGTCAGAAAGGCAATAGAATATTTAACTGTACGGTATTTGTATAGAAATATACGATGTGGATTTAGACCAAATACAGACAGAGCCATCTTAAAAACAAGGGAAAAAAAAAAACACAAAAATTATTCCCCTCCCCACCCCAAAAGCGTATCCAAAATAGACTGTACAACTATAGCCGTAGTCACGCCCTAAAGCTTCTTCCCGCAACCACTGCGCTTGGTGAAACATGTGGACCATATTAAGCCAAGCTACATTTTGCCCCCCCACACACACACACACACACACACACACACACATCCACCCCAACTTTTGTTAAGCACAGCATAAAAACTAATCCCCCCCCCCACCCCACATGACAAAAATATCAGACTAACCCTGTGCTTAAAAATGTCATAACAGGAGATAACAAAAAGTCTAAATAGACATCTAAATAAACAAAAACAAACAAAACAAACAAAAAAAAACACCTAGAAAATGTGTGAGTCGTCGACACGCACGTAAATATAAAATAAAACAAAAAGAAACTGAAAAAAAACTGGAGTTCTGAACAGTGATGGGTGGGGGGGGAGGGAGGTGGGTGGGTGGGTGGGGTTTCACTCAAGATGTCATTATTGTTATCATTTCTTTGAACTCCCCACCTCAACATGTGTCTTCATCAGGTCTTCTCACATCATCCGGGCTCAGAACATATTTAAAAAAAAAAAAAAAAGTCAAGAGTCCACGTCGGGATCCAGTCCCAATGGTCGAGATTCTTGGCAGCATTTGTGAATCAGATGACAGACTCTTAAAGTGAATTCCATTGAAAACCAGACAAATAATAATAAGAAAAAAAAGAAAATAGTACATTTGTTGTCCTCCCGATGATACTCGAAGCCCTCTTTGGAAATAAAATAAGTGTTAGTGTAGTAGGGCTGTAGGGAATTTTAGATTTTTGTCACCACCCGATTAGGAATTTTCAAAAGACGCGTTTTGGTCGCCAGTGTTGCCGACGATCCCGACACCCCGATGATTGTGGTTAATGTAACACATAACTGTAGAAAATATGGCAGTCTTACAAAGGACACTTCTCTTTACACCGTCTCCCCACCCCCACCCCCGGGCAGAGGAGAAAAATAACATTTTAAGATGCAAGTCACAAGAGCTTCTGTCCTGATTTAAGTCTCCGTTTTGGTCAGTGCATGATGCTTTGATCGGCTGATAAATAATAATAATAATAATAATAATATATAACAGAATGTTTAGGTTTGATCCGTCTTTTGAGACACCGAGCCCCACATTGATTAGAAGAAAAGCATGGAAAAGTGGCGGGAAAATACAAATAAATAAAGATAAAGAATGGGGTGGGGCTTTGCCTTTAAAACACTCTAAGGGGGCGTCGGCAAGTGACTAGTCATCTGGAAATTGCTGGGTTTTTTGTTTTTTATTAAACGGTGTAGAAATCTGTCCCGTCATTTTGCAATATAGTATGTAAACTCATGCCGGCAAAATCTACAAATACATATTAACGTTTGTCTGGTTAGTAAACACAAGTGTCTTCCACTATTGCTACTGCAAAAGACATCTTTAACACGTCTAATAGTGGCGAGTTTTGTCGTTCGTCGTTTTCTTTTTTAAAGGTGGAGAGAGAAGGAGGGAGAAGAGGGCGGGGGGGTGGAGGAGGGTCGAACACGTGAAGCATAAATAAAAAAATAAAAACAACATTGTGGAAAAGTGACATCCCCTGGAGGATGCGAGGAGTACCGCGGAGTATCCTCTGGGGCCGCCGTCCGACAGCGGGGCCAGGAAGCGATGACCTCACCCGTGTGGAGTGGCCGGGGGCGGGGTCTTCAGGCAAAGTACATTGTGCGCAGCGTGTCCTGGTGGATCTGCACCGCCTTGGCCAGGGCCTGCTGGTCCCGCCCGTTGCTCTGGCCCGACGTGTGGCTGCCCTCGGCACTGGAGGAGGAGGAGGAGGAGGAAGGGAACAAATACACAACACCATGAAGCAATGACAACAATGCATTAAAATGTGTACTTATCCTAGCATCTTATCCGAGCTAGCTTGCTGTTCTTACCCTAGCTACCATCTTATCTTAGCATATTATCCCAGCTATCTTGCCATTCTTACCCTAGCCACCATCTTATATTAGCATCTTATCTTGGCCATCTTGATGTTAACCAGCAAAGGGTTAACCTAGCAAGAGTGCTTGAAGCTTGTTCTATTCAAATCCTTGTTGTTGCACTCTTTCGACAAATGTACTTATTGTATGTCGCTTTGGACAAACGCGTCTGTCAGGCGCCCTGAATGTAAATGCATTATTTCATGTTATTAGTCATTTAAGCAGAGACCTTTATACATACAGATACACATCAGTAAGGAGCGGGCCTAAAGGTATGCTGGGGACATTAGCATTCAAACCCACAACTTCTCAGCTGGGGGTGCAGCACCAAAACAATTTGAGAGTCCGTCCTAACAGAGGCGGAGCGTCGATATCTAGCATAACATAGAAACAAAAAAGGGTGCGTTGGCCTTACCTGTCGTGCTCCTTGTCCACGAGGTGGTAGCGCGCACGGAATGCCACCAGGTGGGCGTAGTAGGCCGGCGCGGGGATGGAGACGGAGCGGGTGCAGCGCACGTAGGTGTGGCACAGCTGGTAGGTGAGCACCTGCAGCTCGTCCGAGGTGAAGTGGTTGTCGTCCCACAGCACGTGGTAGTGGGACGGCCGGCTGGTGCCCTGCGGAGAGAAGGGGGGGGGTGACAGGACCAGGATCAGCTGCAGTGTTGGTCGTTGTAGTGGTGGTGGTGTTTAAATTACGTTTAATGCTACATATCATTCACTTACACAGCACTTTACTAAATTATGTGAGGTTAAAAAGCGCTTTACTAGAGGGAGCTAAATAAAAGTCAACCGGCTATAGAAGAAAATGTACAAAAAAAACTATTTGGTGTATAAAAACTAATACAGTGTAGGAAAAGATATAAATAAAACCGTTCAAAGTAAATTACAACTCAAGTAAAATCAGGAAAGGCTCTCAGATAAAAGTATGTTTTAAGAATGGCCTTAAAAAGGAGATGACTGGGTTTTTAGGCTGATTTAAGCTGCTTTTCCCAGAACGGTCTCAATGTGACTCGCCTCTTTGGTTGTACTCCCTTAACTCAAGTACCCTCCACCAGCGACCGTGTGGTTGGCCTAAGTACTAAATATGGCTTTTACTAGGGGTGTCACAAATAACCGATTTGAATCGGAAAATCGGTTTTGATTTAAAAGATGCGAGTGTATCGGTACACGGACCCCTGGATCGGTCTAAACGTAGCATGAACCGGCCGATGGTCCGATCACAAAGTTATGAATCGGTTTTATGTTGTTGCTGTGCTGCTGAATCCTCCGTCTGCTCAGTGTCTGCAGCACACACACACACACACACACCACACACACACACACACACACACACAAGATAGCGCTCTGTTTGCGAGGGAAAGACAAAAAATGTCCGATACGACAACGTGAACGCATGTTCCATTGCAAAACAACACTGCTGACAGTTTGCCACTTTGTTGTGTTCTGTTTGCAAAAAAATTTGCACAAGGGATATCTTGAAATTGTTATAATTTTCTACCTCAGTAGTGAGCCTACACAGACCTCTCCAGAACTTTGGCTCTAATTTGTGCCAACAGTGAAATTGAATAGTTAGTTTTATTGTCAGAGGGGCTTTGTAAAGTTCTTAAAATGCAATATGTTACACTAATAAACATGACATGTTTCTGAATTCACATGTCAAAAGTGACAAGACTTGTTCCCTGGTCTTTGATAAATCTATTTGAAGGCAAGCAATGCCACATTTATAGTATTGACTTATGTTCATTCATAATGTAAAATGATTGTCTACTTTAAACAAGGAACTCTATCAGATTGTATCATATCTCATCAAATCGTATTGAATCATATTGAATCGTATCGAATCCTACTGAATCGAATCAAACAGAATCATTCCATTTTAAAAATGTATCGTCCCTGAATCGTATCGTACCCCATGTATGTAGGTACGTATCGGATTGTCTTTTTTGGAGAGATGGACACCCCTAGCTTTTACACATTCATACATCTCTCAGCTGCTGCCCTTCCGTGCAGTACCTGTATGCCGGCGTGGCTGCACAGGTAGAAGTCAAACTCTGAGGGGTGGGTGATTTTGGTGTCCACCGTGGTGCCCGCCGGGATGTTGCCACTCTTTCCAACCTGATGGGGAACAAGAAAATAAATAACAATTTAAAAACACAGGCTTTCCCACAACTAGCATATCAGGACTGCTCACTTTGTGATTGGGAGGGGGGGATTATCCAACCAATCAGGAGTGGAGGGGGGGGGATTATTCAACCAATCAGGGGGCACTGACCCTCTCGTTGCGGTCGGTGCAGAAGAGCCTGGTGTGGTGCCTCTTCTGGACCACCACGAAGGTGATGCCCGGCTGGTAGTCCTTCTCCAGCTTGATGCACGCCTCCCGGATGGCCAGCAGCTCGTGCTGGAGGACCTGGAGGGTGTGGTGTCGAGAGGGGAGGGGAGGAGAGCGGTCAGGTGGACCAAGATGGACTAAACATCTCCTCCTACACACATGCGGTATTATATGTACATTTGCACATAGAAGCAAAATAAAAATGTACTTGCATTCTAGAAAACGATACAACAAAATACCAACAACAATAAAATAAACAATAGAGTAATAAACAGAATAAAAGAATAAATGAGTGAATAAGCCTAAGGAAAAATATAGGCAAGATAGAAGAATGCATGTTTTTTGGTTTTTTGACAGGAGAGAAAGAGGGGGGATGCGGTTGCCATAGAAACGTGACTGACAGCCACCTGGTTGAACTGGCCCTCGGAGATGCCGTCGCGGTAGTAGATGATGCGTGTGGGCTTGAAGCGCGTGGACTTGTAGAACTGGATGAGCAGCTCGCGCACCATGGTGGCCAGGTCCTGGATTATGTCCTGACGGTGCTGCTGCACGCGCACTGTGGCACAGTAGCGGCTCGGGTGGGCGTCCATGCTGCCCACCACCTGGGGGGAGAGAGAGAGAGAGAGAGAGAGAGACAGAGAGCGAGAGCGAGAGATTGAGTTACTGGAGCTCAGCCCTGTATTAAGACGATGCATTGGTCCATCAAAAATGATGAGACTAGCTGTGTGTTTAGAAAGGTTATAGCTAGAAGATAGTATCGGCCCCATCAAGTGTGTGTTTTGGGCTCAATATGAACAAGACTTAATCCGGATCTAGATGTGATAAAAGGGTTTTGATTTTGGTACGTACGGCAGCGATGGAGGGTTTCTTCCCATCCCCGGCAGGAGGGTGTGTGACGTCGGCACCAAGGAAGATCACAGGCTGCTGGAACACCAGAGGCCTGCAGGGGGAGACAAAGAGGTGGCCTTAGTACCCATTATGTACCCAACACACAAAACATCAAAGAGAAAGAATATCCATGTGCTACTCTGATTAATTTATATTGTCATGTATTTTGTTTGATTTGATTTGGGGGAAAATCTGTAAAATTCATGGCCAAATGAATCTGCGGCGCTCACCGGCCCTGGGGCAGCAGGATGTTGTTGACTCCACCCAGCTTGACGTTGATCTTCAGGCAGAGGTTGGAGAGCGTCTGGGGTGTGGTCTTCTGCACATTCTTCACCTGGACACACTGCGTGGCCATGCCCAGCACCGTGTCCCCCACGCGCTTCACCTCCGCTGCACGCAGACGACAACATAAATACAGGGCAGCGCACAAAATTGGATCTCTTGCGATTTAGACATTGCACTTTGGCCAAACTGCAATTTTCGATAATATTGTGATGAATTGTTCAGCCCTAAAGCACAGTAATGTGTTTGCAAATGGTACATGGGTCCCCATCCATCCATCCATCCATCCATCCATCCATTTTCGTCCGCTTATCCGGGGTCGGGTCGCGGTGTCAGCCGGCTAAGCAGGGCCCCCCAGGCTTCCTTCTCCCCAGCCACACTCTAATTCCTCCTGGGGGGTCCCGGGGCGTTCCCAGGGCAGACGCAATATGTAATCCCTCCAGCGAGTTCTGGGTCTGCCCCGGGGTCTCCTCCCAGTTGGACGTGCCCGGAAAACCTCCAAAGGGAGGCGCCCGGGGTGCATCCTAATCAGATGCCCGAACCACCTCAGCTGACTCCTTTCGATGCGGAGGAGCAGCGAAAGGAGCTACATGGGTCCCCATGCTGGATTAACAGCGGTGTGAGGGGGGGCTGCTGGGAGCGCTCACCATAGACAGGGGTCTTCCCGGGCAGGATGACCACCACCAGCTGCAGGCCCTGGTAGGTGTACTTGAGGTGTTTGAACATGGGCTCCACGCTGTCCGCTCCCTGGGCGTACTTGCAGAAGCAGGGCTGGCCCTGGATGGGCATGCCGGCGTCCCGCGAGATCTTCCTCAGCTGGTCTGTGAACGCTCTGCCACAGACAAACCCCCAGGTGTTAAAAACAAACAAAAACAAGCTGTGGAGTGTGTGTGGTTGATTGGTTTAAGCAGCCTCACCTGGTCCAGTTAAGAGTCAGGGGCTGCAGACTCTTGACTGGACCAGGTGATCATTGGTCGTCATTCTACTCTGTTCAAAATCTGCAATAAACCAATTTGCTCGACATGTCGGTATATCCTTGTGTGGAGGAGTCCTGGAAAAGCCACTTATGTGGCGCGTAGCAGAACTGCTACACAAGCGTTTACATTATAGAGCTAACTGAAACGTTATAACGTTGAAGGGAAACAAAAGAAAATGCACAAACCACATTTCACTATTCGCATGTCAAAAATGTCCTAAATGAGTTATATCAAGTGCCTGAAAACACATGACTGAATCATCGGGATAAAGTAAACGCAGATGAGTCAGAGGATGTCATATTTATACTATTGATTGATGGTCTTAAGTTATTCGGTCTTTCAGCCAACAGATGGTTCGGTTCATGCTGGGAGGCTCGCCACATTGTCCAGAAGCATTTGCCACCACCCTCCACTCGCAAACCCGTGCAGCCCCGAGTTGTCAAACAGTCGCTGCGGCGAGCAAAACATTCTGTAGTGTTTTCTGTCGCCACCGAGACGAGTGCACTGGGACTCCAAATATGGTGACGTCTATGGCACCGCCATGGGGTCAACAGTGTAGTGGCGTGTCATTTGATTATGGACCGCTCGTCAATGAGGGAGCGCTAAGCACTACAGATGTTCTGTGGCGTCTGAATCGTCAGACTAAGCAACGGGTTGAACTGGAGTCTTGGACCACTTGTGTTTTTTGTGTGACAGATAGGATTGCATTCACAGTCAAATTCAGTCCAATTTGGAAAGAAACGACTCATGACTTACAACTATGCCTTGATATGCATGCAAGGTACATTGTCTTTCGGTTATCACTAAATTAATCACGACAGGGGGCGGGGGGACATTAAACTACCATGCCTTCAGGGAAAATAAATGAGAAATTTTGATACGTCTCACACACTGTGGGAACTGGATCCCCCCCAAACACACACACATGCTGGGGAACAAGCGTAACTCACTTCAGCAGGAGTTCCGTGCACTGCCTCTGGGGGGCGAAGCAGGCGATGGCCCACACTTTGATCTCGATGCCAGTGTGGAACTGCTTGTTCCTCATGTCCCAGACGCCCTGGATCGGCGTGGCTATGGCTTTGTTCTGCGGGGGAAGCAGCAGGCTGGTTTAGTTACTGATGTAACACTACGATAACAAGTATTTAACTTGCACAATGTTGGCCTTTATATGTTCTTGTTGCCAGCAGGACCCAAATCACTCAATAGCATTTAGCGGCTAGCTAGATCAAAGGGTGATGGGAAGCTGAGCTGTCCCCCAATTTCATAGCATGCACGAGAATACACACTCATTTGTAATGAACAAATGGTAGTTAGAATAAAGCCCAACACTTCAAATAAAAGTACAATACAAACATGGACACTTTATGACACAGAATTCAGAGTATCGCTGGTTGGCACAATGCTATAAACACAATGCTATAAAAACCAATGAGGCTTTTATTATTATTAAAGAATGCATTATTAAAGATTCGCTGTGTAATCAGCCAGAGTCACTGAACACAATTTCTCAGTCTGGTGTCCTTATTCAAAGTGCATTTTAGCTAAGTGATCAAGCAGAAACCTAGACTATCATCTAAACTACAGCACAACCGAAAGGAGTAACATGACAACACTACAACTCTACGTATTCAACAGCGTGGCCCGGGCTACTGAAATACAGACATATGAAGGGATGAGGCAGCGAATGAGATGGAATGTAGGAGTAAGAGTTACTGAGAGGAAGTCACCTTGGAGTCACTTACCCTGCCTCCGTACAGAATGGAGGGCGCCTGGAGCACGCGGCCGTTCACCTCCGTCATCTCGTCGCGCACCATCACCCCAAACTCCCGCACATACGGGTCCGTGTTAAAGTTGGCACTTCTCATCTGCGGGCGGGCGGGCAGACGAGTTAGTGTATGGCCAGGACAACGGCCATTAAAAACTAATGGTTCTTAAATCGAAGGGGGGGAGCGACCCACCAATTTGCTGATCTCCTCCTGCCTGTCGGGCGCTGAGCGGGCGGTGGCACGGATCATAGTGGAGGTCTGATTGTCAGTCAGCTTCTTGATGCAGCGCTGCCCTGCCACAATGTTACACACCTGGAAATAACACATAATACACCCACGACAGCATGTCAGCCTGCACCCCGGAACACTTTGATACTGTGTGTGTGTGTGTGTGTGTGTGTGTGTGTGTGTGTGTGTGTGTGTGTGTGTGTGTGTGTGTGTGTGTGTGTGTTGCCGTCATACCTCTAGAGGAAGGTAGGTGTGCTTCTGTTCCTGGCCCACCTGGAGGCAGGGCAGGTGGGGGTACCTCAGAATCAGCTTGTACTTGTCTTTGAAGTACTGCGCGACCGTGCATTCGATCGTTTGGCCGTTTTCCTGCTGCAGGGGGAATCTGCCCGGAGAGACGACATGGAGGAGATTTTAACACAGGCAAACATGGGCCCCGTTTGTAGCGTTTCTTGATAACACACCTTTATATAACGAGACATGTTTTTAAAAAAGGGCTAGGTCTTCGAATGCTTGTACACACTTGGTGAGGAGGATAGTTAGCGGCGCGGCATGCTTACGTCTGATGGCTGGCTGGTCTTCTGGTCACGTTGCACACTCTGTACTTCCTCTTCATCTGCCCACAGTGAGTGATCTCCACCTTCAGACCTGGTGGAGGGGAGGGGGGGTGCACGCTTCAGTTTTTAGACGAGTTACATGCAAACAGAAACTACAAAAAATGTTACGTGGATGACGGTGGATTACCTTTGATTTCCTTGGTGAATTTCACCCTCTGCGAGTCCGTTAGTGGCTTTTGTTGCTCTTCGATGCTTTTGAAGTCCAACACTTCACACATGAACTCTATTACAGGCTGGGCTTTGTAGAACGCAGTGGCGGAGACTGGAGCCAAAGAAACCAAAAAAGCGCAACTGAGCAACCAACCTCTCACCAGCATCCACATGTTCAAACACATTCCCGACCCAGTCAGGTTGTACGCATCCCGGGGGTAACAAAACGACACATACCATCGATATTAAGCATCATCTTCCAGAGGGACGGCCTCACGGACTGGTGGAAGCCGAACCACACCTCTCGGCCGCCGCCCAGGGGGTTGGAGCAGCCCTCCGAGGGGGTGAAGAAAGAGCGGCCCACGGGAGTGTACCTGCCGTTGGGAAAAGAGAAAATGCAGTTAAAAATCGCCTCGCCTTTAAAACGAGGCACGTTAATGAGGGAGGGATGGTCAGAGGCCTTTATGGGGGCAGGTTAGTGAGACTATGTGCAACCTAATCTTTTACGAGACGCTGGAAGCCACAACACGGGGACTATGTCTGTCGGCGGTTAGGATCGGTTGGTTGGCGGTTGGTTTTCAGGCAGCTTAACGAATGAAACGTCCACAAGAAAAGTGACCGTTTACAGAAACTCTCCGGTTAAACGTTGAGGCGGGCTGACCTCATGGAGGGCAGGTGTCTCATGACCACGTCCAGGGCTTGGATGGTCTCGAAGGGGATGTTGGGCAGGCGCCCCGTCAGCGCCTCGTGGAGGGCTTGCAAGCTCACGCAGGACACCCATTTGATGGCCACCTTGAAGCTGCGGTCCTTGCCCTCGCCAGGAATGGTCACCTCGAGCTCCACCTGACAGAGAGACACAGACAAAGAGAGAGCAATAGAGACACACAGAGAGATAATGAGAGAGCTGTGGGGGCACTGATCTAAAGCACAGCGGTGCCAACTTTGGCTAAACATGTCTAGTTTGACTAAGTTTCATTTATTTTTTACAAAATAAGACCCTGACACCCAGAAGACTTACTTTGTCTCTGCCAATGGGCAGGGGCATGGCGGTATAGAGGTTCTTTCTGCCGTCGTACACCGGCTTTCGGTCCCCGAATATTTGGGTTTTAAAGTGCTGGACCATGTGCTCCACTATATCGCTGTTGGGAGAAATAAATAAAAAAGATGAAAGGGACAACACTTACCACCACGGTACATTGCATTACATTACCCAGCAGCGATGATGATGACTTCACCTTCACCAGGAGTTACATCAACAGAGTCACGTTGGCAGTAAAACATGCAGGTATGCGTACCGGTTCACCCTCCTGGGGCACTTCTCTGGCTTGATGTCGATGTCGTAATGGTACACCTCCAGTTTCGGGATTTCCATCTCAAAGAAGTTGGCCTGCAGCTTGATTGTCCTGCCCATGGTGCCAAAGTCTGGCCGCGACGGGGGCTTGAATACATACTCTGGAATGGGGGGCGATGGGGGATCTGGGGGCAGGGACAGACCAGGGTTGGGGGGTCGGGTTAAAGAAACAGTAAGGCGACACTAACCCACGTATAATGTCCTAAACAATGGGAGATGCCAGAAGAAACAATGCATCTCAATGACATACAGTCCCATTACGTCACATGGTAGATCATAGAAGACCGGGAAAATTGTTTTGTGACAATCGCTATATTATATTGATAAACAGTTGCCTAAGCCAAACACTACTGCGCATATATTCACACAAAATCCATCTTAATGGACGGTAATCAACCAAAGCCGTAGTTTTTTCGAGAACAAGATAATCCTGGTGTGACCCTACATGGTTTGTAAAAAAAAAAAAAACAGCATTCGCCGCGCTGACTAAATAAGGCTCACGCCAGGGACTGTAATGCAGTCAGGTTAGGCACACCCCCGTTGGCACCTTATCTGTGCGGCACAGCTCTGTGCACTCAAATAAACCAACACCCACCGAGACCAAGTAACAGCAAACGGGGATTACTGCAATACTAAACCATCCATTCAAACGATGCTAGTATGGTTCTCCAATGGCTTTTATATACTCTCGCGTAGATAACCCACTGACCCAGTCTCGATCCGAAAGAAGAGCTTAATGAATGGCTTTTTTAATAATTGAACTGTGATGCTTGAATGAGACAAGACATGAGGAGGGGGGAGAGAGGGCCAGTTGGCTGTGGGATAAAGTGAGAGACAGCTCTGCCACACAGCCCAACACGTAGAAGACAGCTTACCAGAGCCGACTGACCCAGAGGAATGGGGTCCCTCCATTTCAGCAGTTAAAACCGAAGAAGCATGTTCCTCAGAAAACCCACCTAGAGACAGGAGTTGGTTGGAGTAAAACACATTAGTAACACAGCTACTGATAGGCATGCATTTGAACCTGTATGTACTTGGTGTAGGTGTATAGACCATGTAATCATCACTAGTATAATGATAAATGACCTTGCAATGACCATGCAGTCAAGTCAGTCAACATAAATACGCACAATAAACGTCTAGACAACCCCCCCCCACAAAAAAAAACCTGACACGCAAAAGGCAAACGTTTATCTTCCATTGAGTTTAATTAAAAGGGTCGTCTTATCTCCTCGACACGCCACTGTTCACCGCAATGGCAACTTTTCAAACATCTTATCAATGCACACACACACACAGAGAGAACCACCCGGTTGAACGCCTGCGTTCCCCACCCAGTCTCTCCGTCATAAGACACGCAACAGACCCCACAATAATCACACTTTTATACTGTGTGTGTGTGTGTGTGTGTTCAATATAAATCAGCGCGACGGCTGCACTTCAATACAAATAAGCGACGTATCGGCAGCTTTACTCAGCTCTTATAATGACCGAGGCGTCGCCTATAATTGACGCAAAAACATGTGTGGTTAACGACAATACACGTTCGTCGAGCTCTTATGTCGTAAAAGTGGCGCATCGATGATTCGCAACAATTAGACCGTAACGCGTGTGTTGTGTTGCGTGTCGTTTGTTCCATAACGTATACATGTAATAATGAAATAATGTAATGTATAAAAGGGTGTCACTCGCCAACCGAGCCAACAGGTTCTCCGCGTTGAGGCATCGCCGTCGGTACCACGCCGACAGCTTCACGTTACAACGCTAACTCTCTCTCTCTCTCGTGTTTCACGCTGACCGGCTCAATTCGCGGGTAACGTCAGAGTACGCACAACGATACGATACGAACGCGGGTCGACTTCATGGAAAATTACATTAAAATGAGTCGAACATATCGACTAAAGGGGAGCGCGACTTGGGGAGGGAGGGGAGGCAGGGAGGGAATGTGGCGACGCTAGCGTGTTACCATAGTGTTGTTGTTAGCTTGGATGCTAAGCTAAGCGGGAATAGTTAGTACAGTACGGTACGGCACGGTGTGTGTGTTGTACCGCCAAAACAACGGCGACGATTCATACATCCACTGTATAGTAAACGGTACTGACGTCGAGCGTCGATCGCAGTCCAAATAGTCCCCCCCCCCCCCCTCTCTTGGCTAAAGAGCTAACTGCTAGCCGAGGCTAGGCGGTACTTACCTCCGGGAGAGGAGTACATTTTGTCGACTTAAGCGCACGTCGACTCGTGGACGACGTGTGGATAGATAATAATAATCCACCAATCTGTCGCACTCCGTCTCCCGATCAAAGAAGAAAGAGAGAAAGAGAGAACTATGTCTGTGTAAAAAATATATCTGTTTTAAAAATAAAAAAAGTTACCCCACCACCACCACCACACAGTTTCTTTAGTCAAGTAGTAAATTGCAGCAGCACCACGACGAGAGCTTTCGGCCCCATCCCCCCACACACCACACCACACACACACACACGCAAGACCGGCGCGTCATGACGTCATTACGCCTAACCTCCTCCTACTCGCGTCATGACGTCATTACGTCTCGCGTAACCTCCCTGGCCGACGTCTGCCTGTTTGTCTGTTTGGAACCAACCGCGCTTACCGTTGCCCGCACTCTGTGATTACAATCTGCAGCGCTGTGTCAGTGTGTGTCATGGAACATGTATCAGCTAATAAGCACAAAATTGCACACACACAAGCAACAACAACTACTACTACTACATGTAGATAAACCAGAGCCAATCACAGGAAACACAGGAAGGAGATTATATTCTTATTATTCTTATTATTCTTATTATTCTTATTATTCCGGGGTGGGCAAGTTAGGACTTATTTAGGACTTACTTATCATATGTGCATGCTATATACATTTATGTACCTACATGCCAGAGACATATATTTTCTCGTTATTTTATTGAACCTGCCCTATCGTGATCAATCCATAGTTTTTCCTTGAAATTAAATAAATAATACATAAATAATGCAATTAAAGTAACAGTTTCATCAAGTGAATGTACAATCACGTTTATCAATGCACATTCACGTATGCATATCGATTTTGTATGTCGTGAATGTCCTTTCCCTGTATCTATTTAGTTTGGACAACAGGGGGCGCTATTCTACCATGGAATATGTAATTTGGGGGGAAAGGGTCCGACAGTGCTCTCTGGGCATATATTTGTTTTATTGGCTACAATTCGATTGATTGATATTTATGCGATAGTCTTCATAATAGGTTAATTGCTGCATAATTGCTAAACGCATTTCGACAATTTAAGGATACATAAGCGACAATAGCAGATAACAGATTGGCTGTTATTCATTTCTGTTATCATATGGGCCTTGACAATGTTGTGTTGTGGTGTGCAGGCCTTTTAAAAAAAATGCGTGTGCTTAAATATGGATAGGGCCTATTTAACTATCCGGAATTGTTGTGTATAAATGCATCAAAGGCCTACTAATACATAACAACACAGACCGGTACGAAATGCAATAGCTCTTGGTTAAAATGTAGGCAAATCATTGAATGTAGGCCCACATTAAATGAATAATTACTAGTATTGTGCAGTGGCTCCTTTGACGCATATTGCTCCACCAATTCTCAATAAATTAATATACCCCTATTAAACAACGGTTGATTATTGATCGATATGATATGAGAGAAGAAGAAGAAGAAGAAGAAGAAAAAAAACAGAAAAAAACATGACAATAGCCTCGCAGTTTATTCCCCCCTATAGGCAAAAAAAAAACTGGGTGTTGCTGCTGCGCCTCGGCCAATGGAACCCGCTCCTCCCCGCGGCGCGTAAGAGGCGCACTTTAGGATTTAACCAAGTCTCTGCTGCCGGGCTGCTCGCAGTCTGCAACAGAGCCCGTCAGTGCGTGTGAGAGAGAGAGAGAGAGAGAGAGAGAGAGAGAGAGAGAGAGAGAGAGAGAGAGAGAGAGAAAGAGACCATCAGCACCATGCCAGTGTAGTGTAGTAACCGTCTTCACGCAGCATCGGGGGTTTAACGCATCTTTTGGTTTTGGAGTCAGTGTGTACTTTTTTTGTTTGTTTGTTTGTGTTTGTTTTTTGTTGTCAAAAAACCCAACAACCAACCAACAACAAAAGCAACGCGGCGGTGGTTCCCGTGAACTATGACTGGAGTATTCGACCGAAAGATCTCGAGTGTCAAGCCTGCAGATTTCCAACAAAGCTCTTTTCCACTTTCCACCATGCATCACCCGTCTCAGGAATCCCCTACTTTACCCGAGTCGACGGCCACGGATTCCGGCTACTACAGTCCTGCGAGCGGGATCCCGCATGTTGGCTATTGTTCGCCCAACTCCACCTCGTACGGGAAGCCTCTGAACGCCTACCAGTACCAGTACCACGGCGTCAATGGATCCGCTGGAAATTATACCGCGAAAGCCTACCCAGATTACAGCTCGTACACGACCTCCGCCTATCACCAGTACGCGGGGACTTACAGCAGAGTACAACCCCAGCCCAGTCCGCAAGGTATACGCTCCACTTTTGTATTACTATTCTTAATCTTATTATAAGCCTGTATAGTGCAATCATTTAACGTGATTTAACCCTCCAGATTTACGATTGAACAAAACGGCAAATATATCACATAGGCCTATCTTAATTTATTAAGAAGTCTGGAGAATAGTCTAAAAAAAGCACACAAAAAGGAAACGCAGAGAAAAATATGTGCGTATCGCTGAAAAACGCAGTTTTAAGGATAGGATTGTTTTAGTTGAAAGGAATAGACACAGAAATCAGAGGTTTTAGCCCAGTTGAAAATAAATGCCTCCTAGTTTGAGGCCAAAAAAAGATACATTAATTATTACCACCATCACGCATAGGCCTACTATTATCCCTCTGATGTATGTTGTTATTAATGTTGTTATAATAACAATGATGTCTTTTTACAGAGAAAGAAATAGCCGAGCCCGAGGTGAGGATGGTGAACGGCAAGCCCAAGAAGGTCCGCAAGCCGCGCACCATCTACTCCAGCTTCCAGCTGGCCGCGCTGCAGCGGCGCTTCCAGAACACGCAGTACCTGGCGCTGCCCGAGAGAGCCGAACTGGCCGCGTCTCTGGGTCTCACACAGACACAGGTACAGACAGATAATCAGCATATTATGTATTTATTTATAGATACTCTTTTTTTTGTAACCCTTTTGTCACGACCGTGGAGTAGGCTATATAAAGGCCTGTGTGGTCTATATTGTGTATTATAGGCCTAGAGTCTGTGCGTTATGTTGGTCGTTTATATATATTAATTTTTCCCTCTCCATTTTTTTCGCTTTTTTTCTCCAGGTCAAAATTTGGTTTCAGAACAAGAGGTCGAAACTGAAGAAGATCATGAAAAACGGCGAACTCCCCCCCGAACACAGCCCCAGCTCCAGCGACCCGATGGCCTGCAACTCCCCGCAGTCCCCGGCCGTCTGGGACACGCAGGTCCCGCCCAGGCCCCACCACCACCTCCCGCTCCAGAGCCTCAACACCAGCACCTCCGCCTCGACCGCGAGCTTTTTGGAGAGCGCCGGCTCGTGGTACACGTCTTCGGCGGGAGGCTCGACGATGAACGCCCACCTTCAGACCCCCAACTCATTACAGCACTCTTTGGCTCTCGGACCCGGGACGTTATACTGAATTTTTGTGATGTTCATTGAAATCTTTTTTTTTTTCTTTCCTTCTATGGGACTCATGTTAAAAAATTTCAGAGGAATATGCAATGTATTTGATTACAGTCATAGAGGAAACTGTGTAAAATGTGTAAATGTGTGCATGTAATTTATTGCATTTTTGGAAGACTATTAAACGTTTTAAATGGACAATGGATTAAACATTCTGTATGCTAGTAATTACCTTGTTGTAGTTTCTTATTATTTGAAGCCTCAGTTTTTATTTTTAAAGTCTGAGGCAATAACTTTCGCAATTGTAATCGCATTCGCTTGCAACGCATTTGAAGAATGAATAGGCTGCGTCAAGGCGTAAAGTGTTTCAACATTTTAGATTTTAAGATACATAGGCCTACATGAAAAAAGAATGTAGAATAGATAAAATAATTCAATATATGCTTTTTGTTTTACAAAAGTCACTTCATTGATTTGTTGATTGTTTGATTGTTTATTTCAGTTTATAACCGAATGAGTATATTTGGCGTTTTAATAGCCTAGGCGTACTTAAAAAAAGTCTCTATCTTATATGCTGCACAGGTGTAGCCTTAAATTTGAAAACAAATTTGATGACACAGCCATAAGATTGCATAAGAAAAACTGAAAAATGTTTAACACTTTGTATGTACAATTTCTTTTTCTCTAATAGAACATTTTATCGATACGTTTATACCATGTAATACTAGCTAGGCCCATATCTTAATATTTCCTATTGCGTAATATTAATGTATTGCGTTTTGATTTCAATACATTTAGGAAGATTTTTTGCATCTCTTCCCATTATAAGGCAAATAGACTCCCATTAAAACGCAAAACAACCACAGTATTATTATTACAAATATTATTAAGAATATATTATTATTATTATTATTATTATTATTATTATTGTTATATTGTTATTATGATGCTATTGAAAGGGAAAAAAACAAATAAGGATAAAAGGAAATGAGGGGCTAAATCAGAGTCTGGCTGTTGCAGGTCTACGGTCTGCAGTCATGTCCCCCCCCCCCCCCCCCCCCGCCCCCCCCTACAATTACTGCTTTGAATGGCAGAGAGGAGGCGAGGGGGCGGCCCGCAGATCTGAGACAATCCGCATTCCTGTGGGGGTAGACCGGCTCCAGAGCGGTGCCACTCCCGATTGCAGCCCACCTTCCGGGTAAAATAAAACCCTTCACATTTCACCACGTTAGCAGCCCATGCTATATCATTGCTGACACTGAGAAATCACAGATGAACACAATGCGAGCCATGTTAAAGATGTACAGCTATATTAAGGAAATAAGATGCACTGCAGTGGACAGAGTAAATATAGCCTGCTTTTACAAATTAAAAGCCCCCCTCCCCGCCACAAGAAAAAAACGCACGCACACACGCGCACACACGCGCGCACACACACACACACACACACACACACACACACACACACACACACACACACACACACACACACACACACACACACACACACTCTCTCTCTCTCTCTCGCTCTCTCTCTCTCTCTGGCCCCGGTGTTCATTATATCCACCTGACTAAACGCCTATTCTTCCTCACTGATGTCTTGAACACTTTCTAAAAACATTTGAAGTTTAAGTGTCAATGTTCATACACAACGTATAGAGAGCATATTTCGGTCTGCTATATTTTCCACCGTTATGTGTGTGTGTGTGTGTGTGTGTGTGTTAGTTATATTGCGGTATATATAGCAGGTAGAATAAAACGGATGCTTGATTTTCATTGCTGATA